>OW026452.1:1800000-2136882 GCA_932274525.1 Podabrus alpinus
GGATTTTTGGATCCATCACTTACCTTCAACCCTGTATATCATACTATTCTTTCAAAAGCGCATGATAACCGCGCCGAGGTGGGGATTGTTCAAACTGCGCGTGAGGCAGTCTTATGTGAGCTCTCGAACGAGCAAGACGAGTCTTGTGTCGGCTCTCGAACGAGCAAGATAAGTCTGGTGTGAATTTTCAAGCGAAAAGGTCGACTTTTGTGTCTGCTGTGGAGTAATCGTGGGATTTGGGTTCCGGATTTAACGGGATGTGGAACGGAGGTATTCTTCGGAACATTGTTTGTTGCCGCAAATTCAGTAGGGGTTTGAAATATCTTCGTTGATGGGGAATGGCGGATTCTCCCCATATCGGACGTTTTTTGTCGATTCCCACTGCCCATGCTCTCTTTGAAGGATTGGTATCCGTTCAAATTGGTATGTAACCGAATTTGTTACTAATTATTTCACAGAGGGATACATTGGTCGACTCGTCAAATTTTGCTTCGAACACCTGGAGTTCGCTGACGATTGAATTCACCCTTGGCTGATTAATGTTTCTTTTATGTTTTAACATTTTGGTTTTTCTTTTGCCTGACATTTTTGATTGCAAAGTGTTTGCCAAGATTACGATTAAGTTGCAGGTTTTGTGTTTCTGCATCGAGGTGATAAAGGGCAATCTTATCTTTCACACCGAACGCGTGGATATGAAGGTTTAAATTTTATGTTTGCAAAATTATTAATTATAATGTTTTCTTTAATAAATTTAAACGACGTATATTTTAACTAGGTACCATCGTGCAGAGCTCGCTTATTGCTAAGGCAAGGAGATTCCGAAGTGGTCGACATGGGTTCAAATCTTGTATTTGAAATTTTATGTTCGATATTTTTTTGTGTTTATTTTTATTTATATGTTTTTTTTGAAAGTAGGTAGCGATGCACGACCAAAGTACAGGGTGTTGAGTTTAATCGGGGGCGCTTCCGCTTGGTTGATTGTTTGGAATTTCGTAGTGGTTCCACCGTTGTGGGATTTTTAATGACCACTCGAACGTTCTCTTGATTGATTCGGGGAGGGGTTCTTGGTGGTAATGTCTTTGCTACTGTACTGGTCCTGGTCGGCTAATGCAATTACCATCCGACATAGCTAATATTATCACCTTAAGGCAACGACCATCTAGTTGCTAGCATTCATTTGAGATGATCCACGGCCTTCGCCGCTGCTACAACGAGCTGGTTTATACCGAACATCAGGGCTTCACGCAAAATAAGTGGAATTTATTTTCTGCGTGGACATATCTGATCCGAGCTACCTTCTCATCAGAGATAGTGAGGACAGGTTATGTTTCAAGCTATACCGCTCGACGGATCCCACTTAAAGTCAAAAAACGATTTTTGCACGAACGACAAACCTTCATCCGATTGAAAATTAGAAATACCTTCAAGTTTTCGCCACATTTGTCTAGAAGTATCACAGTTCATCAATAATTGTAAAAGTTTCAATTCAACACTCGTTACAATTAACTTCTTTGCAGCTCTTTAACGCTTTAACCAAATTTTATATGATGATTCATCACTAACATTCGGTTTCACTTCCGAGCCATTGCAAACCCCAAGGAGATTATCACTTTCCAACAATTGTCTGCATCACGTAACTTATCGATTCGAGATTTATCGATTTCCATTTTAAATCGATCCGCGTTAAAGACGGCACACACGAAAAACACTTTCCGTACTTTAATTGTCCAAATTTAACCATCTCAAATCGAAGTTCTACTGTTGTTTATTCACGTCTAAAACAAAAACACGCAGTTTAAGCACACTGGAGCACATAACCTGTTGATGTATTTTGGAATTAAAAGTTGATTTTGTTTTAGTTTAAGTATTTATTAAAAGTAATACAAAATGGTTGAATAAGTTGTACAATCTCTTCTTTGTCATTTATTTGACGAGCATTCAAATGCAACTAACTGACTGCTGCATCGAATTTAACAAGTGCAAGCACAACGTAGGTGCCCTCTCCTCCTTACATTTATTAGCACGTGAAGCATTTAATTTTATAATTGCACAGCGTTTTTTTTCAGATATTTTTAACATAATTCTAACAATTAGTTCTATTCAGCGCCGTAGCAAGTTCTTCTGGCGCCTGAGGCGCCTTTGAATATATGCACCCCCCTCCCCAAAGATTCTTATCATTTTGAAAATTTTAAACTAATATTTCTTGGGTTTTGTCGAGGTTTAGCGCCCCCATTGCGATCACCCTTGCTACGGTGCCGGCTTGGAGTAATGAAAACAAATGGATGCTTATCAGGAACTCATTTAAGCTGCCGGGTCTGGGGGTATAGAATTTAGCGCCCCCCATTGTTCCACTTACCGATGACTTACCTGTCGATACTGAAAATAAATTGTTGGAGCTCGCTGCTGATGAAGGACTGAAGGTACACTTTGAAAATATGTCACTCGCATCTTTTTGGATAAAAGCAGGACCAGAATATCCCGATATTTCCGATATTGCTTTGAAAAAACTTCTTCCTTTCGTTACCACATATCTCTGTGAGATTGGCTTTTCAACCATGGGTATAATAAAAACAAAATATAGGAGTACTATATGAAGATTCATTCCCCATTTCGCGTAGCGCTGTTATCAATTGAACCACGGATTGAAAAATTGACCGAAAATAAGCGAGCCCATTTATCACATTATAGAGATTGTCGAGCCAGAACGCTTGGGTGTGTTAGTTGCTTGAAGCGGTGTGGAAACCGGTGTGTGTGTGTTTCTCTAATTTCCCTGGAGTTTTCTCGAAGCCAGTTGTGTTTCGTTGTCATATATAGAAAATGTCATGTCATTACACTGACAGCTATACTGTCAGAAAACGCATTATTTTAGGGTTATTAATAACCTGGTTACAAGGTAACCTGGCACTGAAAAACAACTTTTTAATTAAAATATGAGTTAACCTAGATTTTTTGGTTTAACCCGTAACTGAACAACTGGGCCTAAATCTACTAATCACACCCCCAGCTTTCCGAATCTCTTAATTTAGTTTGTGATTGTAATTTATCGGGTCTAGGACAAATGGACGCGGCCGAAAGGACGCGACCGAAAGAACGCGAGCGTTTGGACGCAGACCCAAAAGGACGCAGACCCAAAAGAATGCAGACCCAAAAGGACGCGGGCCATAAAGACGCAGACCCAAAAAGACGCGGCCATATAGGCGCAGACCCAAAAGGACGCGACCATATAGACGCAAAAAATTATTTTGACATTATTTTATACTGATTATATACCAATATTTTGAAGTATTATTTTGAGTCCATTCTCACTTTTTCCGTTCAATTTGGAAAAAAGTTCGAGGGAGCGGTAGATCCACCTCTTTGCGGCAGATTTGACTTTACGCAAAGACTTTACTTTTAATTAGTTTTCTAAAGAAATATCAAAAAGTAACACTAACCTAACGGCAGATCCACCTCTTTGCGGCATATTTAACTTTACGCGGAGATTTATTTGATTTTAATTAGTTTTCTAAAGAAATATCAAAAACTAACACTAACCTAACGACAGATCCACCTCTTCGCGGCAGATTCACCTCTTTGCGGCAGATTTAACTTTACGCAGAAATTTGTTTGTTTTTAATTAGTTTTCTAAAGAAATATCAAATAAAACTAACACTAACCTAACAGAGGATAGTATACAGGGGATAGTATAAAAACCTAAGAAATTGTCATGACCACCCTCCCCCGAACAAGAAAAAATAATATGTTAGCTACCCCCTTCCCCCGAAGGTTATTATTATGACCGCGTCTTTTTGGGTCTGCGTCTTTATGGCCCGCGTCCATTTGGGTTTGCGTCCTTTCGGCCGCGTCCATTTGTCCGGCTCCCTAATTTATCACATATTGTAACATAAATTACAATTTCTTATAAGTATAATAAATCCATACTATTATACGTATAATTTGAAAGTGTCTGTCACCCTCTACAATAGGATCATATTATATCGAAAACTTTTTCAATTGGTAGGTATTTAATGATTATCCGATAATCCGACAAAAATTACAATATATTGTTGTATCCTGGTCCCCCTTACTCGCTCTGGGTGACGAAGAACAACAAACTTTCTGCACCTACCTTAGCAAGCTCTTAATCTCAGGATGACCTTTTTTATCTTACTTATCTCACGTCAGCAACTCTTAGTCAGCATCAGCACAAAAGAAACACAATTTGAATCAGCTTGTAGTGTGTATCCACCTTTAGTTAAGAACAAATTAAGATTAAGCATATTATTATATAGCGAGCATGCAAGATTGTTAGTATGAATGATGAACGTTAGTATCAGTTAGTATGTTAGTATTGATGTTACCATGGCAGGAGACGTATGGGAGTAGTAGTGATTGACCGGTCTTGTGAATCCTTAATGTATATAAAGTAAAGTGTATAAAATGTACAAAGGGGTATTAAATAAAAACCAATAAATATTAACTCAACGGAGTTGTTAATGAATACCAAGTGACCCAATTAGAAAGAGCTTCTCACACGACAGTTGGAAGTTCTTACATGGCGACCGTGACACGTGACAAAAGGACCCGTTAAAAATAAAGAAGATTAAGTAAAAAAAAAAAAAATTTTTAGTTTTGGAAAAAGTGAAAATAAAATGGGGTCTTCAAAATCAAAGGAATCAAAATGACAGTGACACGTGCTTGTGACCGTGCCAAAAGGACACGTAAAAAATAACGTGCAAAAATAAAGTGAAAAAATTTTAAGTAGTGTAATCAGAAGTTCGAATAGACAATATTAAAAAACATGGGGAAATCGAAGGAAGAAGTGACGAATAATAACCAAAATCCGTTCGGTAATTTTGATGGCCAAAAATTTGTGCCAAAGGATCCTAATGACTTCAATAGCAGTAGTTACTATTAATATGCTATAATAACAAGTTACATAATAATATTGTGCTACATAATTTGGTTGACGAACTTTTAACAAATGCACCGAATTTAATAAAAATTTGTTACATGTGTAATAAAGTGCCAAAAAATCGACAATAAAATTTAAAAAATTGTGTAAAAAGTGAAAGTTAGGTTTATTACAGTTCAAGTTAAAAAGTGCAAAGTTAAAAATTAAAGTGCATCGAACTAGAAAAATTTTTCCAACAGGAAGTGCATCGCATCGAAAAATGGACGACATACTACAGTTCAGCCAAGGGTCAACAGGATACGAAAAGTTGCACCATAGACAATTTCATCAGGAAATCAAAGTGTGACTTCGCAAGAAAAAAAACTATAGGTAAATGAACTTGGAAGTTTCCATAATTTTTGTCGTTCGACACAATTTTATGTTTCATGTAATATGTAAAATGATAGATAACTATATTTGTAATTACGAATTGCAACTTAATCAATTTTCATCATCAATCTAACCAATTTTAATTAACAATTTAATTTATTTGACAATTGCATCAATTTATTTAAATAATTTTAACAAATTTATTAAGTTGCATATGTAAGAAAATCATTAATTTAAATAACCATTGCTACTGCTATAAATTTTAATTATAGATGGATTTAGAACAAAGGAAACTAATTCTTAGAATGCGAAAATTTTATTGATAAATTTTAAAAATAACCTGAATCTTCGTTATATTAATAATAAATGTTCAAATTTGATTTAAGAGAAGAAAAGAAGTGATTCAGTTTGTTTTTATAAATTAAAATTTTGTATAGGTGTTAAAACTAAATATTTTTTAATTAGTAAATTTTAAAGTAATGATTTTTTAACAAAGTTATTTAAAATTCAATGATATGAAATTTAAGTGGTTAAACGAATATTAAAAATTTTTGGTGCGCAAATATGCATATATTATTAAGAAAAGTTATATTTAATTTAGTAAAAGAATTTAAAATTTTATTCGAGGATTTAATTAGGAAAATGGAGGAATTATCACAAATTTTTTAACCTTGCTAGTGAAAATTATTTGCTTTATAATCAGTTAAAATATAAAAATATGACGAAGCAATTTGAATTAATGCATATTTTAAAACGTAATATTTGCAATTTGAACGTTAGTAATTTTAAAAAGTTGAAGTTTAAAATATTTTAGAGATATTTAAAGGCATAATGCAATCAAAATTTATTTTAACAATTTTAAATTACTATAATTCATTACTCAATCAATTTAAAACAATCGGATTATTCAATAGTTCCGAAATAAGATCTTAAATGGGTTTTAATAAATATAAAAATTTGTTTATTACAATTTTTAAAAAACAAAGTTCAACAACACGGAAAAGAAAGAATTTGCTGATGGAGGGTAAACTTCGTTAAACGTTTAATTCAAACGGTTAAGTTAGGAATGCATTGGAATGCATTATTTTTCAAAATATGAAAAATTTAATTTCATAAAGTATAATGTCGAAAAATGTCAGAAAGTATTTAACTCGGGTAAACGTTAAAGAATCAATCACCTATGCGTTATTCAGTTATTAAAAAGTCAGTAATTAAATAGAGCTTCAATGTAAGCTAAAATTCAAATCTTGATCGGCGTGTTTCAGCACTTTGTGCCTCGTTGAAAGATATTGAAAAATAATTCTACGGAAGATAATAAACAGTTTCCAAATAAAGGTAATGCATCAAAAATGTAGCGATAAATTGTACATTATTATTATGATTTTATAAATCTGCAGTTTATGGAATTGATTTTGTAGAATTACTTAAGAAACCAAAGGATAACGTAGAATTCGCATTGGAAACGGCAATAAATTTGTAAACAGTAAGAAAGATGGAGTTTAGCACCACAAAAAGGAAAAATATTAGTATATGTACAGTCTCTAATATAAGCTATTTATATGGATCCAAAAAACCTACTCGATGACGACACGAGATGTGTTATCGAAGGATTTGGAAAATTCTATGTAAATGAGCTAATATACCGGAAATAATGAATAGTTAAATATGTAAAGAAGAAAATATTCCGGAAATCGCGATAATTAATAATGATAATAAGGGAAGATTTATAAAAGAAATAAGCGCTATAATATAATAAAAAGCAACTCCTCTGTGCCCGGACGCGGAACACGTATATATTGAACTGGAAATTTAAGTTTTTGCAAGTCTGACTCATTCTCGGTGGCTTTACGTTTGAGTTCATGTCTGTTCGTAATAGAGCAAGAAGTTAGTATTTTCCTGGTACATCCCTGTGAACATTTAGGTAGCTTAGTTTCCTTTTATTAATCCAGATCAATGGTATCTGTGAAAAACAAATCTCATGGTTAATTGAGGACCTCATCTGTAATTCGGGGTCATTGACCTGAAATGTTTACTTTGGTTATTTTTCAATAAATTTTAAGTTTCAGTGATGTAAATTTGAACTTACCTTATTGCATTGTTGTTATGTTATGTGATGTTACTTTTGCTGTGGTTTTAAGATTAATTTTTGTCCAAGAATTATAAGGTCGCTATTCGCAAACCACGATTTAATTAATAGGTTAATTGACTGAAGTTTTGAATTATTGTGAACAATCTAAAATTAAAAGTGCTACAAGTGATTCTAAAATATGATTAACATTTACCACGTACCTAGGAAGAGCGAAGATAAGCTGCTTTATTTTACAAATATGAAGAATATTGCTCAAAATCAGTCACTTCCGGTGAAGATAAGAAATTCACATAAAAGCGAGCGAAGTACGCATCCAATAGTCAGTCTCAGTTGGATTAATTTGTAATGTGCTGGAGTAAACGTCAAAAAGTTATTAGTATTTTGGTTATTTTTGAAGTTAGCAGTTGGTAGAAGATAGAATTTTTATGGTTGGCAGAATTTGTGTGCGATCCTGCAGATTGATTGAAAAATTATTGGATTTCAATCGATATTGGTTTTATGCTGGTTATGAGAGCCATTTTGGACAGCAATTGGAAAATTTTTGCTGCTTTTCATTATATTGAGCACGGCCTGGTTATGCTTGATAATTTCATATCGTTGGATGAACTTTTGAGGTTACATGGAAATAAAATTTGGTTAGATTTAATAAATTTCAACATTACTCAATCAAATATTAGAATAGGTTTTTACGTACCTGATTATTTTGAATATGCGATTGAACATCATACGGACGTGATACCGTTGTTTGGATTCGAGGACACCAACACATCTGTTAAAGTTACTGATAACAACACACCTGTTTCACCCGCTTCTACAGAAGTTAATATTATCGTTCCCAGTGGCGCACTAAACAAAGGTAACTTTTACTTAAATTTTATTAAAACATTTTCAAAGATTTCAAAAGTTAATTTTTATTTGGATAAACGTGGACAATATTTTTGTAACAAAACTTTTTATGTATCTTGTAATTTAATATTTTCAAATTTACATCTATTCGATAGCCACAGCAAATATTCACCTGGTTTTGTAATTATAACCAATACAATTACCTATGAGATATTGTTTCTTTTATTTAATTTCAATAAGGGCTGCGTTTACAGGCTAGTACTAGGAATTTATTTTATGCAAATCAACACTTCACAATTTCAACAATAAAAGAGTCTCAATTTAAAATTAATGCTCTAGAGCTGGTCGAGGTAAGAGAGATTGTGATTCTAAAGGTGGTAGAAGCCAAAAGCAGGGTTTGTATCATAAATATCACAACATCTTTAGTGATTACCCAACGTGGGGCTTTTTGCATATTTGGGCGATACAGTAGTTGCACCCTAAAAATCACAACAATATATATAGTAATAGGAGTGCAAAGAATAAAAATAGAGACGCATGTGCCTTCCAAATAATACTGAATAATATTAAAACGATTTTATTAGCCAGGCATGGCATAAAATGTTCGACAGGTATCGACAGTTAAATACAAAAATTAAAGTAATAGTTATTTACATAAAAGTCAGGAAAATGACATATTACTGACGAGGGGCAATGTTGAAATACGAGGCACTTTGTGCCGAGTATTTTGGAGCTCCGAGTCAAGTGAGACATTTTACTGACATGTTTTGTATTAAATTTTTCCGAAAATCGTAAGAAATCGAAATTTTAAATCGAAATTTTAAAACACTAATTGAACGACATTTTTTGACATTGACATTTGTCTATTTTATTTTGTTATTATTAACCTTACTAATTATTACCGGACTAGTCAGTAAAGTTCAATTTCCCTGCGCGTGCATAAGCAGGGAAATGTTGTTTCAATGACGATTTCCGGAAAATAAATTGTAACATCATTAATACGTAATACGACATAAAAGTTCAAATTTCAAAGTAATCGACATCGAAATAAATAAATTAAAAAACTATCCATCACAATAAGCAAATTTATTAAAAAGTTCAATTAAAAGATGAAATAATAAGAGTTCAGAAATTTTATAAAATCAAAATTTGAATTTAGAAAAAAAAATCTGATAATAATAATGGTAATATTTTAAGAGAGTTTTAATTTTATGGAATGACGTAAATAAATGCCCGAATTTCTAAATTTCAATACAATTAAATAGTATAAAAAACAAAGATTTTAATTTAAATTTATTTGTAAATGTTAAATAAGGAAAAGCAGTAAATAAAAGTAGAGTAAAAATATCATATTTCCGAGTTTAAGTTTGTTTATATCCAATGTTATGCTTAGGTTAAGAGTTATTTTAATGCAATTTATGTATATCATTATTATGTGTATGTTTTATATTATTAATAGTTATGTTGGGATAGGTTATACATATTATTAAGTTGTAATTTAGTAGTAACAACATTTGAAAAAAAAAGAGAGGTAGAGAGTTACCTAAACACAATTATCTCAAGGCATATGTAAGAGGAAAAGAATTTAAATTCCAAGGAGATAAAATTCTTTTACTTGCCAAGGGAGATGTAGTGTGTATCCACCTTTAGTTAAGAACAAATTAAGATTAAGCATATTATTATATAGCGAGCATGCAAGATTGTTAGTATGAATGATGAACGTTAGTATCAGTTAGTATGTTAGTATTGATGTGACCATGGCAGGAGACGTATGGGAGTAGTAGTGATTGACCGGTCTTGTGAATCCTTAATGTATATAAAGTAAAGTGTATAAAATGTACAAAGGGGTATTAAATAAAAACCAATAAATATTAATTCAACGGAGTTGTTAATGAATACCAAGTGACCCAATTAGAAAGAGCTTCTCACACGACAGTTGGAAGTTCTTACAAGCTAACAGATTTATTCAACAACAACACATAAATAAAAATGGAACAAATAACAATCAATACAACTAATCAAACAAATCAAACGCAAACTTAAAATTATAAATCAAACTATGCTAACTTTGTTATCTTTCTTGATAAGACGTGGCTATCGTTGCACAACACCATTCACTGGTAATCGCCTGGTCAAATTTGGTCGCCTTTTCTTGGTAGGCTCCTGGCCTGTCACGATTCCAGTCCAAACCCAACAAACATTTTAGCTGTAAATAGGCTATTAACGAGCTGATAGTATGCTTTTGCTGTTAAATAGCCATTTTACAGCTAATTTACAGCTAAAATGTTTGTTGGGAATGCTGCTCTTTATGTGCTGTCTCTTTGGAAGACACACACGTAACGATCCCTTTGTAGGGGATGTAGTAGCCCGCTCTTCTCAAATTAATTCTGAATGAATTAATTTTGGTGATCGATTCACCTTCAATCCTCTGGATAGCCGATGGCCCGTATTCTCGCAATTAATAGTTACTATCAATGGTAACACTTGTTTAATTTGCGACACGACACGTCTATTCTCAAAGCTTTATCAATGGTTACTCCATTTTAATTCGCGATACGACACGTCGTCTCTGGACGCTCTATTATTTGTAACTCAAAAACACGTCCTATCTGGACGCTCTATATTTTGCAACTACTACTGTATCCCGTTGTTATTTCTGGATACCAATTTGATTTTTGTTTTGTTCCTTTTCGGACATCCTTTTTCCTGTTTGTTTGCTTGCCTGTCTATAGCCTACGTCTTTATTTAACGTAAACGGTTGCACTGTCTTAATCTACATGCCTTAAAATTAAACATATAACAAAATAAACTTGAACAATAACTAATTTAAACAATTTGGAACAATTCGAACCTCTCCAAATTGTGTTGCCTTTGTACTGGGCTTTCATCACATTTCTAACTTCATTCAAAAACGGGTCACAACAATATATAACTAATTTTAATTCGACAATCGGATCATACATAGAAAACTTTTTCAGTTAGTATTTAATGATTATCCGCACTTCGTGATGCGGCCACTCATAAAATGCCGCGACAATTAATAGAGTGTTTTGCATTTGTTGTGGTGTATTGCAATCCGACAGATGCTCGCAGTCTTTGGAATTTGTATCGAAAGAATATGGCAGAAGATTTTACCCGTCAAATGACTAATGAATACACATCTTTGGAGGACATAGACATAATCTCAAGCGTCCGAGCTTTGCTTAATATTGAAGAAATTATCACTGAATTGAATCCCGACATAAGTTTCGAAGCCATTGGAATATCTTTGAATGATTTAGAAAGCCGAAGAGATGCCGACCACTGAAGAAGTTACTGAATACAGAAATGAGGTATCAAATAATGAAGTGCGGCTAAATTCAGAGCAGCGACAAATATACTATGACGAAATTATCAATTCTGTTATCAAAAAGGTGGGCAAAGTTTTTTTCGTTCAAGGACCCGGAGGAACAGGCAAAACCTTCCTTTATAACACAAGTTTGGCTAAAATACGCTCCGAACATAAAATCGCTTTAGATGTTGCGTCTTCCGGAATCGCATCCATTCTGTTGTCTAAAGGAAGGACAGCTCACAGTAGGTTTGCAATACCACTGAATATAAAAGAAATTAGTGTTTGCAATATCAAGAAACAGTCAGTGAAAGCGAAACTTTTAATCGAATCTGAGCTTATTGTATGGGATGAGCTTCCGATGATGCATAAGTTCACTATCGAAGCAGTTGATCGAACGCTAAGAGATCTTACGAATAATACTCATACTCCTTTTGGTGGTAAGACTGTTGTATTTGGAGGCGATTTTAGATAAATATTGCCAGTCGTTAAGAAGGGATCTCGATATGATGTGGTACTGAGTTCTGTTAAGAAGTCGTTCCTATGGCCACAGATTTTGGTTAGGAAACTAACAATAAATCAGCGTTTATCTCCAGAGAACGAAGACTACAATAAATTCATACTAAGTGTTGGTGAAGGAAGTCTGAATGATCCCCAATATATGATTAGTATTTCGCCAGATCTTTGTAAAGATGTAAACAATTTTTAACCACAATTACCAAAAATAAAGAACTGCATCGGTGGACAATATTGGCCGCAAAAAATAAGACTGTTGACGAGGTAAACCAAATGATAATAGATAAGATACCCGGAGACTACACTTCTTATAAAAACCGCGATTCAATTGCTGAGACTGAATGTCGACATTTGTATCCAATTGAGTTCTTGAATTCCCTAAACTTAAGCGGATTACCACCACACGATCTACGGTTAAAGGTAGGAAACCAATAATTCTGATGAGAGACTTAAGACCATCTGAAGGTCTATGCAATGGAACCCAACTTCAGATAACAGGACTCACACCAAACATACTAAAGGCAATAGAGACTAAAGGAAAGTGTCCCGGAAAAGAAGTGCTAATTCCGAGAATAATACTGACAAATACTGACTCAAATCTTCCATTTGAACTGCGGGGGCAACAGTTTCCTATTAGACCAGCATATGCAATGACCATAAATAAAGCACAGGGTCAGACGCTTGAGAACGTTGCCGTTTATTTAGATCAACCGGTGTTTACACACGGACAACTTTACGTCGCACTCTCCCGGGTCAAATCAAAAAAAGACATAATAATATTCACCAAAAGGAGTAGCAATTTATTCCTAACGAAAAACGTTGTGTACAAAGAAGCACTTCTTTAAGGTACTAAATATTTTATTAATTATTTTTTTGTCTAAAATAAGTATATTTACTTCCGGTGTTTATATAGCAAATCGGGGTCTCGCTTTTCATTTAGTCAGAGCCTACCACTTCTTTAATATATTTTTAATATATAATTGTTTTTTCATTTTGCTTTCAAATAAAATCAAATAAAAACAAAATGCTTAGTAATGGAGTTCCAACCCCCTCTTCATCCCACGCAGAAAGTAAGACCCCGCGCGAAAACGGGGATCCACTGGTAGATAATAATTAATAACACAATATACAATAATAAAATAAAATTAAAAAAAGGAGGGTCGGTATACTACAATTTTCTCATATCAAAAATTTCTTTTAAATCATTTCGTAATTATCTTAACTTAATTGTAAAAGTACACAGGCTGAATGACTTTAAAATATATATTGTAATGAACGGAATGCTTTATATATGCCACACGTTGTGCTGTCAAAAAGTGTTATGTGTTGACGTAGCCTCACGTTGGGCTAGCCAAAAAGTGCTGTATGATTTCGGAGCTTTACTAGGGTTGCACGTTTTAATATTATTACCTTGTACGAGTGTACGTAAATGTACCTCGTCAATAGAAATGTATGCAGAAATTTTATTGATAAAAGCAAATAAAATTAATTTATGCCTCGGCTTGACTATTTCGGTGAGCACTGACCTACCTTCTCTCACGCTGGGTTCCTTCCTTGACCAAGTCGTAATGCTGAAATGGGATAATATGGTCCTTGGAATGATCATACAAAAATTATGCTCCGTTTTATATGGCAAATCGTAATTTATTATAATTTTAAGTGTAAATGATTTAAATGTAATAAAGTTCTTATGCTAAATGACAAATATCTTATTTTAATAAACTCAGGACGTTTTAATGCACGTGTTAAATTAATTGTAAACTTTTCACTAATTTTTAAGTTTTAAATAATTTTTAATGGGACGGTACCTTTAATCTAGGGTATTTCTATTTACTCGGTTCATGTACCATTAAATTGTTCACTTGCATTCGATGGATGACCTTCAGGGTGTGAAATATTTCTGGATCCAACTTTTTCGTGGTGGCGTCTCCTCGTGTTGTGACCAAAGTTTTCTTTAAAAATAATCGTGATTCTTCGCAATCTTGCACACAATTTTACTTTCCAAATACGTAAGTACAATATTTTATCGATTACTAATCTTTTTATTAAATTTCTTTGTAAAATTTTCTTGTATTATCCAATTTTTAGCGGAGCACACAAATTCACGCACCATTAAACTTTTTTTATTAAGAATCAACCTTCTAATTATCTTAACCAATTGTTTTTTCATCGCTACCTGTATTTTCCAGGCAATCGTGATTTTGTTCCATTGGTCGATGTAAAATCAATATTTGAAGTTATAATTTACAGGTTCGGTTTAAGCCCAATGTGACTTATAAAATTTTTAATAAAATTTTTATGTTTCAGATTAAATTGAATTACTTGCATCGCCTGTGATCTTCCAGTAACTTTTGAAGAAAATGTTTTTTCCATTCGTGATACATTGAATTACGCAGCATTCCGACACGTGTAAAAATTTTGCTATTTTAAAAGTTTTACGTTTTAACACATTTTTATAACTAATGTTTTGAACAATTATTTGGATTTCAAATTACATTTCTTATAATTACTTAAATTAATTTATAATTTTAACAAACTTTTATATTAACAGAATTAAAACGTTGCATTTGAATTTATTTTGTCATCTCGTTCCGTGACCTTTTCTTTCTATAAATTTATGACGTTACACCAAATTTTTGGTATCAGATGAAACCTTTACGTTCGAACAAATAAGTCATGTGCTACCTTTATTAAATTAAACAAAACTTTGAATTGTGACGTGATCATTTCTATTGACGCGGTGGTCATTGTTGTACATCGCAATATGAAGGGGTAATTTCTTTAAAAGATGCCTAAATAAAAATTATGATCAATCTCAAATAATATTACAATTTATTAAGAACACAAAAAAATTAATTCCTTAAAGCACATAATGTTAATGGATACTTTGTTAGACATAAATAACATAAGCAAGCGTTTCTCAGTAATCACCAAGCTCCATTTCATTTAATTTTTAGTTTGGAAAATTCAATACCAGCGTTTACTTGCTATTATGAGTTTTTAAATGACGTTTTAAACTTGCTTTCAGGGCACATTTATAATCACATATCTCACAAGCAAATGGTTTCTCGCCAGTGTGAGTTATTAAATGAGATTTTAAATGTGCTTTATGTGCACATTTATAATCGACACATTGGCCTTGTATCCAGTGATCTCATGTTTGGTCTAATATTAAATAAAACTGCATTATTATCGTTTATAGTTACTAGCGTAGATAACTGACTTTGTATTTAAAATGTTACAAAAATAATCACTTCCTTTTTATAAAATTTATTACCTTGGTTTAGTAAAGTTGACAATTTGAAATGTACTTCATAGAATATACAGGGTGGACTAATAATTCGTCTGTTTATTTGATTATTAATATTGAAGAACGTAACAACCCACAGTAGCGAAAAACCGTTTTCTTGTGAGATATGAGATTTTAAATGTGCTTTATGTGCACGTAACATTGCACCATAACAATAATTTATGAACTATTAAAGGAATGATAATTGGTGGACATTTATAATACCACAATCAGTGTTCTTAATATTAAATAAAAGAATTACGAACTATTGTTAGATATAATCAATGATGGTAGATCGTCAGCAAAGTGCCCTTACATCAAGAAACGAAAATGTCAAGAGATGCTAGCTTCTTTTCAAGATACAACGGTTCTTCACCCTCAAATTCCATCACCCGGTCGACAAGTACGTAATAATTCTCGCCTACGTCATAATTCGCACATGCATTCAATCAATGTAGACAAGGTATTGTAAAACCATATGATTTCTACTTGTGTGTATTTGTCAATATTGTATTTTAATTTTAAAAGTATGAATCTAATTGAATGAAAGTTAATTTTAAGAAACAATTTCAGTATTTTCTACGATTCATAAATGTATATTTTGTTTTTAATATATGTATAAAACGAGATCTTATTATTTTATTTCTTCTGCATTGGCCTAGGGTAAGTTTGTAGCGACCAACACCTGAGATGGGGAGAATTCGTAGGAAGTCCGCTCTTCGATTTAGTAAGTAGTGCTAGCCGGCGAAAGTCTGAATCGCCTACGGACAACCCCGTAATAGGGTTTTCAAATGCACTTTTAACTTGAATTTGTGCGCACGTTTATAATCACATATCTCACAAGCAAACGATTTCTCGCCAGTGTGAGTTTTTAAATGTTTGTTGAAAGTAACCTCAAGGACGCACTCAAAGCCACATATTTTGCAAAGAAACTGTTTCTCGTCCATATGGGTTCTTAAATGCAGTTTTAATGTTCGTTTATTAATAACTTTATACTCACAAACAGCACACTCAAATAAATTTGGGCCATTATATTTACGTGAAGGTTGCTCCTGGGTTAATGGTTCAATATCGCTGTCTTCTTTTATGTCGATAGAATGATGCAAATCTTCTAAATTAAATTTCATATCCTCCAATTCTTCGGTTTTAATTTCGTTACAGTATTTAGGGATATATGATGTTTCTAAAATTGAGCTGTGGGTTTCCATGTTTTCTAATTTTACCGAAGCTGGCATTTTATCCATAGCTGTAATGAATTGCATTAGAAGAAATTAAGACTGTTCGTAGGATGGTGCACAATGAATTTTCATATTCAATAACTTCTTTGTGTCATCTTTGATATCACTAGGAAGTTTCCGATTATGTGGAAGTTGTTTAAAAAGTTGCTAAGAAATAAATAATAATTTTATCCCTATAAGGGATAAAATTCTACCGACCGCGGCGCTGCATCAAAACAAGCGTGACGTCGATAAAAGTATAAATAGTAAGGTTAACTTTTGAATATGGTGACGTACAATATGAAAACACATTAAAAAATTTGTTATACCTACTTACATATTAATACGTATTATTTCACCAGAATAAACAATAATCACTACGGTATAAAACCCATATGAAAACAATGCAAGTTTTATTTTTACTCCTAATGACGTCAAATATTTAGTTGATATTAAAGCCACCAGGGTGCGTACAATTAATATTTTTCCCCTTATAAACAAAATATTTTTACCTGGGAAACTACATGATTGTGCTTATTGCTTACAGATGACACAGTGTAATCATTTCCTGAGTAAGATACGATCACATGTAAGCATATCACATCACAAGCATATGAGCAGGACACAACTCTTCTTTACGCAATGTCCTAAAAATTTAAATTGTAATAATTTTTTTTTAAATATATGAAAATGCTTACATAGTTTTCCTCTTGCCTTTGATTCAGGATTTAAATACCTTTTCACTTGTTTAAATGCTTCATAATCACTACATAATTAGTAATAATTGTAAAAAATCGTCAAAGTTTTTGAATTTACAATTTCCTCCGTTCGTCTTCATGATTTGTTTTGGTTATTGATAAAAGTCAGGTTAGAGGTAAAAATTTTCAATAACCTGATGGTGAATGCTAAGAAATATATAATAATTTACTATCTGTTAAGCAAATTTACATATTCAAAACCAAACCAGCAAGGAATCAATAACAATTAATAAATTACCATCGATAAACACAAATTAATAATCTGGTGAAACTGAGCATGCTATATAATGCGCGGAAATAAAATTTTATATTTGAAATATGATTGAAAATTATTCGAATTTTGTCAAAGTACAAAAGAGACGCAACTGCGCATGTGCAGTCGGGCGTCACTCGGTCGGTAAAGAAGGTACCATAAACTTCTGTGCCATAATCCAGCACAAGTAATGTAATCATAATTACAATTATTTCATTATTCGTGCACCGATCCTCACAACTGTGTGATTATTTTGGGTAAATTTTCGTAAAAGTATTTTAAAGTGAATGCTGGTTCATTGTACTCGCTGCTTTAAACAGAGGGTGCTATCCCAGCGTGAGTAGGTCATTGACCACCAACCATCCACGACGGTCGCCATTTTAAGCTCGCGTTCACTTTTTTCAAGTCAGGTACGCAAGTTTTTAATTGAACGTATAATCAATTCATTTTCTTATTAAATTAACCATAGTGATTGTGTACCATTCCACGAACAGTCTTAATTTCATCTAACGGAATTTATTACAGCTATGGATCAAATGCCAGCTTCGGAAGAATTAGAAAATAAGGAAACCCATGACCCAATTTTACAAACTTCATATATTCTTAAAAACAGTTACGAAATTAAAAAGGAAGATTTAGAAGACGTTAATTTTAATCTAGAAGACTTCTTACATCACTCGATAGACATTAAAGAAGAGAGCGATACTGGTCAATTTACTCTGGAGCAACCTTCAAGCAAATCTAACGGCCCACATTTATTTGAGTGTGCAAATTGTGAGTATAAAGATATAAGTAAACGAGCATTAAAACAGCACGTAAGAACTCATATGGACGACGAGAAACGGTTTCTTTGCAAAATATGTGGCTTCGAGTGTGCCTATAAAGTTGCTCTCAACAAGCATTTAAAAATTCATTCTGGTAAAAAACGGTTCATTTGTGAAATATGTGACTACAAATGTGCACGTAAATCAAACTTAAACGATCACTTAAGAATTCATACTGGCGAGAAACCGTTTGCATGCGAAATATGTGATTATCAATGTTCCGTGAAATCAAGTTTAAAAGTACATTTGAAAATTCACACTGGCGAGAAACCGTATGCATGCGAAATATGTGATTATAAATGTTCCCAGAAATCAAGTTTAAAAGGTCATTTGAAAATCCACACTGGGGAGAAACCGTTTATTTGTAAAATATGTAACCAAAAATATGCACACAAATATCAATTAAACGGCCATTTAAATTCTCACACTGGCGTAAAACCGTTTGCTTGTTCAATGTGTGATTATAAAAGTTTCCAGAACGGTACTTTAAAACAACATTTAAGTACTCACACTGGCGTGAAACCGTTTGCTTGTGCAATATGTAACTATAAATCTGCACACAAATCGCATTTAAACGACCATTTAAAGACTCACACTGGCGAGAAACCCTTTGCTTGTCAAACATGTGACAACAAATTTACACGCAGAAGTCATTTAAAAAGGCATTTAGAAACTCACACTGGCGAGAAACCGTTTTCCTGTGAAAAATGCGATTATAAAAGTTCAGACAAATGGATTTTAAAAGAACATTTGAGTACCCACACTGGCGAGAAACCTTTTGCTTGTCAAATATGTGACTTTAAATGTGTGCGGAAATTTGCTTTAAAAAATCATTTGAGAACCCACACCGGGGATAAACCATTTGTGTGTCAAATATGTGACTACAAATGTGGCCATAGAGGAGATTTAAAAAGCCATATAAGAACTCACACTGCCGAGAAACCCTTTGCTTGTCAAATATGTGACAAGAAATTTACAAGTCATTTAAAGAGGCATTTAAAAACTCACACCGGCGAGAAACCGTTTACTTGTGCAATATGTGACTATAAATCTGCACAAAAATCGCATTTAAAGGACCATTTAAAGACTCATACTGGCGAGAAACCGTTTGCATGTGAAAGATGTGATTATAAATGTTCCCTGAAATCAAGCTTAAGAGTACATTTGAAAAGACACCGGGGAGAAACCGTTTGTTTGTCAAATATGTGACCACAGATATTCACGCCAATCAAATTTAAAAATGCATTTAAGATCCAACATTCATAATAAAACAAAAAATCGAAAAGCGAGTACTCCGTAAGCGTTGGCAACAAAGTAGATACCCAGGTGATAAAAGCAACCCTAATAAATGCACAAAAGAATTACATGAAATGTTAATAGATAACAAAAATCAAGGAATCAAACTTTCTTATGAAAGCAAAATACGTCTGTACAAGGCAATACTTAAACCAGTTTAGACTTATGACATCGAACTCTGGGGATCGACCGCCAACTCCAATATTGAAATCTTGCAACAAATCCAGAACAAGGTACTACGAGTAATTGTTGATGCACCTCGGTACATGCCATAGAGCATGAAGTGATGAAGCGCTTCGACTCAAAATGTTTATACCAGCTTATCTGACCAACAGATTCGCTTTACTATTAATAAACTATTTAACCATAATAATACAGGTTTTAATGTAATTAATGCAGAAAGTTAACTGCAACACTTTGTACATGTGATTTTATTTATATATTTCATTGTCAACTGTAGGTTTATAATCTAATGGATTGATTTCTAAATATATTGAGTTAAAAAAAAATTCATACTGACCAGAAACCGTTTGCTTGTCAAATATGTGATTATACACAGAAATCAAGTTCAAAATGTCATTTAAAAACCAATACAGGCTAGCAAACGCGTGTATGTGAATTTTAAAACTTCAAATTAAATGAAAAGGAGCTTGCAGATTTATTTTTAATCCTCAAGCTTCTGAGAAACGCATGCTTATGGTATTTATGTCTAACAAAGTGTCAATTAATTTGTTTGTGTTCTTAATAAATACTAATTTTATTTGTGTTCGATCTGTTATTTTTATTAAGGTTATTATTATAAAGTCATTCAGCCGGTGTACTTTAAAAATTAATTTAAGATAGTTACGAAGTGATTTAAAAAATTTTTTTTAAACGATGTTTAATTTGAAAAACAAAGTGAAAATATTTGAAAAACAAAAACTTGTTTAAAAACAAAGTTTCATTTGCCTATTACAGTATGTATTATAGTACTACCTACTAACTATTGCTAAATATATTGCAGCGCTACAAGTTATAGAGAATTTTATGTTCTTCAACTTTGCTTAATGGTAATTTTTCGTAAAAGTAAAAATACGTGAGCTATAGGCGAAACACCGCACTTAGGGGGCTAAAATCCTCATTTGAGGGAACGTCGGCTTGGGATTTTTATGAGACATTTTGGGGGTTTATTAGAACACTTCAATATACATCTTTGCCAAAATTCATGTTGCCCGGACCTTCTGTAAGCTCAAACCAAAATTTCGGTTTCGTTACTTGGAAGATACTATAACTTGGGCAAATTTTGAAAAAATCAATTTTTCTCTTCATTTTCCAACCTTGGCCACAATTTCAATTAATTTATTATTAAAAGCATTTCCCGTGCCTGAAAACATTTCTCTCCCTGCAACCAATCAATATTGTGCCATTTTAAGGGTGGGTCGTGTTTTCGGTCAAAAATTTAAGTATTAGTGTGCCATGGAAAAATATGAAAAAAAAACAATTTTATAGAGAATTTTATGCTCTTCAATTATGGTCTGATCATAATTTTTCATAGAAGCATAAATAAGCGAGTTATCGGCAAAAAATCGCGTTGGGGGAGCTAAAACCCCCGATTTTGGGAACGCCGGCGTGGGACTTTTGAGGGGTTTATTACAACACTCCAATGTACATCTCTCCCAAAATTCAGTTTGCCGGGATTTTTTGCAAACTAAAAACCTACCTTGCCTGGATTATCATAATAATTCTGGAAGCGGTCTTGCAACAATTACTGGTTTTATTAACCTAAAAATTCCCAATTATCCTCCCCAATTGAACCTGTTTAAATCCCACTGGGATAGGTACGGTTAATAGAAGCCAAGTGTAAATAATATATTTTGTAAATAATAATAATGTAAATATTGAATTTATTAATATGTAGTTAACGTTTGATGATATTAAAGAGTATTTTGATTGATTGATTGGTAAGTAAGGATTGTAAATAAACTAAGACTAGACAACACAAAACACAGCAAGTAAAGTGGGTTGTAGACTCAGAGGGGTAGACCCGGTAAACAACCTGCTAAAGCGAATAGGGCATGAGCGACACTAGTAAGGGTGGTAACGGCACGGACATTGATAGTGAAGATTCAGTAATAGAGAATACTGGGAAAAAACGCACACCAGGAAAAGAGTTATTTAGAAGGTGCAAAAAGCGAACGGAGGCACACCCGAAGATATCAACTATGGGAACTAATATGGAAGAACTAAAAAATATGATGCGAGAGATGATGGGCGAGATCAGGGAAGTGCGAAAAAGTCAATCAACATACGAGGAAGAGATGAAATCATTGAAGTTCGAGAATGACCAGGTGAAGGTTCGTATTGCAACACTGGAGATAAGACTCGACAGAATGGAAAGTATGCGAAACAAGAATAACATAATAATCAAAGGTGGTGACTTCAATACACACGAAGTAAAAAACGAAGTGCAAGAATTTTTAAAGTCAGAGGTGAAAGTCAATGCAAAGATGATAAAAGCTTTAGTGATAAGACCAAGAACAGTGGCTCCCTTTGTAGTGGCTACATTTGAATCCTGGGAAGGAAAAATGGAAGTTATAAAGGCGAAAAGAGCATTACGGGGTACCGTAACAAATACATCGACGATGATTTGACAAGTGAAGAAAGGAAGGTCCAGTCGGAACTGAGAAAATGAGCAAAAACCGAAAGAGACAATGGAAAAAAGTAAGTGTAGGCTATAAAAAGATCTTTATAGAGGGTGAACGCTGGAACTGGGATACTCGAATGGGAAGAGCAGTGAAACAAGTGGGGCACCCTTTGGCAAAAAACTAGCAATAAGACAAATCGGACGGAAACAAATGAAGACGACAAAGGCAAGACACGGAATAAACGAATTAGGTTATGGAACGGAACAACAAAGAAGTGGAAGAAAAAATTATCACAAGATGTTTATAGCTAGTTGGAATGTTAGGGGTATTTTTGAGAGCGGAATGTTAAAGCAATTAATAAAAGTTCTTAAAGAGTACAGAGTTGATATTTTAGCCCTGCAAGAAACTAAACATGATAGCGGTGGGGTGTTTGATCTCGAGGGATATACGTTTTTTATGAGCAGCGGTTCCAACAGAAGATTGGGAACAGGGATGGTGGTAAGTGACCGACTTAAGGCCGCAGTTATAAGATTTGAACCGGTGTCAGAGAGAATGTGTGTAATGAGACTGAGAGGCAAATATCAAAAAATAAGCTTAATAAATTTCCACGCGTCCACCGAAGAAAAACAAAAAGGCCAAAAAGAACAATACTATGAGGCATTAACCAGGGTGTACGAAAAAATACCAAAATATGATTTAAAAATAGTAATGGGGGACAGTAATGCTAAAATAGGGAAGGAGGAGTATACCAACCAACCATTGGGAAGTACAGCATGCACACAGAAACCAACGAAAATGGTAAATTTTTGATAGATTTTGCTATGGAACACGAAATGAAAATCATAAGTACACATTACCAGCACAGAGAGATCCATAAGGGAACGTGGACAACACCAGATGGAGAAAATGTGAACCAGATCGACCATGTGTTGATAAAAAAAAGAAGCGAGACAAGTGTGAACGATGTACGAACATACAGAAGGCCCGATATAGACTCCGACCACTTCATGGTAGGAATAAAGTTCAAACAAATAATACCCATAAGTAAAACAACAAGAGGTAAACAAGCAAATAAAGCTCTGCGAATTGCGTCCTAGAAAAAGAAAGTTCAAGACGAATATTTGAGGTCAATTGAAGATACAATGATGAGTGAAGTAAAACCGGTGAGCATAGAAGATAAGGCAGCAATCTTGATAAGGACAATGAAGAATGCAGCATCCAATCAGAACAAGACAAGAACACACAAAAACAAAGAATTGTTTGATCAGGAGTGTCGGGAGGAAATTAATAAACGAGAAAAGGCTAGAAAGATAATGCTACAATCGAAGACAGTAGCAAACAAACGTGAATACGAAACACAAAGAAAATCATGTAAAGCACTAATCAGAACAAAGAAAAGAAAGCATGTAATACAAAACCTAGAGAAGATAGAAGATGACTATAGATCGAAGGAAATAAGAAATTTCTACCAAGGCATCAAGAGGGTACCAAACGAGAACAACAATACGTAAAGATAAACATGGAAATCTGGTGGGAGGACAAGCCGAAGTGATCGAGCGATGGGCTGAATATTTCGAAGACTTACTGAACAAACCAACAAACGATAATGAAGACCAAGAGATTTACGACAATAGCATGAATGAACCAAGTGTAGAAAAACCAACACTAGATGACATACAAAATAATAATTCACAGTTTGAAAAACAACAGAAGCGCTGGAGACGACGAGATACAGGCTGAAATGATAAAATATGGTGTAAAAACAGTAGAAGAAATGGTTCACGAATTAATCGGTGAAGTATGGAACAGGGAAGAGATGCCAGGATCATGGAGAGAAGCTGTGATATGCCCATTACACAAAAAAGGTGATAAAGCTGACTGCGAAAACAATAGGGGCATAGCGGCGCTATTGAATACCACATAAAAAATCTTGGTCACATGCATTAAAAACAGAGTCAATACGCTGAAAAAATATTAGGAGAGTACCAGAGTGGATTCAGGGGGGGGGGTAGGTCAGTAACAGATCAAATTTACGTCCTTAAACAAATTCAATCAATAAGCCACGAACATAGATTGCAGACACACCTATTATTTATTGACTTCAAACAAGCGTACGATAGCATCAACAGAAAACAACTTTACTTGGTACTGAAAGAATTTGGAATACCGAGCAAATTAATAAGACTGGTACAAATGACGCTAAATGAAACCACAAATAAGGTGCAAATAAATGGAAGAATGTCAAGAAGTTTTAAAATAGAAAGTGGGCTAAGACAAGGCGATCCACTTTCGGCGGTACTATTTAATTTCACCCTGGAAGGAGTTTTGCGAGACAGCAGGGTTAGCGGTAGAAGTACAATATTTCGAAATCGACATCAGTGTCTGGCTTTTGCAGATGACATGACAGTCATAGCACGATCAAGGTATGAACTACAGCAGGCTACAGAAAACATTTTAAATGCTGCACAGAAGATGGTACTCAATGTCAACGAAATGAAAACAAAGTACATGGTGTGGGATGATAAACCATTCCAAAAGAACGGTTTTTTACAAGTAAAGTTGAACCAAAATGCAGTGGTCAAGTTTGATAAGGTGGAAACATTTACATATCTGGGAACACTGGTGACGAGAGAGCCTGGAAGTGAAGATGAAATTAAGGCGAGAATTGTGGCTGGGAATAAAAGTGCATTTGCACTAAATGCGATACTGACGGGTAGAATGTTTTCAAGAGCGACGAAACTCTGCAGGGTGTACAAAACAATAATACGACCGGTGGTGACGTATGCAAGTGAGGTCTGGTCCATGACGAAATGAGAACAGATCATGTTGGGTGTGTGGGAGAGGAAGATCTTAAGAAAAATACTGGGCGGAAGATATAATTGATGGAATATGGATGAGACGTACTAACCAGGTGTTGTATGATATGTACTAAGAGCTACAATTATCGGAATAGTCAAGTCACAGAAAATCAGGTGGTTGGGTCATTTGGTTAGAATGAGAGAGGAGAGAATACCGAATATGATGTTGAGGATGGATATGGGTGAAGTGAGAAGAAGGAGGGGAAGGCCGAAGACAAGATGGAACAAGGAGGTACAGGAGAACTTGAATTCCTTGCACATCACGGAATGGAGAGATAAGGCCAGAGATAGGAAGTTATGGTCCAATGTAGTGAAACAAGCCATGGGTCTACAAGGCCCGTAGTGCTACTATATTGTCATACAAATCAACCCTTAAATTTGCCCCACACGTTGCGACGCCCTAAAAAGTCGTAAAATAAAAGAATACTCAGATAGCTCAGTTCGGAGTGAGTCCACTCAGTAGTAAATTTTAGGAGGATTGTAAACAACTTACTTTGTCGAATTGAATGTTGATCGCAATAGCAGTAGAACTCTGTTGGAATTTTGCTTTTCTTTATATGCAATCAAAAGATAGTATTTGTACTGAAAAGTGTTTCTATTAAATTCTAAAGGATAAAACTGGTACCAGCGTCGACATAAATAAATTTTACAAAAGCAATAATGGGTGTTACCCTTACAAATAAAAAAAAGTTTATAAAAGATGTCGGACGTATTCTTGTCTTCTTTCTTGTTCCTGTGGTGATATACCATCAACCACAGATGTAAAATGTTCCCGTTTAAATTGATCTAAGTTTATTTTAATGAATGTTTTATTTAAAAAATTATAAAAGTTTTTAAGAATTTAAATTTTTGACTGGTGGTTATAATTCGTCCCTTAAGGGTCATTCACATCCACGTAACGTACGTTCCGGACATACAATACGTAACGTAAGGAAAGTTGAAATGCATTGTTTCAAATGGCACCATTCACATTCGAAAAAACATGGCAGACGTAACGTAACGTAACAAAAAGTTCGTTCAACTTCAACTTGTACGTTATGTTTTCTATGTTTGACCAATGGAGATGCTTTCATTTTATTAGGCAACACCCCTTTTAATGTATTTTCAATTTTAAGGTTAAGTCACAAAAATGAATGCTGTCAAACTGTCAACCGATAGCCAATGCAAATACAGGTGCCCGTGCTTTTTGTTTCTATGGAAACATAGTATAAACATAGTAAACTAAGTGGATGTGAATGGCAAATAAAAAACTACGTTTTCTACGTTACGTATTGTATGTCCGGAACGTACTGCTGTGTCTCAAGCTACCAGGCCAGTGCAAATCATTGAATTTCCAACTCAAATTAAAACATCACATAAAATTTGACCTCATTAAAACTTTACTGATAAAAAAAGATAAACCAATTTCGCAATATTTCTATATTATGAGCATACAAAGATCTTTAATGATTGATAAATGAAAAATAAAGCTGTAAAATGGATTCATAAAGGTTATTGCCACTTCAGAATTTGATAAAAGGCATTGTTTAAGTCAAAAAAGGTAAAGTTGCTGTGAACTGTTATCACAGACAACATAACCAAGAATTGTACGTTACAAAAATGGAATTCATTCCATGAATAACAAATACTGTGTAAAACCAATTATATCAAAATTTGTTAAATAATCCACGCTTTCTAATGATAATAATTTGCTACTGTAAATCTACAAAAAGGTAAATAGAGTTCATTTTCGCTTCAAAGTTGATAACGAGCTTCATGATAAGAAAAAGGTCAAGAGCTCAACAAAATCTTGCCTACAAAGTGCTTCTGTATTCACGAGACGTCTGGGAACCACTCAATAAATCAAGTCATCATATATGGAAACGATCCTAAAAATATCAAAACATTTGGTTATTATAAAATTTCAAAAAGTATAAAATTTGACTTACTGATAAGAAAATTCGACCGATTTTGGAACACGGCGCAGCAAAATCGGACAGTCTATTTTTAGCTCTTGAATAAGCAAGACGTGTACCTCCAGGGTAGAAATTCAATCCAAAAACACCCAGATGTTCGACCAATCCAATGTTTATCTAAACTAGATAACAGTTTATCAAAAATGGCTACCTTCAGTTGAATATCATCAGGAACAAAGTGTTAAAAATACGACTCACCTTTCTTATAACTGGAAACCAAACATCAACAATAATTCACTGACACTCCACGAATACGATCCAAACAATCAACAGGTGTCAACTGGCAAATCAACGTCGTCAGAGATCACGAAACGGGAGCACAAAATTTTATCAACAAACCATCAACGAGAAGCAAGTTGAGTGAAACGCCGTTAAGTGACCGCGCAGTTAAATTGTGTTTGTGCGCAAGCCTTTTATTACAAGGTTGGATATTTGAAAAATCAGGTATAAGAAAACTTTATTATTTACAAATTATATTTTGGCCTTAAGCATTTATAATAGGACGTGACTAAACTAGTAGCACTATCCTCATCAACGAACTTCAATAAACATTTTGCAATTATTTAATTTTTACAATAACATTTTATTTACAAACATTTTAAACTGCTACTGGACAGCAGAGGTTTTGAATTTATTCAAACCAACAAGAAGAGAAAGAAGAAATTTTGGATGTACTCACTTTTGATTTATTTGAAAACTTAATATTGTCATTTTCTCAGATAAAAAAATTTTATCTGAATTTTGTGTTCGCAAGCGATTTAATTATTTTGGTAAATATAAAACCATTTTTGATTTAATACAATCTTTTATTCATCGATTCAATTTCACAACAGTAAGCGTTTCAAATTTTAAAGATCATCACAACAAAAGCGAATTAGTTTATCTTCGAATATCATAACATCAACAATTTTCTATCCACAAAATATTAATCTGAATTTCAATAAGCATCTCAAAATTCAACGAATCCACCACACCTTGAGTGAATCTCCAAGATTGAGCTAGATAAAAGGGACAAAAGTAGTGGGTTTCTGAGTAAATTTGCACCCTCTAAAGATTTCATTTTTATTTATAAATTTGCTTTCACTCTGAAAGCTGGCGCCTAACACAAACCAGGGTGGTGCAGTTTATGAAGGGAACTACACAGCAGTACGTTACGTGGATGTGAATGACCCTTTAAGATTATTATAACGCCGTTAAAGTTCAATATGAAATAAATTGTAAAATGATTAAAAAAATACCTTGTATAAGCTAATCCGATGCCTATGGAGTTGAATCATACATTAGACACGAATTCGTTGATAACGCAGATTTTACTTTTAACCACGATCTTTAACTAGACACTATGAACTTCACTCGTTGATTCGGAGGTTGATATAAGAATCCAGTTTGCTCCAGGTGATGAAGTTCCAAAATGGTGATGTAATGTAGTATTGCGCTTTCCAAAATAGTGATGTAATAGATTGCTACACATTCCATAAATAGTGATGCAAATTGTAACAGCAAGAGTATCAAGGTATTTCTCGATGAATATCTTCCTTACTTCCTCATTGCGATGTTGTGATAACCAAGTTTAATGTCAAGGTATTTTTCATTAACCTCAAAAATTATCGATGTTTTCGATAACACAAATTGACGAGTTTCCACAACATACAAGTCGAATATTCAAAAGAATACTCAATTGTGGATGCGCAGACGGCGTTATTTATGGAATCCAAAATACTTCGGAATCAAGTACTAAGCGTAATATCAAATTTTAATATTATTCAAATTTTGTTAAAATGTTAAATCACTACTGTTTATTAAATTCTTAGATTTATCATTGGTTTTAATTACTGTTTATTTTAGATTACGACACTTTTAACGAATTTTGACCAATTGAAATTAACGCCGCGCTGATAACGATGCCGGTATTGGAAATTGACCCTTAAGTCTAGCTTACACAATTGGAAGTCCACAATACAATGATGTTATAAAATACAAAAAATGAGAAATAACGCAGTACTCAAAATTGCATAGAATTTGTTATTTTAACCCTCTCGCTCACGAATTATTAGTTTTAAAGATACAAATCTGTTGTTTCTTTTAGCACATGAATGATTTTTTTGAAAAATTTTGACATAAATTTTAGGTGGTCAAAATGCCCCGTTAGGGCACTATAGGGTGTCCTCAATTGAGGACATCATGAGCGTATGGACTACACGGAAATCCATAGGGTGAGCGAGAGGGTTAAAAGTAATTCGCAAAACAAATTTATAACATTTTATAGGTTAAATAGATAAGAACAAAAATCAATTATTTCATCGTTTTTCAGTACAAACATATCCCTTAAGGTAAATCTGAAGTGACAAATTCATTAATGAAATATCTAAGGGGACGTCCATAAATCACGTGAGGTGTTTTTTTAAAAATTTTGACCCGCCCCTCCCTCTTGGTGAGATGTCGTGGGACTCCCCCCCTATCTAAATCTCACGTGAGATTTTCTTTATAATTTTTCAATAATTAAATTTAGTAGGCTTATTTTAAGAAAATTTCAGATTACCTTCAATATTAAGGATATAGGCATAAAAAGGCTAAAAATTCGGTCTCTAGTTTTATAATACTAATATAATCGCTGAATTAAAAAGTTGACGTGAGATTTTCTTTTTCATTTTACCTCACGTGATTTATGGACGTCCCCTAAGCATATCTAAATATCGTCTTCCAAAGTTATAAAGCTTTTCTAATGTTCATACTACTAAACGTAGGAATTGATTGTTCGGATAAAGACAATCTCTGAGAAATCTCCTGTTTTTGCCACTGAAAAACTTTTATGATATACTTGTGATGTTAAACTGATTCTATGTTAAGAAAAATACGACAATATATACATATATATTGCAATGTACCACTACCACGTCAATAGAAATGATCACGTTTTGATTCAAAGTTTTATTTTATCAATAAAGATAGCACATGACTTATTTGTTCGAAAGTAAAGGTTTCATCTGACACCAAAAATTTGCTTTAACGTCATAAATTTACATGAAGAAAAGAGGTCACGGAACGAAATAACAAAAATAAATTCAAATGCAATGTTTTAATTCTGTTTATAAAATAAAGGTTTGTTAAAATTGTAAATTAATTTAAGTAGTTATAAGAAATGTAATTTGAAATCAAAAATAATTGTTCAAAGTATTAGTTATAAAAATGTGTTGAAACGTAGAACTTTTAAAATAACAAAAAATTTTACATTTGTCAAAGTGCTTCGTAACTCAATGTACCACAAACGGGAAAAACATCTTCTTCAAAAGTTACTGGAAGATCGGCAAAGATACAAGAACTTTAATTCAATTTAATCTGAAACATAAAAATTTTATTAAAAATGTTTACAATTATTTTGGGCTAAGTACGAACCTGGAAATTATAACGCAAAAATATCGATTTTACATCGACCAATAAAACGAAATCAGAAGTGCCTTGAAAATACAAGTAACTATGGAAAAAACAATTGATTAAAAAAATAATAAGTTGATTCTTGAATTTAATGGTGGTGAAAAATTTAGCCTCTCCTAAAAATTAAATAAATAGTGAGAAAATTGTTTTAAAATCGTATGAAAAGTTAAAATATCATAAAAGCAAATATACTTACGTATCTAAAAATTCAATTTTGTTGAATTTGTCAAGTGATTGTGTTTATTTTAAAAAAATTGGTTCCGCATAACACGTGGCTCGACACTGCACAAGAAAACTTATCTGCATTATTATCAGTAACCGAAGGTCATCAACCAAGCAAAACTATCCTATTGTGTGCTGTTAGAAACTGGTGACAAGAAATTCCCTACATTGATTAAGGTAATTTCACATTAACAGTTATTTAATAAAAATTAGTGAAAATTTTTGGTAACTGAAATACGCGTGCGTTAGCTCGTTTAAAAGTTTTAATATTAAGATTTTGTCAGTAAATTTAAGAATTTCTATTCATTTTTCTATTTTCTTTGCACAATTTATAATAAAATCACTATTCCTTTGAAAACGGAGCATAATTTGTTTTTGCAACCTTATTTTCCGACGACCAGTAATTTGTATTTCAGTATCACGACTTGGTCAAGGAAGGAGCCCAACTTGAGATTAGGTAAGTCAGTGCTCTCCGAAATAGTCAAAGCCGAGGTGAAATTTTATTTTATTGCAATTTATCAAATAATTTTACAATCATTTTTATTGACGAGGTACATTTACGTACACTCGTAACAGACATCTACATAAAAAAGTTTAGCTCCGGTGAGGCAAAGGCCTTCACAGCAATATATATATTCGGTGCGATTCTGATTGCACATAGCAATTTGTTATACAGCAAATTGGTTATATTTGTAACAATATGGTTATTTTTCAAGATTTGGTATTCTGATTTCGCACACATAACAATGTTTACATTTATTTTATAAGCAAACTGTTATGTTTCTTGCTTATCGTAACAAGGACCGCCCAGCTCTTGTTAGACACTTGTATTGCTTGTTATACCTTTATAAGTTTGAGCGGTCAATTAAATTTTATGAAAATGGACCCAATTGGCGTTAATTTTTATTTAAACTTGATAAATTTGTACGAAGATGTTGAAAATCAGTAAGTAAAATTAATAATTCTATTAAATTAATTATTAGTTTTAGGTTAAAAATTAAATATGAAGGTTTCTTAATTTTTTCTTTCAGAGAGAACCTACGTTTAGAATACAGGTTTATTTGGGATAATAGCGATCCATTTCAAATAGCAGATAAAAAATTAAAAAAATTATTTCGTCTAAATAAAATAGCTGTATTAGATTTGATACCGGAGCTGCAAGAATGGGCGAATTACACTACCAGAAAGAACAAAATTCCGTTCCATTTGCAGGTGCACATAAAAGTTTATTTATATTAATATTAAAAAAAAACTAAGTATTCGTTTTCTAGGTTTTAATTTGCTTAAATTTTTACGCAACTGGGAGCTGGAACAACCATCAGTTCAATTAACAATCCCTGATGCCAATTCAAGAAGCCACCTGCCACCTCAAGAAGAAAGTAAGCAAGTGTATTTTGGCTGGTATATTAAAGTAACGATTAATTTTTTTAAGATACGAATAACGACTTTTTAACCCAAGGACGGATGGTCAGAACAACATTAATTCGTTCACAATTTTCTGCAATGTAATCGAAGAATAAAAGTTATTTTAAACAGTATTATTTTAATAAATTAAAGATTATTCACAAATATAATTATTTACAAATATAATTTACAAAATAAAATAAATTGATATTTTACTTAAAAATAGGAAAACCGTTTTATGATTGCAATAGGAAGTATAACAAGAACTGGAAATGAGGAACAAAAGTTATTGTTGTCAACAAACAGCTGTCTATTTCAACCAATTTTATATGCATGAACTACGTAACAAATTTCAATACAAAAATATCCCTACTCAAAATACCACGTTTACACAAAAATATTGCCAAGTTTATAACAAGATTGCTATAGAATAAAATACAACAATTATTGTTATGAAAATAACTTCTTTTTTTAGTTATTTTTTAGCAGCTATTTTCATCAATTAGCTGAGGAAGAAATTTGTACCTTTAATTATTGTTATGCAAGTTTAATCAGAATAGCAACTTGCAAAATCTTGTTAAAATTATTGTTATAAAGTAGGTAACAATAACCGTCATAACCAAATTGTTGTATAGTAATTGTTGTGTTTCGCGTCATTCACAGTAGGAGCTCGATATGCAATCCAGTATAAAAGGAAACGCTGACTGGGGATGTGCAGGTTGTGTTTTTATCGTTGTTAGAATTTAAGTTGTGTGAATGTTAGATTAAATTTAGTAGCGACATTAAAGACGAGCAGCGCATCTAGCAACGAAGAAATACGCAGGCAAAAAACAAGCAGGATAACATCCAGAAATTAGGAGGGATCCAGAAAGAAGAAAACAATTTGGTTTCTATGATCAACAACTGTGAAGCAGTTAGTCACATACGAGGTCGCGAAGAACACAGACGTGTTTTCATTGCGGGATAAAATAAATTCGTGTCTTTGAAGAACAAGTACGTAAGTTGATTACAACACAGAGGTGGACTACTGAACTCGGTCGAGAGTTCTTAGTGGGGAATCAGAAAAACTTGCCAAAGAAGACAACAAGTGACGATAAAGGTTTTATCGAATCACTAGTCAGTGACAACCAATCAAGAATCGAATCCTGTTAGTAGCACGAGAAGCTGCAAGGAATCAGGAGAACCGAGATCAGCATTTGGGCTGGTTTAAACCATTTGGACCAGGCGTTAGACGGGGAGCAAGTGTAGTGCTACATCAAGTACCCAAGAGGTACTTGACCTTTGCGAATTTTTGGAGAACGATGTCATTTTATTGTTTGGGGTTCCTCAGATTTGCATGATGGACAATGGGGCTCAATTTATAAGCGCTGAGTTTCGGGAACTCATGGAAAAATACAAGGTTTGTCATGTTTGGAGAAACGCAAATTACCATCCGCAGGTCAACTTCGTGGAGCGTTATAATCGGGTTATTGGCACAGCCATTAGGTCTTCCGTAAAGAACGATCACCGCACATGGGATGTCGAAATATACAAGATTGCACCAGGCCCGTAGCCAGACCGAAAGTGAAGGTAGGGCAAACGGATGGTAAGATTGGGCAACTTTTCGCGCCGCAGACGAAAATTTCCTGAAATTTCAAGGTTAACGTGGTTTAAGAAAAGTTATAAAATTTACCTACTTAATAAACTATTCAAATCTTAACAAATTCGCGGCACATACTTTCAGTTTGGCAGAATAAAGATAGTACAATATTTTGTAAGTAATTATAATTATGTATATTTATGCAAATGTGTAACATTAAAAAATTAGAAGAATTCTTAAAAAACTAAACTTAACAATTTTCAATAGGAATTATTAGAAAACTAAAATGTAGGCATATTAAAATTAAGTATTTAATAAAGTTGCAACTTTCTGTTCAATCTACTATTGTTGAACTTTTTCAAAACCGTCTTGACATTAAGCGCTTTAGTAACTTCGTGTTCTAACGCAAGATATATTAAATTTGCCATTCTTTGATGACCCATGGACATTCTTTGTGGTCTGTTTATGGCTGTTAAAGTAGAAAACGTAGACAGAAGTTCTACAACCAAATGTAGCAACCGTTGCAAACAGTTCGTACGAATCTCGAAACGCTTCACGCTGTTTGTACAGAATTTGAAAGACGGATTCTTCTTCAGTTTTTTTTTCGCTAAATAGTTTTTAACTACCACAAGTTCCTCTTGAGAGGGCACTGTTATTCCTTCAAAAATACTGATTAAAAATACTGTTCTTCAATCTCTTATTATAAAAGGCCAAGTCTTTCTTTCTGTCCGTCCCACGGAAATACCCGAAGCAAACCGAACCGAACCGAACGCACAACGTATCATCGGATCAACGTATCATCGGATCATCGTATCAACGTATCATCGTATCAACGTATCATCGTATCATTTTGTCTATATAGGACAGCTATTTCCAAAAAAGCATTATGTGAACTTCCATAATGGATAATGAAAATTTTGAAAATCCTGCTGCAAAGCGACGGCGATTGAATCGTGAGAGAAAAGCACGTACAAGAGCTAATAACACAGAAGAACAGCTTCGATCACAGCGACAAGCTAACGCTCGGTCTCATGCGATACGTCGACAACGTGAAACTTTGGAACAAACTCAAGCGCGGCAAGCTGCTGACGCTCGGTCCCATGCGATACGTCAACAACGTGAAACTTTAGAAGAAACTCAAGCGCGGCAAGCTGCTGACGCTCGGTCCCATGCGATACGTTGATCCGATGATACGTTGATCCGATGATACGTTGATACGATGATACGTTCATCCGATTGGTTATGAAATTATCCGTTATGCGTTCGGTTCGGTTTGCTTCGGGTATTTCCGTGGGACAGACCGAAGGAAGGAAGGACTTGGCCTTTTATAATAAGAGATTTTTCACCTATATAGGAAATTTAAATATGTTGATACGTTGATACGATGATACGTTCATCCGATTGGTTATGAAATTATCCGTTATGCGTTCGGTTCGGTTTGCTTCGGGTATTTCCGTGCGACAGACAGAAGGAAGGAAGGACTTGGCCTTTTATAATAAGAAATGAGAACAACATTAAATAAATAAACAAAAAACTTACATATATTTTTTTAAATTAAATTAAACTTAATCAATATTTAAAATTTTTTACTTATTTTAAACTAGATGATACCCCGTCCGAGGACGGGCAGCTAGAAGGACGGGCAGCTACCCAAGGTAACTTAAGTTGAATGAAGATTAAGGAAAGCTCTCAGTGCAATCCAAAAGCCATATGACCTTGGGTAGCTGCCCGTCCTTCTAGCTGCCCGTCCTCGGACGGGGTATCATCTAGTTTTATTATAACTTACCCAAAGTTCTTAAAGCAGTCAACTTCTGATAGTCAAATTCCTCTATACTCGAAATTGATCCAAGCAGCTCTTCATTGTCCGAAAATCGTCTTTTGAGTTCTGCTGTCACAATGTCTAGTATTGAAAGTCTAGTTTCAAAGTATTTAGTTTGTATTGCACTATGTTGTCATCGTGAATAGAGTTCTGACGATGCGAACCTGATCCTGAAGGTTGAGAATCGTAGATTACAAAGTCGGTCATTTGGACTGTTTTAACTTGTCTTTTAGACTGTAATGGCGTGTCCTTTGGGAGCATATTTACAGCTTCACTTAAAACTAATTCGAAACATTCTTCTGTCCTAAGATTAGCTACTTCTTGACGCATTTTACTATGTCAATTGCATCTTTCAATCCTGTACCTCTACCTTGAAGAGCCGCATCGGCAGGCTGGAAAAACAACAAAATTTTTTTACTTAAAATTAACGCCACACGAAAATCCAAACTTAACATAACTGTTTTTATCCCGATGCTTTTTGCGATGTCATCGCCGCTAAATTTGCCTTTTCTTATTTCATCGAGTGCTTTTATAAAGAAATGCCGGCCAACTTGTACGTTCAATGGTTCACAAACAAGTGGACGATCCTTGGTCACAAAGAAGTGACGCTACCTTAGCAAATTTGACCCTTAAGGAACCGTTTTCTTTCTCTACCAATAGGTGTCGCTCCCAAGTATTATTTAAAATGAAATATACACGGAGTACGAAAATATTCTAAACCAAAACAAGCGGTAAATTAAAATTTAACTAAATTTTAAAATCTCAATATTACAAATTTTATGTTTATTTTAAATTTTGCAACTGTCTGCGTGATGTGAGGTCATTTTAAAACACAGCAGTATGTACATTTTTGCCATTAAATTCCAACGCGGGTACTGTTTTAAATTGCACTTCATAAAGAATAATCTTATCACTTGGGGTTCATGTTTCTTTCTTTAATAAAAATGCTATCATATTAAAGTTTTGTTTATTTAATCGTATGGCGAAAACCGTCGAATTCTCGCTCAAACTGCCGCTTCTCACGTCTGCAGATGGATTGTACAAGACGGCTCAGCCCATTCGAATTACCCAGTGTCGGAGAATTGCTGGGTCGCTCGAAAGCGTTTCGTAGGTTCGTTATATTGCGGACCGCTTTGCTAAAACAACTGTACCTTGGGCGCTAGGCAAAAAAAACAAAGGTTTCAGAATCAACTTAGTCTCTTTAATTTTTACCAAAATGAAAATAATAAATAAGCAAAAAACATATGAGTACACTCGTATTAATGAATGAACTAGTTATATAAAATACACAGACAGAATTCTTGTTACTATTAACAATTAGATATTCAAAATTATTTACTATAGCTTCAGTTGAACAAATCAATTTGAAGTTGACGGTGGTAGTTGAGAATCTACGATCTAATCTTTATTATTAAATTTATCGCAAGCACACTAAACATCTATTCGCAAAAAAATAAAGAAGAGATACTACTTCTACAAAAAAGTATGCGATAGTTTGTACAAGCTGTTTTTAAAATTACTATATAATAGCTACTTCGGCGACTCTATCACTAACTTAGCCACTCGAAAAAAATTTTCGAGTGCTACACACTAAAGAACATGCTTATATCTGTCTATTAAAACAAAAAAAAATGTGAACATGGTCAACACATCCCCAATATCGACTTTTGAAAAGTACGGGAAAGTAGCATCGAGTATGCGGCAGACCCCGGTCGATGTCACATCGTTCGCCCGTGGTCCCTTATTGAAATCGAGTGAAATTTTTTCGCTCCGATTTGAATTTTTCTTTGAAATTCGGATAGATGGGGGTGTGATTAGTAAATATAAATTTATATTTACTATTAATATAAATTTAATAAATATAATCAAAAAAATGGAACATAACCCGTGTATTGGCGAAAAAGTGAAAAAATTAAAATTTTTTTTCCTTCTAATTTTGGGGTGTGCATTCGATGAGGAGGGTAATCCATCGTCAAAACCTACCTTACGGGCCGCCGCTCCGCTCCGCGTTGCACCCCTCCAGGTCGGTTTTGACTCTGGTTACTAGGCTAAACATACGAGAAGCGCCACCCATCAAGAAAACCGGGATAAATGAAACCGGGATGTGAGAGAACCTCGAAATAGCATTAAAAAGTATAATTGCGGTATGGGGCAGTAAACTATTACGTTTCACCCCCAAAAAATCGCGTAAAAACAAAAAATAATCGATGTTACATGTAAGAAAGTCGAGCTGCATCTGCCGGTGCGAAATACTCTAAGTGTTAGGGTCATTCATTACGCACGGACCGACCACAGAATGAGCGACGCGCGGAATCTCGTTAAAATTTTGCCAAATTTTATTTTGCCAAAATTTTTGCCAAAAGAATTGGCCAAAAATTGCCAAAAGAAAATTAGCTAAGTTCAAATTCGATTTTTTCAAAAGTTTGGACCATATTCACATTTTTTATTATTACAATTTGCTAAAATAAGTGTGTTCTTTAGTGTGTAGCAGAAGAAATTATGTTTTGAGTGGCTGAGTTAGTGATAGAGTAACCGCTACTTCTAATAAAATGACGATAGCTCATTCAAGATTCACACAGTAAACAATTTTCTCAACTACTTACGGTTTCTTTTTGCATCCGTATTACTGATCTCAAAATATCTGGCCACCGGGAGTGCACTGCAAGTGGCGCGTCGGAATCCAACTTCATTGCTTGAAATGGTGAACTAAAAAGTATTGAGAAAAGACACACATGTATGAACTTGAAAGATAAAATGTATTGTAGCTCAGACAACTGAAATATTTAATAAACGATAAAAACCTTTCGATACCACCAGTTTGTGTTAACAATCGCAGCGTAGATTTCTCGATTGATAATTTGCACATGTTGTGTTTCCAAAGAAAAGGATCTTGTACCTATAGGCGACGCAAAATTTTCGTCCCTGGTTATCGTCGTTGATTGTGTAAAATGGATACAGGCGAATGGATCGATTACCATGAACTCCTTGCGGTTGTCCGGGGTGAAAAATTCAGAGACCTGGTAAAATTTAATCCCAAAATGGCGGAATGGATCTCTTATCAGTATCGGTTTCGAATATTTGGTCAGAGCTTCAAAAAAATGGGTTTGCGCTAAAAAAAATCGCACTCACGTTTTCTCACGATGTGTGTTATACGCACACTTAAAATACTTTAGTTACGCCACTGGCACAGAACTGAATGTTGATTTGGAAATTGTTGCTAATAGGAAATTTGAAAATAGTCAGTAAATCGAGATTTCTTAGTTTCTGACAAGTGATTAACAACTAAAAATAGTGGTAAAATACTTAATTGAGTATTATTCACTCCAAGAATCGGACAATAAAATCTTATTCTAGTTTTTCAAGAAGTGAGGTTAGAATGTGAAACCGCAAAAAATGTATCGCACACCACCCAAAGGGGGTGGAGAAATCCAAGTGGATATGCATGGCAATGCACCACAGACAAACCAGATGGAAACACCAGTCATGCTACCCCAGATACAACCAACGCTTTACTACAACCAAAATTTTCAACCAGGGCCATTTTTGCCCCAACATCAAATAATAAATCCTAATACAGGATGGGAAACAGTAGGATACGGAAAGCGAACAAGGAAAGGAGACAGTCCCGAATCAAATATTAGAAGAAATAAGCAGAGTACATTGAAGAACTATTGGCTGAATAAACCAGAACCAGTTATCACCACCACCAATAAATATGCAGCCCTAGATGCAGCTGCAAATGCAGAAGGAGAAGAAGCAGTAATACCTAAAACTTCAACAATCACGAAGATAGTCAAGCCCCCTCCGATATATGTCGAGGGAGTGCAACTCATTGAACCATTAACTAACGCCTTAGACGAAACTGCAAAAAATTGATACATCATGAAGATCATGTACAATGACCAAGTAAGGATTCAACCTAACAATGATTTGCATTACACCAACATTCTGGAGACCCTAACCGAGAAAGATACAAAATTTCACACGTATCAACCCAAGAAAAATCGTTCTTTCCGCGTGGTTCTTCGAAATATTCACCAAACAACTGAGACAAAGCGAATAAAGGAAGCTATAAATGCCCTAGGACATGAAGTTGTAAATGTTTCCAACATCCGCGATAATAAAGCAAAACAAGGTCTTCCACTGTTCAACATTGAACTGGTGTCCAAGCAAAATAATAAGGACATTTATGAGGTAACGAGGTTATTGAACTCCATAGTAAAGATTCAGCCCCCGCATCCTAAACGAGATATACCCCAGTGCACTAAGTGCAAGCGGTTTGGTCACACAAATAAGTACTGCTATCATAATCCGCGCTGTGTGAAGTGTACAGGAGATCACGCTACTCAACAATGTCCACGTAAGGAACGTAACAACGAAGTAATCTGCGTCAATTGCAAAGAGCATCACCCAGCTAACTACAAAGGATGCTCAGTTTACAAAGAACTACAAAAAAGGAGGTTCCCCCCACTGCGTGAACGACAAGTTGTGCAAATCGCAAGTACAAATAATTATATCTGCCAACCTGGTTTTTCTTATGGACAGGTGGCGAAAGAAAATAATAGTACGCTACAAGACGCTAAAAACTCCCAACAAACTCAATATCTAGCTGTCCCGCAACAGCAATCAAACAATGTTCTGGAGACAATGATGACAAGAATGATGGAGAAGATGGATAAGATGATGGATCTCCTAACTGCTCTGATAACAAAAATGTTGTAATGCTACACACAACCTCAAACAAAAATCTAACAACCCTAAAGATGGCGGTCTGGAACGCAAATGGACTAGTCAATCATGGGCTGGAGGTCAAAACATTTATAATAAACCATAACTTAGACATCTTGTTAATTTCACAGACACATATGACCAACAAAAGCTACATCAAAATTCCCAACTTCACTGTCTATCACACCCAACATCCTGATGGTACGGCGCGAGGGGGTACTGCAATTATCATTAAAACCAAACTAAAACATCACGAGATAGAGAAAACGATCCAAAGGAATATACAAACTACATCAGTTGTAATCGATGACTGGCAGGGACCACTTACCCTTTCGGCGGTATACTGCCCCCCAAATCTAGCTATCAAAAAAGATCAATTTGACACATTCTTCAAATCGCTTGGACATCGCTTTATTGCGGGAGGTGACTACAATGCCAAGCACAAACATTGGGGTTCGAGGCTAATAACACCCAGAGGCAGGCAGCTGTACCAATCAATGCAAACCTGCGGTTTATTGCAACTCTCAACAGGAGAACCTACTTATTGGCCTACAGACAGAAATAAGATCCCAGATGTAATCGACTTCTGTGCCACTAAAGGTATTTCGCAAAATTATCTAAAAATAGAAACATGTTTAGATCTTTCGTCTGATCACACTCCTCTCCTGGTCACCATAAACGCATTGCTGTGTCTCAAGCTACCAGGCCAGTGCAAATTACTGAATTTCTAACTCATATTAATATTTCACACAAAATTTGACCTCATTAAAACATTACAGATAAGAAAGATAAACCAATTTCGCAATTTCTCTACATTATGAACATACAAAGATCTTTAAGGATTGATAAACATTAAATAAAGCTGTAAAATAGATTCATAAAGGTTATTGCCACCTCAAAAATTAGTAAAAAAGATTATTTAAGTCAAAAATGGTAAATTTGCTGTGAAGTGTTATCACAGAGGACATAACCTAAAATTGTACGTTACAAAAATGGAATTTATTCCATGAATAACAAACACTGTGTCAAACCAATTATATAGAAATTTGTTAAATGATCTACTCTTTCTAATGGTCATAATTTTCTACTGAAAATCTATAAAAAGGTAAATAGAGTTCATTTTCGCTTCAAAATTGATAACGAGCCTCAAGATAAGAAAAAGGTCAAGAGTCCAACTAAATCTTGCCTACAAAGTGCTTCTGTATTCACGAGACGTCTGGGAACCACTGAATAAATCAAGTCATCATATATGGAACCTCTTCTGAAAATATCAAAACATTTGGTTATTATAAAATTTCAAAAAGTACAAAACTTGACTTACTGATAAGAAAATTAGACCGATTTTCATGAACAGCGCAGGCAGAAAGTCAGTCTTACTCGAATGCTTGAAAATGACGGATGTGCGGCTCCATAAAATTATCAGTCTTATTTGAACGCTTGGAAGTACAAGACGTGTGTGGTTCCAGCATGAACAATCAAAGTCAAAAACATCCAAATATCCAAGACTCCAAATATTTGTTATAAAGTTTGATGTTAGATCACAAAAATGGCTACCGAGTCAATGAAGACGCCTACAAACAAAATGTAATTAAATTCGAGTCACAATAAATATCATGGAAGTAAACAACAACAAAACAACTTACCAGCATTCCAATTGATCAACTCTATATGATCAACAATTTGATTTCATGTATCAACGCCGTATATTCACGAAACCAGGAGCAACCTTCACAACCACAATCATCAGCTGATCTGTGTAGTTCTTAGAATGTGCATTAGTGAAATGTTTAGTGCGCATGTCTTTTGATAAGACAGCATTATTCAAATTTTAAAAAGGTAATTTAAACTTTTAATTATATTTTATGTACTATCATTGTAACTTTTCTACGCCACAAGAAGAAATTTTGGACCTACATTTTTGATTTATTTGGTATTTAATATTGTCATTTTTCTCAGATAAAAATTTATCTGAACATTGTGCGCATTGCGATTTAATTATTTTGGTAAATATAAAACTACTTTTGATTTAATACAATCTTTTATTCTTTTGATTTAATTCAAAGACAGCAAGCAACTCAATTTTCAAAGATCATCAATTACAAAAGTGAAATTAGTTTATCTCTATTCAATTACAACACCAACAGTTTTATTCTACAAATATTTATCTGAAGTTTAATACGCATCTCTTAATTGAGTTAACCTGAATCCACCACACCTTGAGTGAATCTCCACGATTGAGCTAGATAAAAGGGACAAGGATCGTGAATTTCTTGAGAAATTGCACCCCTGGAAACTTCATTTTTTTTATTTTATAAATTTGCTTTTATTCAAAAAACTGGCGCTCAACAAAACCCGGGGTGTGCAAATTTGATAGAGATTACACAGCAGCATGTGTCTCTAAAATTAATAACCCACCTGCGCTATTCAACAAAAATACAAACTGGGAAATATTTAAAAGCAGCCTTTCACATAAACTAAATCTCAACATCCCACTAAAGACTGAGAGTGAAATTGATGAAGCTGTAGAACAACTAACAGTAGCAATCCAACAAGCATCATGGCGGGCTACCCCGCCAAATTCAAATATTAATAAACCCGGATATTGCCCCGAACACATAAAAATGAAAATAATAGAAAAGAGAAAACTAAGGAAACGATGGCAATTAACACATGCACCAATTGATAAAACTAACTTAAACGAAGCCACGAAACAATTAAAAAGACTCCTTGTCAACAACAAAAATCAAGGAGTAAAAAATTTTCTAGAAAACCTTACAGCTAGTCAAGCAACCGACTACTCTTTGTGGAAAGTCACGCGGAAAATAAAAAACCAACAAAAGGCAAGTCAACCCATTAGGACTAGTAATGGTAATTGGGCTCGGAATGATTCAGAAAAAGCCAAAACCTTTGCAGAACATCTTGCTAAAGTCTTCCAACCTCTTCCAAGAGAAATCCCTCTCGAAGAAGAAGACCCTGTCCACCAACTTCTTGAAGCCCCTTATCAAATGGATCTACCAATTGCAAAGTTCAGGATGAACGAAATCAAAAATGTTATTTTCAAGAAGATTCATCCAAAAAAGGCTCCTGGATACGACCTAATAACAGGTAAAATTCTACAGAATCTACCAGAAAATGGGTTTAAACTAATTAGAATAATCTTTAATGCAATTCTTCGGTATGGTTACTTCCCAGCTCAGTGGAAGGTGGCTCAGGTGATCCAGAAACCAGGAAAAGACCCAACTGAGACTTCGTCCTATAGACCAATTAGCCTAATAATACCAATTATTTCAAAAACATTCGAAAAGCTATTCCTGGAAAGACTAAAACCGCTCCTCCAAGAGGGAAGTCTGATCCCGGACCACCAATTTGGTTTTCGGCAGGGTCATGGAACGGTGGAACAGGTGCACCGGGTTGTGAAGAGGATTAGAGCGGACCTGGAATACAGGAGATACTGCTCTGCTGCATTTCTTGACATTTCTCAAGCATTCGACAGAGTGTGGCACGAGGGACTGAAATATAAAATCAAAAAACACCTACCCCATCCCTATAGTCGTCTGCTGGAGTCCTATCTAACCAACAGATTTTTTCTAGTTAAATATGGAGAAGCACATACCAAAGAATGCATACTGTCAGGAGTGCCTCAGGGTAGTGTCCTTGGGCCTACGCTGTACCTATTATTCACTTCAGACTTGCCAGAATCAAATAATACAGTGTCCGCCACGTTTGCTGACGATACAGCCGTAATGGCTTCTAGTGAAGATCCAAATCTTGCCTCTCGATTATTACAATGTCACCTAAATAAAATAGAAGACTGGCTTAGGACTTGGCGAATCAAAGCCAACATCACAAAGTCGGCGCATATCTCCTTCACCCTCAGAAGAGGGACTTGCCCAGGTGTAATGATGTACGGTAACGTCCTTCCAGAACAAGAAAATGTCAAATACTTAGCTTTCACCTTGACCGTCGACTGACCTTGACTTGTGTATCGGAAGATGTACTGGCTTATGGGCCGAAATTCACCCTTATCTACAGACAATAAACTACTGTTGTATAAAACGATTCTGAAGTCCATATGGACGTATGGTGTTCAGCTGTGGGGTTCTGCCAGTAATTCCAATATTACAAAAATCCAGCGTTTCCAATATAAAGTTTTACGTGGCATCTGCGATGCCCCCTGGTATGTCCCAAATAATATTATTAGTGCTGACCTACAAGTTAATAGTGTAAAGGACGTCCCAACCCAACCCATTAGTGTGTGATCTAATGGTCGAACTTCAGGATAGAAGACTAAAGAGAAGTGATCCCATGGACTTATCCCATCGATTTTTCTAAATAAATTGTAACAAATTTAAATTGCCTATAAAAATGTAAATATTAATCTAAAAGGAGGCTTACCAATGGGTTAGTACTCCACTGTGTCATTTCATTGTCATTGTTATTATAAATAGTGTCAAACAGTATTACCTATTGTCCCATGGACAGATTGTAATGTAAATGAAAATTTCATGTGCGACTTGTACTGTGAGCTTTGCCGACCTCTCTTTTCGTTCATTGGCGCTGTCTCGATATTAAAAAGTATCGATCAGAAAACTACATTATCGACCTATGACAGAGATCTCCAAGCGCTCGGGAGTGACGTTAAAGTCACCTACCTATCAGGAGTCAAAATGCATAAAACCTTAATTAAAATTGATCAGTTCAAGAGGTGGTAAAAGAATTCGATTTATAAATACACTAAAAATAAAAAATAAATTGTATCGTTGAACGAAACAGTAAAAATAAAGTTGTTGAAAATGTTAGCCTAAAATTCGACCTCATTTAAAATTAAAGCCTTAAATCATCATCAAAAAATATAAAATTAAATTCGTTAATAACGTAAATTCGAAAACACAAAACACAGTAACATCGTAATGTTACCGGTACCGTGATTGAAAAACTGAACGAATTTAAATTCAATTTTCACCAATAAGAGTTATTTTTTTAAACAAAATTCAAAGTATTCCATAGAGCACGCGATATGAACTTATCGATGTCAATTTTGTTTTTCTCTAATGTCAGTTACAAACATGGTGTTAACTAAAGAGCAACAAATCATAATTTTTAAGCTTTTAAAACAACAATGTAGTTTTGCTATGATACAAAAAAGGTGTAAAGACCAAAATTTTTGTGTTTCGAAAGGTACACTCTCTAACTACAAAAAAAATGGAATCCCAGAACTTAAATCCAAAATTCGGAAGAAAGGCAGCGGAAAGAAGCCAACTCTGACAAATCGACAATTATCGAATTTAAAGAAAATGGCATTAAAAACGAATCCTCCGACACTACAACATATGGCTAATCATTTCAAAACATCTGAATATATCATTCGGTATAATCTAAATAAAAAATTAAACCTGAAATTAATTAAGAAACCAAGGAGACATCATATTTCTGAAGAAACAATTATTAAACGGCACCAGCGCTCACTAGGATTGTATTGTCACAAATAGATAAGTAAATTATATTAAAATGGCCAGTATATAAATATCACCCTGTAGAGTAAATTTTATAATTGCGAGTTGCTAAATTATATTGCAAAATTATACACGAGCATTGTGAAGTTACCAAGTCAGCATTATCAATTGGAGAAATGAGGATAGAGAAGTTAGTTGTTGGTTAGTAGTCATTTAGTTGTTGGTTGGGAGTTGTTAGTTAGTTGTCATTTGGACTAAGAAGTGAATCGGTTGAAAGTGACGGGTGTTGGTGCATCCTAATATTAACGAACAATAATACAAGATGTCGGTTGTACGAGTCATCCAATCTACCTGGGTCCTATGGATTATTATAATTGTAGAGTAAAATTAATTTAAATAACCATATATGTAATATTTTACCCTGATTATATTATTTAAATAGATTAGTTAATATTATTCCATGACTATTATTTAAAAGGTACATCCCAATCTAAGATCCCAAATTTAGGTAGAAAGGGCCTAAATACAACATGGTGGAGATGCCGGGGATCGAACCCGGGGCCTTCCACATGGTGGAGGTGCTCGGATTTTATCCGAAATTTATCAGCGAATAAATTTCAAAATTTAAGGGTTGAAGTTAAAAAACAAAATTTTTGGTTTTAAAATAATTAAATAATGGTCATTAATAGAGTTTAAATTCTATCAATAATACGAAATTATGGCGGTGAAAGTAGGTAAATAAATTTTAGGTAAATAATTTGTGAATAAATTATTCGAAATAAAATAAAAAGGTCGTCGAAATTGGTTTAATGATGGCAATAAGTTAAACAAAGAATTTGCTGATGGTAAACTTTATTAATTTGTATAAAAATTTTTCCATAACCAAAGTCCATACGTTGAAAAAATTATGCCGATGGTGTGTTAAAGTAAATTTTTTTAAGTGGTGAGGTAAAGTCCAGATTGTTTGGGAAATGGTTTAAAGTGATTTTTGGTTGTAAATATGATTAAATTTTAATTCTGTATACGCTGAATGGGTTTCAGGCAGAATTAAAATTTTGGTTGTATAAAAAGTTACAGTTTTTTGTATTGAGGAAGGCATAAAACCTCGAAATTAGTTATGGAGGCCCATAATTAAGGTACAAAAAATGTAAATAATTGTATACGAAAACAAAAAGAAATTTTAAATCAAATTATGTTATTGCATTTCAACAAAGTTTTAAATAAATAGTTGCTATTTTAATGCATCAACGACAAATATTATTAGAGTCACTTTTTAAGAGTGGAAATTTTTTTTGTCAACTAAGTAGAACATGGAACAAACTGCGATACTTTAAATAAATTTAAAATAAAATTCAAACGCAGTCAAATTAAATAAATTTTAATAATTCATTACGTGAAATAAATTGACTATGCAATATTTTGTTATAAGGTAAATTTTAAAAATAATTCCCAAATTAGGTAAATTCAAAAGAATTTAATAAATTTTTTTGTTTGAAGTATTCAATTAGGTAAAACGAAAAAATTAACACAAGTTTTGTTTTAACATTGGTATTGAAAATTATTTGTTATATCGACAAGTATAGGATAAAGTAAATAAACATAAGACGAAGCAATTTTTAAATTATTAAATTATTATAAAGTATAGATTAAAATGCATATTTTAAAAAGTAATAATTGGGATTTGAATGTTAGGAAGGGTAAAATAGTTAAAATTAAAATATTTTAGAAATATGTAAGGGCATAAGCCAATCAATTTTTATTTTAAAAATTTCGATATAATATAATATTTTAAATGGTTTTTTTTTTAATGCTAAACATAAATTTTATATAAGTTGTTCATTACTAGGCAATAAAGAACAAGTTCAGCAAATATCTTTTAAAGAAATTATAAATACAAAGTTGAATAAAACAAACAAAATTTGCTATTCATCACAAAAAAGCAAATTTAGCAAATTTAAAAGATGAAATAATAAGTGTTCAAGAATTTAATAAAATCAAAATTTAAATTGGAAAAAAAAAAGAAATTTTATAATAATGATATTTTAAGAGGGTAATTTTATTTATAATTTGAAATTGTCTTAATTTTTTAATAAACAAACTTAAATGTTATTATTGTAGTAATAAATTATATAAATAAATAATTAGTAATAAAAATTATTGGTTATAATTCCACGAAATCATTGTTTCAAAATTTTATCGTTATTAAAAAATTAAAAATGCGAACAATAAAAGATTTACTTATTTAAATGGGAAATTAAATTAAAAAAAAAATTTTGGTGGAAAAAATGAATTTGAGATTGAATAAGAATTAATAGGCTAATTTAAAGGACAAGGGGTTTATTGATAAAAGAGGTATCCCAATAAATATAAAGAATTATGAAACAAAGGAGAATTATTATGATGAATTTGTAGGAATTTTATGGGGAGCCCAAAATGACTAAATAAAAGTTGAGGGTTTAAGATGTATTATGAAGTATTAATAGGGCCAAAGGTGGTCAAAGGTGAAGTTGATTTAAGGGAGAAAATATGAGAATACCAGTTAAAAAGTATAATTAAAACCTATTGTCGCAAAATAGCAAATAAAATTATATGAATCATAAAATAAATTGTAGCCACCCAAATAAAGAGAATTGATTTGAAAGTTCGCTTGAAAACAAAAGATAGGAATTTGAATTTAAAAAAAGTTAGAAAAGTAAAAAACAAGTTATATTTTAATAAATAAATATTGGTAATTAAAATAAAAACATACTGTACATAAGATAGCAGAATAATATGAATACACTGTATATGTACATTTCCGGATAAACAAAACAGAATGACACATTCTTTAGTTGTTATAAAAACAAATAAAACCGTAGGTCAAGAAAGTGCAGAGTATCACAAAAATAAAAGGATAAAAATACAATAGTTATTTTTAAAATATACATTCAGTTTAATTAAAAATGAAATAGAATTTAGGGACCCAAAGAAAAATAAAATATGCATTAAAAATGCATTCATAAATGTAAATGTAAACTAATTATGAATTGTAGATATCTCCAAATAACTAGAGGACAACAAATTCAAACGACCGTAGAAATTTCACCTGGCGTAATATGGAAAAAATTACCGCAAGTTATAACATTTTTCTGATTTTAGATAAAAAGTCAAAATAATCATAGGTATCCATATTGTATACAGTCAAAAGGTAATTGGGAACAGTATGGAAAACACTTCCAAGGGTGATGAGCATAATATTAACAATGGATTTATGGAGATATGGAATGGATAACAATGGTAAACCAAATTGGATTGTTTTTTTTTGGAATGTCATGGAAGCCACAACTCTACAACAAGAATTGGAAAAATGGAACTATCGATATCCGAGGTGGGCCTAACTATCCCATTGATGGATGTTACACGATACGACCGATCGCGATTCTATTCTACAATTACTCAAACTAAAGTGGCGTTACAATTAAAATATCCAGTAACTTCCGAGAGACGTCTTTGGGAGTTATACAAATAAGTAACGAAGCCGTGCATTCAAATGGAGAAATATGAAATAATTATGGGTCAATCAATTTGTGATGTATCAATAATCACCACCTACAAGTCATCCAATTTAGTATAATAAACTGTCGAAATTTCAGACGAAAAATTAATAAAAGTTGTAAGCCGCCTAACCAAGTATACCAAGTTTATAAGTAAAGAAAGGACCCCTGAACATTCAAAAAAAAAAAAAATTAAAGTAAATTAAAGTGCCGCGCGAAAAATTTGGAAGATTTCGAAAAAACCCAAAATGTGAAAGAAAAAAGTGCTACGCCAATAAGACTGTTTTGTATTATAGCCGGTTCTAATTCTTTTTGATTTTTGTGGACTGTATTTTTAATCAAACCAAACTTTAACACAAATTTATTTATTTTCGACAATAAAATCACTGCATTCGACAACATCCAATTCAATCTTCCATACATATTCTTATTATATCCGCGCATGCTTTTCCCCTTCCGACTTAACAAATTAATGTGCTGCGGTCCACCATGTGGCGACACCTGTCAGATCTTGAACGAATTCAAATTATTAACTAACAAAAAATACATAATACGCTGAAACATGGCGCCCTCCTTGAAAGGACCTACTTTCAAAACAAAAGAAATACAACTAAAACTGAAATTTAACATTAAACACAAAAACTTTCTCAACCAATTCAGAACATTGTTTTCTTGGTTAAATCTTAATACTAAATATAAAAGTCATTCCTAAATTAACTAAACTACACACACCGAGTTCTAGCTCACTCTACCGCACCTTGAGCTTACCGTTCATGACTTGAACCGCTCCGCTAAAAGTCAGTTGCGACCGGCAGTACACATATTTTGCTCACCGGCCGTTTTATGGGACCGTTCTTTGTCTTTACTTCGACGGCACGCACTACACCATCACTACCGGGATAAAGTTTTTGGACTCTTCCAACTTCCCATTTCAAAGGGGGTAGTCCGTCCTCCTTGACGACAACCATTACGCCGACACTCAGGATCTCAGGATGCCGTTGCCGCCATTTACTTCTTGTTTGAAGCTCCGCCACATATTCTTTCGACCAGCGACTCCAAAAACACTGCTTCATCTGCTGCAGCATCTTAAACCTTTTTTGAGGGCTGATTTTAATCTCCTCCAACCTTGGTTCTACCATACCAGTGATCGCTTGACCAATAAGAAAGTGGCCTGGGGTCAGGGGGTTGTAACAGAATTCTGTTACCCTGATCTCAATGCGAGAACTTATTTTTAATTCTAGGGTTTATGAATTTATTATTAAATTTATGTATGATTTTTCGACCAGCTTTGTATAACAAAGTTGATTTTATTTCTTATTATTATGATTTACAACTAATTGCTACAATTATTATTCTAAATTAGTAACATTTATTAACAACTCGTTATAAACCATTGATTTATATGTTATAAAACGTATCTTTCTTATTTACTTAATCAATGATCTTTTAATAAAATGTCGGTAGAGTAGGTCGCTAACCGCTAACATTCAAGGTTGCATCGAACGCTTCGACTAAAAATCTCTCTCTTGCAAACCGACCGTAGTAACGCAAACACGCAAAATTTAAGCTCCACGAGAATTATTAATTTTAATATTGTGCGATTAAGTTTTATCGACAAAGTTTTTAAGTTTATGACTAGTAAAGTCAATGCGAGTGAGTGTTGCCTTTTTAGATTACCTAAGATCAATATATGATCACGAAAACCGATTTTTATTACGATCATCGAAAATTTGTCGCAACACACGTGCAAAATCGAGCGAGTCCATTCTTTCCAAATCCGGAAAATATCGCAAAACACCGCAGCCAATCTATTGAGGTGAATCATTCTTTTTTTAACATTGATCCCAATATCATTGGACAAATCCGGAGAAGTGTAAAATTTCCAATAAGAAAAGAAAACTCGAAAAGCCACCAACACATCTGTTCGTTTAATTTCAAACACGAACAAAAATTCCACCATTTTGGGCCAACGAGTATCGCCGCTTTGCTAAACATCTGCCAGCCTTTCTGAAATTCATGTGTGTAAAGACAATCGACATTTCGAATACCTCAGGAGGAACAAAACGCAATATTGGTGACAAAACGAATTTAATTGTTTATTTAAATATTTCAAATAATTCAGATTTATTGCTACACTCTTTATGTTATTACAATATCGTATATCGTGTTTTAACTATATTTTAGATCACACTTCGTCATTCAAAATCCTGACGATTTTGACCAGGAGGATAAGGAAACAATCAGATCTGATCGTATGTTATCTAGTAACCATTTCAAGAGAAATCGTAAGTAGTTATAAACACCTACTATATGATTATTGTTTAACAAAAAAAATACCAAGCTTGTAGCTAACATTTTATTACCTGCTTGCATGACGTAGTTAGTACTTCCTGCTTTTTTAGTAGTACTAGTGCGAGTTTTTATCGCAAGTTTTTTTTGGTAAGACAATTAAATTCGTAGAGACGACAACCAAGTGCGAAGGTTCTCTCCGTTCGACATTCCAACTCCAACGCAGCGACATCTGTCGATTCGCTCTGCATGTCAAGTATATGTGTTTGTGTTCAACATTATTTGTAAATCGTTACCAATTTTTATTTTTTAATACGAACATTCAATACTCATATAATCTGTGTAAGCAAGAATTCTTTTATGTTATATACGATTAACCCCAAATTACTTTATATTAAAATTGTGTGTTCAGAACGAGAAGTCTTTTTATTTTCTACTTTGATTTATTTTATATCGATAAGGATCACTAAGGTCACTGAACGTCCGTATTCGATATTGGCGCCCTACCGGAGAACATTACTACACGAAGAAAAGCTCAACAAGGAACCCACGAAAGCGACTTCGTCGCTACCCCGCTCTCGAGTACTTAGTACTAAACGTACATAGCTAAGCCGCTTCGTTAATTACAACTACGAGCATTAAGAGGCAAACTGTAACTGAAAGCGCTAATTTTTTTTGCAATTCTTTAAGTGACCTATCAGTTACATAGGATCGTTGGGATCAGGACTCAATGGGTTAAGTGGACGGGAATTCAAACAAGCTTCTATTTGTGCCAAAATAGTGGCCAATTCCTCAAAAGTCAATTTCGTGTCCTTAACCACACGGTAAAAGTGGTGCTTGAAGCTTTTCACACCTGCTTCCCAAATCCCTCCAAAATGGGGAGCTCGAGGGGGTATAAAATGCCATTTTAACTGCTCAAAAGGAGCTTGACCTCGAATGGCGTCTTGCAAAACGTAAATTTCCCTTTTTGCCCCCACAAAATTCGTGCCATTATCTGAATATATGTTAACGCAATTACCGCGCCGCGAGACAAACCGATGCAAGGCGGCCATAAACGCGTCGGTAGTAAGTTCACTTACTAGTTCCAAATGTATTGCTTTTGAAGCCAAACATATGAATAAGCAGACGTAACATTTCGTGACGCTGTACCTTTTACCCTTCCTATCCTTTAACGAAAATGGGCCTGCAAAATCTATCCCAACATTCGAAAAGGGTCGCGCCGGAGTGACTCGTACCGTTGGCAGATTTGCCATAATGTACTCTGTTATGACCGGCTTCGCTTTAAAACATGTCACACAATTACGCACGACCTTTCGGACCAAACCGCGAGCGGATACAATCCAAACCCTTTCCCGCAAGGATGCTAAAACCGTTTGGGTTCCCGCGTGTAGTAATCTTTCATGCTCGTATCTAACCAACAATATTGACAAATGATGCTTGGCATCTAACAGCGCGGGGTGTTTTTTATCGAATTCGTAATCGGATCGCTTTAATCTGCCACCGACGCGCATCACCGACTCCGCGTCTAAGAAAGGATCTAGCGGTATCAACTTACTATTTTTCTTTAGAGCTTTCTTTCTTTGTAATTCTTTCAGTTCTACTTCAAAACTTTGACGTTGCGCGATCTTTATTATAGCGGTAGAAGCGGCCTCTAACTCACTTGGCATTATACTTCCCGTATGCCTGTCCTCCTTACCTGCCCTCGCATTGTTCAAAAATCTTAGGCAATAGGCAAAAATTCGCTGTACTTTCTTATATGAAGAGTACTTCTTGAAGTCTTCAACTTCCACACTAACAGCAACCAAAGCTACTTTCGCCTTTCTCACTTCCTGATTGTACCCCGCCGAACCAGCTTCATTGTTTTCTACAATGGATAAGGGCCAATTTTGCTCCTCCTCCTGCAGCCAACGTGGCCCATGCCACCACATTTCCAACCCTGCTAGATCCTTAGGTTCTACTCCCCTCGTAAGCAGATCCGCCGGGTTGTCTTTCGTGTTGACATACCTCCAATTTTCAACGACGGTTAACGTTTGTATCTCGCATACTCGATTTGCACAGAACACCTTTAACAAATGTGGGGAGGACGAAATCCAAGCCAACACTATTTTCGAGTCGCACCACAGGTAACTTCTTCCGATGGTCATGTCCAAAGTGCTTGTTACCTTGACGTATAATTTAGCTAACAAATATGCTGCGCACAACTCTAGGCGCGGTACACTCAACGTCTTTAAAGGTGCCACCCTACTTTTTGCGCAGAGCAATTTACTAGTTATTTCGCCCTCTTCCGTAACGCTTCGCATGTAGATTGCCGCGCCGTAAGCAGCCTCCGATGCGTCGGAGAACCCGTGCAACTCCACCCGATAAGGTTTAACGCAAACAGCGTGCCGTTCTATCGCTATCTCATTTATCTTTGGCAACTGCTCCTTGAAGCTTTCAAACTCCTTCTTTATTTCCGGTGGTACCGGATCGTCCCAACTCAACTCATGCTGCCACAACCGTTGTAGCATTAGCTTAGGGACTATGACGATTGGCCCGAGTAGACCCAATGGGTCAAATATCTGTGCCACAGCGGATAGTAGCTCACGTTTGGTCAACTCTCCCCGGGTTTCATTCAATTTCACGTCATATCTAAATTCATCGCGTTTCGCGTACCACGATAACCCTAGCGTTTTTGTTTCTCCCTTTTCTCCGATATTCAAAACGACGCCCGGAATGTGATCTTGTATTTTTTCTAACACCTTTGCATCATTTGAACCCCACTTGTTCAATTGAAAACAACCCCTACTCATGACCGTGGAAATGTCTAATTGTAGTTGCATCACTTGTTCCCGCGATTCGCCGCCCGTGAGCAGGTCGTCCATATAAAAATCTCTTTTTATGATCGCGCTAGCCATTGGTTTTTCTGATTGACTTTCGTCGGCCAGCTCAATCATGCATCTCACCGCGAGAAACGAAGCGGCGGCCGTACCATACGTGACCGTATTGAGCTGATAACATTCGACTTCTTTCGTAGCTTCATTTCGCCACAAAATTCGCTGTAGCGGCCTTTGCTCAGGTTCAATTAAAATCTGACGATACATCTTCGTCACGTCCGCAGTTAATACCACCCGGTGTTTCCTGAATCGAAGAATTATAGAAAACAAATCTTGTTGCAAGGTGGGTCCTGCTACTTGCAGGTCGTTCAGTGATACACCGCTCGCCGTTTTTGCCGAAGCATCGAATACCACGCGAGTTTTTGTCGTAAGACTATCCGCCCGTATTACGCATTGATGCGGTAAATAGTAAGCCCCCGCGTCCTGTGGGTTCTCTATTTTCGTCGCGTGCCCTAATTCTTCGTATTCTTTTATGAATCCCGCATATTCCTTTTCCAATTCTGGATTTCGTTGCAACTTTCTTTCAATTTGCAAAAGTCGCTTCATTGCTATCTGCTTGGACTCACCTAACTTCTTCACAGTATCCTTTAGTGGGTACCTCACCACAAAGCGACCGCTGCTCAAGCGCGTCGTGGTTTTTTTAAAATTCTCTTCGCATAGTTCTTCCTCGGGGGACCGAATCACGTGATGTGGACAAGATTCCACTTCCCAAAATCGGGCAATCTGCTCGCTTAGGACTTGCTCGGTTGCAAACCCGCAATGGACGGTGCTTGCCTTCGGTGGCCTCACCGGCACTTGCCCGGACACGATCCATCCCAACGCCGTGTCTCTTAAAACCGCTTTATTCTTTGCCAATACAATTTGTTTAGCGCGTACAAGGTGCCAGAACTGCCCCGCCCCTATTAACAAATCTACCTTTCCCATTTCGTTAAACGACTCGTCAGCTAACTTTAGGTCGCTTGGGATATTAAGTGTTTTCTTCTCGACCCGCATCGCCGGAATACATCCCCCAATGTTGGGTACAATTAAACATGAAATATTCGCCTCGTAATTGCCGTCAGTGGCTTTGAATTTTAAAGTGGTCTGCTGCTTAACCTCTGTACTTGACTGACCCAGTCCCGTGACCTTGCAATCCACCCGCTGACTTGGCAGTTGTAGCCTTTCAGCTAATTCTCGCGTAATGAAATGCGACTGTGCTCCGGAGTCGAGCAATGCTCGAGCTTCGTGCTCGAGCCCGTTTCTGTCTAAAACGTTGACTGTGGCAGTGGACAAGAGGACTTGCGACAGTCCGTTAAAAGTCGAACACATAACCGTTGCTGACGTGCTCGGAACTTCTACTTCGGTAGTATCAGAAGTTTCCGACTTCTCGGCTACCCGCTCGTTCGCCTCATGGAGTACAGTATTGTGCCTCTTTTTACATTTATAGCAACCGCGCGTTTTACAGTTCATGGCTCTGTGGCCCTTTTTTAGACAATTCATGCAGAGACCCAACTCCCTTACTCGCGCGTATCTTTCTGGCGTTTTTAATTTTAGAAATGATTCGCAATTATACAATGCATGCTTCTCGTTACAATGAAAGCATTTGAACTCATAAGTTGCCACGAAGTTGGCGCTACTTTTGGTGGGCTTTTGACTTGCGCCGTTTGGTTGCAAGTTCTCTAGAACTTGAGCCTTTTCTTTTATGAATTTACTTAACTCTTCCACGGTTGGAATTTCGTTTGGATACTCCCTTTCTAATTCGCGTCTGGTCACCCCGTCCAGTTTGCTCATCATGACGTACGCTATTAGGGTGCCCCACTGAGCCGTCGGTTGCTCCAAGGATTTTAATGCACGGAGGTGTTTGGATGTCCCATCCGAAATTCCCCTCAACCCGGTGGGAGTTTCGCGCGTAATTGTTTGTAATTCAAATATTGCCTTTATATGGCTCAATACCGCTAATTTTTTATTTGAATACCGTTCTTTTAGGAGCGCCCACGCCTCTGCGTAGTTGGCCCCTGTTACTTCCAACGACTCTATTACTTCGGAGGCTGTGCCTTTTATGCACGATTTTAGGTAATGAAATTTTTGAATGTTCGCGAGCCCTACTTTGTTGTTGATCATGGAATCAAAGGATTCCTGAAAACATTGCCACTCCGAGGGCTGTTTTCCATCGAACGTAGGCAAATTTATTTTCGGGAGATGTATATTTCCCCCTCCTAATCCCGAATTACACAAAGTGTTTGGGGCATCCCGGTTTGCGACTGTGGCGATTCAGGGCGTGATGCCTCCCTTTCATTTGACGATCTGGTAGACCGTCCCGCTCGCGCTGGCTCACTTGCCACTGATGATTGGGTTTCGCTTGCAACTGAACTTTCTCTAATAATTTTTTCCCCGTCCCTTATCGCGGCGTAATACTCTGTTTCAAACGCGTCCCTCTCATCCTCGAATTCTTTTATTGATTCAACCGGGCTTTTTAATTCGATTTCCCATTGAACCTCGTTAAACTGCTGCAAGGTTACATTTCCGTTTGCAAGTCTCAATCTTATACCCTCATAATCGGTTTCATTTTCTGACATAAATTTAATAAAGCGCGTCAACCCGCTTTTTATAACCCCTCTACGGTGTATAAGTTCTTTTAACTCCATTGCGGTTAAGGACATTACTTTTTATATGCAAAAAATGTTTAAATATCTTAAATGCTACAGAAACTTGTTTTAGGACTACTGGAATAGTAAGGAATTTATAACTGACCTTGTCCAACTTTACGTAGTTTTGACCTTGCGTACTGGTGCTTTTCTTTTGGAGATGTCGAATTCCCTTTGACGGCTTTAATTTCGATGATTTCTTCTACTTGAAATCGAATTTCTTATTTTCTTAGGAACTGCTTTATTTTGATACCTTTTCTTGTTCGTAAGGAAATATTTTACTTCGTGACTTATCTTCTTTTGTTGTTTGCTCGACCACCATTTGCTTTTTATGTTTGTGGCGGCGTCACTTGTACTTTTGATTTTATTTCGTCTTCTTGCCAATTCTTCTATCCGGCTCGAAGGACCATGTTTTGTATTATAGCCGGTTCTAATTCTTTTTGATTTTTGTGGACTGTATTTTTAATCAAACCAAACTTTAACACAAATTTATTTATTTTCGACAATAAAATCACTGCATTCGACAACATCCAATTCAATCTTCCATACATATTCTTATTATATCCGCGCATGCTTTTCCCCTTCCGACTTAACAAATTAATGTGCTGCGGTCCACCATGTGGCGACACCTGTCAGATCTTGAACGAATTCAAATTATTAACTAACAAAAAATACATAATACGCTGAAACAAAGACTATCCAGTCAATGAGGAAGAAGAAAAGATTCAAAAAGGAAAAATAATAAAGTGCCTAAAATGGAAAAGTTAGTGAAAAGCAGAGCAAATAAAATAAAGTGATGCCTAAAACACGGAGCAATAAAAGTAAGAATGTATAATAAATGAAAAATAGGCTCAAGTGCTAAGAATAATAATTATTTAAAGAAAATGGCTAAATATTGTAAATGAGGTCTGTACCTCAAATCTATAGTCTGTACTATAACAAAGCCATTTGGAGTAAGGACGTCCCAATGTAGCGAAAATTTATAAAAGAAAGTCAGTAATAAGCTATAGCAAAATAAGATCAAAATACCACTTTCTCGTATAACATTTCTAAACATTAGTAAATTATGTAAAGGAATAATCTGTATTATTCTTGTATAAACACGTATCGAAAGGATACGGTGTAAATAAATTGAAGATAGTTCAAAAAAGGAAAGTAAAAAGCACTATAATCGGAATAATCTGTATTATTCTTGTATAAACACGTATCGAAAGGATACGGTGTAATAGAATTATCTATTGTGATATATTTGTAAAAAGGCACTAAAATCGGAATAATCTGTATTATTCTAGTATAAACATGTATCAAAAGGCGAATCATAGTTAGATCAAAAAGGATCAAAATAAGGGTTGTTTAAATAACTAGGAAAGATATAAACGTAGTAGGCACATTAATGAAAAATTAAAGAGAAAAGTATCAGGAAGCGGTCAAATTCAGAAGTTGGAGAATAAATGAAGAACATTTTTTGTTATTGTATATGTATCCCCAAAAATTAAACTAACGATTTTGAACAATTACTCGAAATAATTATTGAAAAAACTACACATTGAAGGTCACAACGTAAAAATACTTTATGTTGACAAAATTAAAACAACAAGTGAACCGACATAAATGTAATAGTACGGCAAAATTTGCTTAAATAAGTATGTTACAATTGGATAGTTCAAGACTTAATTAACTTTTAATAACAGTAAATTCAACAATATTAGGCTTGATACACTGTAATATTATATATGTCAACATACCATAAAGTTAATATAGTACAACAAATTCAAGTAAGAAGTAAAACAAAAAATAAAGTTTTAAACAAATTTTTTTACAAAACCTGGGATTTTCAATGTGTAAGTACGACTTAATAAATATTCAAATAAATATAGCGCGAATAATGATTTTTGGAGATTCAATGTAGGTACATTTGTAAATCAAAATGAGAGCTTTTATAAAAACATTAGTAACTGGTTACGGTTGGAAAATTTTTTTGGATGAGAAATAGAAGAGGTCCCTAAAAGAAGGAAAAAAAAATTACATAAGAAGAAATAATTGTAAAAAGAAGAAGAATTTTTTTTGTAAAATATTATGTAAAGAATATGTTAAATTTAAGAGAATCGCTTTAACATTAACGTTTAATTAGTTAAGTATAAAATTTTCATATTTTAGTTATTTAATAAATATTTTGATTTCAATAGTGGTGGAGCAATTCTCGTGTAGTCATAAATGTAGAAACCAGTGCCTTTATTTTTAAAACAAAGGTTTGGGCCAACCTTTAATTCAACAGGGGGCATGTCACAAATAGATAAGTAAATTATATTAAAATGGCCAGTATATAAATATCACCCTGTAGAGTAAATTTTATAATTGCGAGTTGCTAAATTATATTGCAAAATTATACACGAGCATTGTGAAGTTACCAAGTCAGCATTATCAATTGGAGAAATGAGGATAGAGAAGTTAGTTGTTGGTTAGTAGTCATTTAGTTGTTGGTTGGGAGTTGTTAGTTAGTTGTCATTTGGACTAAGAAGTGAATCGGTTGAAAGTGACGGGTGTTGGTGCATCCTAATATTAACGAACAATAATACAAGATGTCGGTTGTACGAGTCATCCAATCTACCTGGGTCCTATGGATTATTATAATTGTAGAGTAAGATTAATTTAGATAATTATATATGTAATATTTTCCCCCAGATTATTTTATTTAAATAGATTAGTTAATATTATTCCATGACTATTATTTAAAAGGTACATCCCAATCTAAGATCCTAAATTTAGGTAGAAAGGGCCTAAATACAACAGTATCACTTACTAAATTGTGATAAATGGCAAAAATACATCACTGTCGATGAAGCATGGTTCCATCTAACAAATGCTGATGGCCAACGAAAAGTTCAGTACTTGAGACGTGAGCAATCGGCAAAAGAATTGGACGTAATCACAAAACAGTCCCATCCGAAGGGAGTTATGGTGTTCATGGGAATATCGAATTATGGAACCACAACGCCAATATTTGTTGAGCCTGGTGCTAAAATTAACTCGGAATATTACATTAAGAATTGTTTGAAGCCACTTTTGACTGACGCAAAAAGATTATATCCTGCTGGTAATTGGATATTTCACCAAGACTCGGCACCAGCTCACGCTTCTAAGAAGACTTTAAATTTTCTTGAACAGAACGGCGTATCTTTTATTCATCCGGATATATGGACGCCATCATCACCGGACCTTTCACCCTGTGATTATTTTTTGTGGGGCTATTTAAAATCTCAGTTAAATAAGTCAAAAGTTACAACCCTTAAACAGCTAAAAAAACTAATAAAACGTGAGATAGAAAACATTCCTCTGGAAATGATACAACGATCGCTAATATCGTGGCCAAAACGTTGTCTTCAAGTGTACAGGAATCAAGGACAACATATTAAATAAAATTATTGAAAGAAAATAAAAATAACTGTGACTTATTAAATTTCAAAATCGTTCAATTTTTCATTCACGGTAGCTGTACATTCGGACTTTTATTTTAGGTATTCCTTTGATTTTTTGTGGTACATTTCCCTTTTTTTATTCGTTTAGGACTTAATCCTGGAGAAAAAATAGCATACGTGATGCGTACAGAAACAATCCATTTCAAACTCGAGAGCTTATCAGCAACGAGCCGGAGGGCGAGTTCGAAATGGATCTCTTTCTCTTACTTATACGTAAATAGCTATATCAATATAACCACACTTTTTTTCTCAGTGTAAAGTAAATCCTGAAACCTTGTTTCATCGATGGTGAAGTTTAAATAGTATGAAAGTTTTATTCAGATTAAGAATTATTCAAAACCTTTTTCAATTGTTTTCTCTGGATTTATAGTTTTATAATGGTAAAAGTTTATTGAGGGTTTTATAGAGAATTTTGTACTCTTCAATTTTGATTTGATGATAATTTTCACTAAACATAAAAGTAAGCGAGTTATAGACAAAAAACTACTGTGGTGGATTAAAAACCCCACTTCCGGAAAAGGGCGATAGGGAATTTCAGGCGATGTTGCAAATAAAATCGTGGTCAAATTTGAATATATACGCAGCCCCCAAAAGATTCTTATCTTTCTGAAAATTTTAAACTATTATTTATTGGGTTTTGTCAAGGTTTAGCGCCCCCATTGCGGGGCAAACGCCTCAGGCGCCTCACCCTTACTACGGCTCTGGTTCTATTATTTCTTTTATGTAATATTTTTAGTGCATAATATTTGTATTCTTATTGTGTATGTAAACGATTACTCCGTAAATAAATAAATAAATAAAATTCAAGTAAAAGGACGGGGAGACATTTTTATATTATGAATGTATATATTTTTTGAATTTGAAATTTCGTACCATTTCTACAACCAACCACAGCAAGAATACATCTGCTCCGCCCCAACCCCGACATTTTTGAGTCGCTGTGATAAAATCATAGATCTAGCATCCTGTGAGGTTAGCGTCACTCGGTCGGTAAAGAAGGTACCATAAACTAGCAGCACATGAAAATGACAAGTAGTCCGAAGTAGTGTATAATCATAATTACGATTATTTTATTACTCGTGCACCAAGTGATCCTCACAACTGTGTGATTATTATGGGTACATTTTCGTAAAAGTATTTTAAAGTGAATGCTAGTTCTCGCTGCTTTAAACAGACGCTGCTATCCTGGCGTGGGTAGGTCATTGACGACCAACCATCCACGACGATCGCCATTTTAAACTTACGTTCACATTTTTCTAGTCGGGTACGAAAGTTTTTAATTTAACAATTCATTTTCTTATTAAATTAACCAAAGTGATTGTGTATCATTACACGAACAGTCTTAATTTCTTCTAACAGAATTCATTACAGCTATGGATCAAATGCCAGCTTCGGAAGAATTAGAAAATAAGGAAACCCATGGCACAATTTTACAAACTTCATATATTCTTAAAAACAGTTACGAAATTAAAAAGGAAGATTTAGAAGAGGTTAATTTTAATCTAGAAGACTTCTTACATCACTCGATAGACATTAAAGAAGAGAGCGATACTGGTCAATTTACTCAGGAGCAACCTTCAAGCGAATCTAAAGGCCCACATTTATTTGAGTGTGCTAATGGTGAGTATAAAGATATAAGTAAACGCGCATTAAAACAGCACGTAAGAACTCATACTGGCGAGAAACCGTTTGCATGCGAAATATGTGATTATAAATGTTCCCAGAAAGCAAGTTTAAAAGTACATTTGAAAATTCACACTGGCGAGAAACAGTTTTCTTGTGAAATATGCGACTATAAATGTGTGAGAAGAAATACTTTAAAAGGTCATTTGAAAATTCACACTGGCGAGAAACAGTTTTCTTGTGGAGTATGTGATTATAAAAGTTCCCAGAAAGGTTCTTTAAAACGACATTTAAGTACTCACACTGGCGTGAAACCGTTTGCTTGTGCAATATGTGACTATAAATTTGCACACAAATCACATTTAAACGATCACTTAAGAACTCATACTGGCGAGAAGCCGTTTGCATGCGAAATATGTGATTATAAATGTTCCCAGAAAGCAAGTTTAAAAGTACATTTGAAAATTCACACTGGCGAGAAACAGTTTTCTTGTGAAATATGCGACTATAAATGTGTGAGAAGAAATACTTTAAAAGGTCATTTTAAAATTCACACTGGCGAGAAACAGTTTTCTTGTGAAATATGTGATTATAAAAGTTCCCAGAAAGGTTCTTTAAACCGACATTTAAGAATTCACACTGGCGTGAAACCGTTTGCTTGTGCAATATGTGACTATAAATCTGCACACAAATCACATTTAAACGATCACTTAAGAACTCATACTGGCGAGAAACCGTTTGCATGCGAAATATGTAATTATAAATGTTCCCACAAATCAAGTTTAAAAGTACATTTGAAAATTCACACTGGCGAGAAACAGTTTTCTTGTGAAATATGTGATTATAAAAGTTCCCAGAAAGGTTCCTTAAAACAACATTTAAGTACTCACACTGGCGTGAAACCGTTTGCTTGTGCAATATGTGACTATAAAACTGCACACAAATCACATTTAAACGATCACTTAAGAACTCATACTGGCGCGAAACCGTTTGCATGCGAAATATGTGATTATAAATGTTCCCACAAATCAAGTTTAACAGTACATTTGAAAATTCACACTGGCGAGAAACAGTTTTCTTGTGAAATATGCGACTATAAATGTGTGAGAAGAAATACTTTAAACGGTCATTTTAAAATTCACACTGGAGAGAAACAGTTTTCTTGTGAAATATGTGATTATAAAAGTTCCCAGAAAGGTTCTTTAAAACGACATTTAAGAATTCACACTGGCGTGAAACCGTTTGCTTGTGCAATATGTGACTATAAATCTGCACACAAATCACATTTAAAGAGGCATTTAAAAACTCACACCGGCGAGAAACCGTTTTATAAATCTGCACAGAAATCGCATTTAAAGGACCATTTAAAGACTCACACTGGCGAGAAACCCTTTGCTTGTCTAATATGTGACAACAAATTTACACTCAGAAGTCAGTTAAAAAGGCATTTAAAAACTCACACTTTAAATTGAGTTTAAAAGGACATTTGAGTACCCACACTGGCTAAAAACCGTATGCTTGTCAAATATGTGACCACAGATTTTCACGCCAATCAAATTTAAACAATCATTTAAGATCCAACATGCATAAGAAAACAAAAAATCGAAAAGTAGATACCCAGGTGATAAAAGCAACCCTAATAAATGCACAAAAGAATTACATGAAATGTTAATAGATAACAAATATCAAGGAATCAAACTTTCTTATGAAAACAAAATACGTCTGTACAAGGCAATACTTAAACCAGATGAAGCGTTTCGACTCAAAATGTTTATACCAGCTTATCTGACCAACAGATTCGCTTTACTATTAATAAATTATATAACCATAATAATACATGTTTTAATGTAATTAATACAGAAAGTTCACTGTAACACTTTGTACATGTGATTTTATTTATATTGCCGTGTTCTGTTTATCATAGGGGGTGGTCTGATGTAAATGGGTCAATTCTGGTATAATGCTCATGATTAAAATATTCAATTAAAGGACCATTATGACAAATAACCTAAATATTAGGTTATTAGGTTATAACGCACAATAATTGTGCGTTAAAACAAATTAGTGCGCGGACAGATAGACAATTTGGTGGGATTGAAAAGGATAAGGAAGCGAAAAGGGTCTCGTTGCGTCCGTGGAGACGTGAAGACGTGATTTTGGAAGTCTCGGTACGTCCGTGGAGACGTAAATTTGAAAGAAGTTAAATTGTGGAAATTGTCTTTAATAGCTCACTTATTATGTTAGAAATTCATTGGTGATTGATAAGAAAAATGATAAAAGTTTTTGGATAGTATTTTTGGAACGATATTTGAAAATTTTGGAAACTGCTGATAAAATTTATGGTCAAGTTATTTTTTGATGGTCATGGTTTTTCTGTTCGATTGAAAATTAGTGAAGATTATCATTTTTATGGACTTACCTGAGCGTTTATCATAAGAGACGAAGAAAATTGAATTCATTATCAATCCTGTCAAGAATCTGCATAGCATGAAAACTGGATCCTATCACATCGTCAACGCCACGCTGATTGTCCGCTACATATTCTACCCATCAATGGTGCATGACGTATAAACTGCGGTAAGCACAAATTGTGTCGACAAATTTTAATAACACTTAAATAATAACCAAGTTCGCGCGTGAATTAAACATTGGGGGATTATAAACTTTTATTTGTTTCTTTTGTAAATTTAATTTATTCCTAATTAATAAAAACTAATCTTTTGTTTTTTTTTTAAATGCTTATATTTGTTTAATAAATTACAATATTTCGTTTGCAATAATTACGTTTGATTTAATTTAAATTCTATAGCAGTGAGGACGAGATTAAGCAGGTGTGATATTCAATAAATTTATTATTTTCTTTTATGCAAGGTTACTAAATTAAGGTAGCTTCCATGAGCATTTAATCAAAATTGATGGACCCAATTGTCGACCCAAAAAATAAAAGAGTTTCATGCAAGGTGGCCGGAGCATTATTTAATTAAGTGCCATTTAATTTCTCCCACTATATAAAACAAAATTTGAGTTAAACAGTAGCAATACATGGCACTATAAATATAATAGCTACTTCTAATAAAATGATGATAGCTCATTCAAGATTCACACAGTAAACAATTTTCTCAACTACTTACGGTTTCTTTTTGCATCCGTATTACTGATCTCAAAATATCTGGCCACCGGGAGTGCACTGCAAGTGGCGCGTCGGAATCCAACTGTATTCCTTGAAATGGTGAACTAAAAAGTATTGAGAAAAGTGTGCCATCTCAACCTAGGTTGACTCCCGCGATTGTGATTTGTTGGAAATTAAAATAAATTTGAATAAAATTAATAAAACAAAATAAAAATTGGATAGGTCAATTTAAAAACAAAAAAGTTAAAATCATTAAATTTAATTAATTCTTAGTTGATAATGTAATGAGTGCAAACGCAAGGCTAGCCGAACGGTGGGCTCCCTGCCTTACGCTTGCATAATGTAAAAATAACAAACGCGCCGACAAGTAACCATTGCAAAACAGCTGTGTGATAAATATGTCCTAGAATTCTAAAGGTATTTTAAAAAAGGAAGCCGCGGAATTATTATAAGAGTAAAGCAAGAGCGCTTTACCGAATTTGTGGTATACACGAGGAAACTCTTGACATTTTTATGGGAAATTATTGCTACCGCTTGCAATTTGCTTCATTAGATCCATATTCACCTGCATACGATTACAATGAACATTTATTTTTGGTCAAAATGTAAAAGAATTTCATAACAAGAGGAAAGCTAGTTTCTCACATTCCTGAAGGTAGCTGCCTATTCGAGATAATTGTATAGAATTAAAAGCCTCCACCACGGGAGCATAAACTGATAATTCACATACGGATTTTACTGCCCCACTTAGACATAAAAATCTCATAAATAGGAACGTTAGAGCCAAGATTAGTCAGTTGTCGATTAATACGCGAAAGTCAGTTATTCATTTATACGCGAAGGTCAGTTAGAAAAGAGAGTTAGAAAAAGTTAGAGGGAAGTTAAAGAGTCAGTGATCAACAAGTTCGGTTAGTTAAAAGTTAAGTTCAGAAAGAGTCCGGAAAAAGATATCAAGTTGAAAAATTTAATCATTCAATTAATTGTTAAGATTGAGTTAGAAGATTAATAAGTCAGGACGGTCAACTATTAAGAGAAAACATAGTATTAATTGTCAGATATCAGTCAGTGCGCGAATATAAATGAAAGTGATACACCACAACCGTTATTCTATTACATCCCAATAAAAGAGTCTGATATGTTTTCCCTCCTTTCCGTTCCTAATGGGAGAACGGTTCGGAAGAGCAAACAAACCACGCAGAAGTATCACTCCTACTTATATTCGTGGTTACCCTGTTGTTAGTATAAGCTAGCTCGTTATAGCCTGGAAGCGATGGTCATGAGTTCCACTCTGCGTTGTGCTGAAAAATAACGAGGGTACGCTTCGTCGAAAATAAAACAATAATTAAACAATAAAGTTTTAATGAAAATTGAAACGATTACGACAATTACAAACGCTCGTGGTAGTGACGTGCCAAAAACAGTAAGCACGTTAACTGATTGCAACAACGGTACGTCAAAGGTGACCACAATACGGGAAACCAGAATGGTAGGCCCGTCAATACAAATAGTTGACTGTATTGAATATATCACAATACCACAAGTAAATCCAAACAAGAATATTAAATTTGTCTCACCTGAGCTCAAGGGTGAGTTCACACAATAGTAACGACAGCAAAAATCCCTGTATGGAATGCAGTGGTTGGTCTGAAGTTCCAATGGCTTCCAATCTAGGATCCTCGGACGGCAGTACACCGACGTAATACTCGATTAGCAGGTTCTGGCAGGCGGACACGAAGATGGACAGGCGTCACTCAGCTGCGTTGATGGTAAGGTACAAGTTGGCGATCCAAATAAAACAATGTGATCACAAAAATAAGTGAAGCTGCGATTGACAACAACAATCGCCTTCAAAAAGTAAACAAGACCAGCTGTCAAAATGGTAACCAGGCGAATGTTACCAAATAAAATTATGGTTGGTAATACTTTGTGCTTCGATAAAAATATGGTGGCTCGAGATAACAAATTTGATATATCCCAAAAATGCTTGAACTGGCTAAAACAAAATAGTTACGCACTGTTTTCACGAAATCCGTAATGACGGTAAGATTAACTACTGCGTACTACTAATTTTGCAACGAAAATCGACTGAAAAATAATTGATTTACACTCGATCAATAATATCGACCTGTCTCGTCGCACTTCAAAGCCAAAGTTGGTTTCTAGCGGCGCGCGTCTATATTTTCTGCTATCTCGTTCGTTGCAAAAATGAATTGAGAGATGGCGCTTGGAGTAACAATTTAAGTAATTCAAATGTTATGAAACGAAATATATTTCTATAGACAATATTTTGTTACAAGTCAAGGGACACCACTGTTACACTCAGGTAGAGGGACCCTCACCTATTTTCATTCAAAAAGGTATTTAGAAGTTTTAGTATTGACACATGAATTGAATTTAATGGTTACTAGTTGGTACATGTCATATTGTTAGTAATTAGGTTAATGTACATTCATAAATTTATTGGGTATTTAATAAACTAATTTATGCCAGGAACTCTGTTGTGGTATTTTGTCTCTGTGAGTAAAGTCGTTGTCATACCTAATTCCCTACGACCTCAGAAGGAAGCCGCTTCCGCTACAAATTAAGCAATCGAGTAAGTAATCACAAAAGGGTTCTGTCGATCTCCCTCTATCAAAGATCGGATGGTGGCAGCGAAAACAAAAGGAGAACGTTCCATTTTATTACATTGGAATAATCGAGTGGGATTTAAATAGACCGCACGGTTACAAAAGACACACATGTATGAACTTGAAAGATAAAATGTATTGTAGCTCAGACAACTGAAATATTTAATAAACGATAAAAACCTTTCGATACCACCAGTTTGTGTTAACAATCGCAGCGTAGATTTCTCGATTGATAATTTGCACATGTTGTGTTTCCAACGAAAAGGATCTTGTACCTGTAGGTGACGCAAAATTTTCGTCCTTGGTTATCGTCGTTCATTGTGTAAAATGGATACGGGCGAATGGATCGATTACCATGAACTCCTTGCGGTTGTCCGGGGTGAAAAATTCAGAGACCTGGTAAAATTTAATCCCAAAATGGCGGAATGGATCTCTTATCAGTATCGATTTCGAATATTTGGTCATAGAGCTTCAAAAAAAATGGGTTTGCACTAAAAAAATCGCACTCACGTTTTCTCACGATGTGTGTTACCCATAGATGTATTATATTTCATAGATACTGTTTCTTGTATTTGTACCAAGAATTGATTGACAATCTTGGATGCGCATTGGTGTTGTACAATAAGCTGCATAATAAGTTGCCTAACATATCCCGGCCACCTTGAAAGATTTTCAAAATTGACAAGTTTGATATAAATTGAACATAAATATTAAACATGAATGAATAAACATTAATAATAAAGAAATAAACATTAATAATGAGGCAATAAACACAAATGGTAAATACTAAATATAACATGATAAACAATGTTTTTAATAACGAAATGAAATTCACTTTTCACTACACTTCAATCTTGAGTTGTAGATTGATTGTCCGTATCGTTGAATATTTCTGCAATCTTTGTTACAGATCGCTTGATTATTCCGGTATTAGTTTTAATAGACACTACCCGCACAATTCCATCTGGACCTGGATGGATGCTGATGACTCGACCCATACGCCATAGTAACGGTGGTGTTTGTGGCTCACGCAACAAGACGAGTGCTCCGGGTTGAATTGTTGGCAGAGTAGAACGTTGCCATTTGCTTCTTGGTTGCAGCAATGTCAAATAATCTTGAGACCATAGGGTCCAGAATCTTTGTTGTAGTTGTTGCACCATTTCAAATCGACTAAGTCGGTTTTGTTTGATCTCCAAGAGAGTTGGTTCTGGTAATGCCAGTAGCGAGTCCCCCACAAGGAAATGAGCTGGACTCAGGAATTGGAAATCTTGAGGATTTGTTGATAAAGGAATGAGAGGTCTTGAATTCAGGATTGCTTCAATCTGACAAAATAAAGTATTCAATTCCTCAAATGTAAAGGAGGAATTGCCTGTGATCTTATATAAATGACGTTTTGTTGATTTTACAACAGATTCCCACAATCCACCAAAGTGAGGAGACCTTGCTGGAATGAATTTCCATTGAATTGAATGTTTACTTAAAAAATCGGATATAGCATTTGTATGAATCTGAGACGTATGCAATTTATACCATTGTTTAATTTCGTTATGCGCGCCTACATAATTAGTATACCATTATCTGAATGGATTTCACGGCAGAAGCCACGTCGCGCTAGAAATCGTTTTAGGCATGCAAGAAATGATTCTGTGTTTAAGCTTCCTACAATTTCTAAATGTACTGCTTTGGTACTGAAACATACGAATATGCATAAATAAGCTTTGGTTAGTCGTCGACTACGTCCGTTACCATCCTTTATAGAGAACGGTCCTGCAAAGTCTGTGCCGCATACTGAAAAGGCTCGCGAAGGTAGAACACGACTTTCGGGAAGATCACCCATTATTGGAAATATAGGTTTCGAGTTGAAACGTTTGCAAGTAATGCATTTGTGAAGTAAATGTTTCACTTCGCTTTTTCCTGAGGTTATCCAACCTTTGTCGGATTGCGCTAAGTGTAGCTTGTGGACCAGCGTGGAAATGCTGAATATGATATTGCAAAATTACTAAATGAGTAAAATGATGCCTTTTTGGAAGAATGTATGGAAATTTTGCACCTTCTGAGAGGTTACTATGACGTAATCGTCCACCGACTCGTATAAGATTGTGCTCATCGAGAAAGGGATTTAGCGCTTTTAATTTGCTCTTAGTGGAAACAAATCTTTTATTTTTTAAATTTTGCATTTCGTCGGGAAATGCTTGCAATTGAACGTGCCTGATAAGCTGTTCTAATGAATTTGTTAGTTCTAGTATGGTAAGAGGGCCGTTAATTCTTGTAATTGACTTACGACAATTGTAAATAAATCTATTGCAATAAGTTAGTATGCGTTGTAATTTTATTAATTTAGAATTTGAATTTATGAGAATTGAAAGTAATGAGTTTGATTCAATAACACTGGTGTTGCACGAGGCATTATTTTTAAGTTCTGGAATAATGGTTATTGATTCGAAATGTAATTTTGGCCACGTTGAGGGGTCTTGTGATAACCATTGTGGTCCATGCCACCAAAGATGACAAGTACCTAGTTGATTTGCTGTAGCACCGCGACTTACAATATCAGCTGGGTTATCCCCTGATCGGACATGATGCCAATCTGATATGTTTGTCAAAGAAATTATGTCTGAAACTCGATGCGCTACAAATGTTTTAAGTTGATTTGGCGGTTTAGTTAACCATGCGAGAACTATTGTGCTGTCGCACCAATAATAAGTTTCATTAATGTGAATACATGACAATAAATTTGTTGTAATTTGAGATACTAATTTTGCGAGTAAATGAGCTGCCATTAATTCGAGTTTTGGAATGGTAATGACTTTTAGAGGAGCTACACGACCTTTTTCACAAAGAAGATTAACGGTGTGTTGACCTGAAGCGTTTGTGGATCTTAAGTAAATATAAACACCATAGCTGGTTTCACTAGCATCTGAAAAAGCATGCAATTGTATGTTGATCGGATTGTCGCTCAATACTTGTCTTGGAATGCTGAGTTCCTGAATTTTGGGTAAGTCTACCTGATAGTTGGTCCACATGGTATGGAGTTCAATAGGAAGAGATTCGTCCCATGTGAGATTTAATTGCCAAAGGCGTTGCAATATTATTTTTGAATTGACCAAGATTGGACTAATTAAACCGAGAGGATCAAATATTGTACTTATGGTAGATAAAATAATTCGTTTTGTAATCAACGAATCATTATCTTTCGGTTTGAAAGGATATTGAAAATGATCTTTGTTGGAATCCCAATCTAGCCCTAGGGTTTTTGATAACTGAGATTCGTCATTGAAATGAGTTATTGTGTTGACAACGTCAACATTTTGTAAGATTTGAGGGTGGGTTGATGCCCATTTCCTCATAGGAAGTCCATATGTCATGAACAACCTGTTTAATTGATTTATCAATGTCGTGGCTTGATGTATTGTCTCACAGCTTGTAATGAGATCATCAACGTAAAATGAATTTTTAATTAAGTTGCTGACTCCTGGAAATGTTTCACTGGAGTCAATTGCAATTTGTTTTATGCACCTGTGGTCTAGGTAGGGAGCAGAAGCTGTCCCATAAGTGACGGTATTGAGTTGATAGATTTGATTATTCCATAAAATGTTTTGAAATATTCTATCATCTTTGTTTACCCAAATTTGTCGGTACATTTTTTCACAATCGCTAGTGAATGCAACCTTGTGTAATCTGAATCGTAAAAGTATAGTAAATAAATCGGGTTGAACTACCGGTCCGACCTTTAATGTGTCGTTTAATGATAATCCCGTGGAGGTTTGACAACTAGCATCAAAGACGACGCGAATTTTAGTTGTTAGTTTGTCAGGCTTTATGATTGGATGATGTGGTACGAAACATGCCTGTTGTTTTTCGATTTGCGAATAAGTAACTGGTGTCATATGACCTAGGGTTTCATATTCTTGCATAAATGATAAATATTGAATTTTTAATTGTGGATTTAAATTTAGACGTTTTTCAAGAAGATCTAATCTCTTCTTAGCAATATTGTATGACTCGCCTAATTGAATTGTATTGGGTTTAATTGGTAGTTTAAGAGCGCGCTGCGGAAAGAGAGAGAGGGAAGCAGTAGATATGATGTTGAAAGAAGCCTCTAATCTTTTGTAGAGATTTAAAAAATTTAAAAAAATTATTTGCGCCCTATCTAAGGGAACCCTTGAACCCTTTGTGCATTAAGCTGATTTTATATAGTTTAAAACTCCACTAAGGGCACTTTTTGATTTACAAGTTTTGTACAAGTTTTCTATAATTGATGATGAAATCGCTTCAAAATCAGGTTTTGTCCTTATAATGATCTGCAGAAGGCAATAACGAAGTTTCATTAAGATCGGTTGTCATAAAAATTCAAAATTGTCCTTTTTCATAAATTAAATTAACCTATTTACTTTTAATTTAAAGCGCTCAAAATTGGTTATTGCCTTCAATAGTCTTTCCTTATTAATATAAAAAAGAATTACATTGATACGACGTTCAGTTTTTTAAATTTGTACAAAAGATTAGAGGCTTCTTTCAACATCAGTCCCTCTCTCTCTTTCCGCAGCGCGCTCTTAACAATGAATTTTCCATCCCTTTCACGTAGGGTGGTTTTTTCAAAAAGTTGCTCACATTCAAGCTCTTCTTGAGACTTGATGTTTTTGATTGGACCTTCTTCAATTTGCCAAAAGGCTGCTATTTGATTTTGAATATCTAACATCTTGTAGTCTTTGATGTTAGTTGTCAGCATGCATGTCGATGAATGTGACAATGAATGATGACCTTGTATGATTGACCCTGATATTATCCACCCGAAATGCGTTTTTTGCGCTATTGGCTTGTTTTTCCCTAAAGATATTTGACCTATGCACAATAACTGCCAAAACACTTCGGCTCCCACTAAAATGTTAATTTTACTGGGTTGTGTGAAAGTTGGATCTGCAAGTTGTATGTTTTTTGGAATATTGAAATCACTGAAGGATAATGATGTTTGTGGTAATTCATTTGTTATGTTTGGAATGGTCAAACATTTTATTGTGCATTTGAATTGATTATATTGCGAGTGTAATTTGATTGACACTTCGCTTGTGTAACAACCCGCGTAAATTAATTCTTAATTAAATATATATCGACCCCGGAAATTGTAACTAGTAAAGCTGAATTTATGAATTTATACATTAAATTATGTTACTTATAAATTAGATTATAATTATTATTCAGTAGAAGGATTAAATTGTCCAAAATTATTTAAACATATTAGTATATAATAATAATCAATTATACTTAAGGATACGCCTATGGAATTGACTCGTGTGTGGTCGAAGTAGCTTAAACAAAGAGACAATAGCATAAATGTATTTTACCATTTAGTCTAGACAAAAACTATTATATGACTTTTGTCTCACCCATTGAACATGGGAAAAATTCAATGTAATAATAGGGAACACCAAACGTTAAAAGTCAAATGCAATTAGAGCAATATTAAAATGAACATTTATTGAAATAAATGACCTAAAGAAAAGCTAAGAACACCGAACTTAAAAGCAATACTCAAATAGGACAATACAAAAGAATGACATTTATTACAATTAATATCCTACCCTAAAATTCAAAACATAGAAATAAAAGCTCTTAAGAGGCAGGTGAAAATCTCCCTTTGTTAAAAGTAAAAGATTTCTTAAACTGATAAACTTAGTGTGTGGTCCCAAAAAGAACGCCCCGAGTAAAAAGTAAAATAGTATATAACACAATCTCAAAGAGGGGCACTTCATTTTGTTAAATAACATACTGCAACCCCACTACCAATGAAATTAGGAAGCTAATAAATAGGGATGATGATGAAAAATCAGTCAGTCTTCGGGTAGTCTTATACGAGTCTTAAGTGAGTCTTTACCAGACCTGTACGGGAACGGCCAGGCCGGGCTCCGGAAATGGGGCTCATAAATTCAGTCATCTATTAAATTAAATAAATTCACTTAAGTTTTAACTCGAGTAAATCAACTATCAATTCAGTGTTAATTCGAGCTAACTAATAAAATTGGCTCCTTTTGTTTTATTGAAGTGTTAACAATTTTTATAAGTTTTATTAAATTAAATTAGTTTTACAACTGGTTAAATAAATTATTCGCGAGTTCATTAATATTATATAATTAAATACAAGTTCAAATAAATGTTTACTCATCAAATAATCTTCGAATCACCCAGGGCCAATAAAGCAGTTCAAATAAGGACCCAAGGAATATAAAGCAAGGTATATGTCGTAAATTGTATCTAATCGGTAAATTTATAAAAAGATTATATTTTATCCTACTGTCTCTTGTCTAATATAAATTTCAATTACTTAATTAAAATTAGTCTATTTTACTCATGTTACATATAGCTGTAGAACCAATTGCTTGGTTCCGTTCTTCATCTTTGTTTTAATTATTGTTTAATATTATTTAATAAATCAAGTTATTGTTAAAATTGAAATCTTTTCTTATAAACAAATACGTTTATACTCAGTGTAGTTAGTTGCTTGTCATAAATATCCTGCGTTTTTGGAGGAAGCCTTCCGCAAATTCACACGTTTACCAATGATAAAAGGACCCTTAAGTAAGTAATTATTCGAGTTTTGGATTATCTACTCGCCTATCACGTTCACGTGTAGGATAAACGACAATCCTGGTGGCAGCTAATCAACGGAAGGGGTTAATTAATTTAACCCGTAAGTAAGAAAAGTACATTTGGGCTCAGAGGTGGAATAAATTATTAAATTCACTTGCCCAGTTTTGTACATTTGGAAGTCCGCGGTGGAATTATTCAAACCATCGTTCTCCGTTTAGTACACTTGTAACATGTATGTTGGAATTGTTTATTCCTGATATGGGATGATTAACTCCCTTTGATTTTATATTTAACTGGTTGACCAGATCTTGTCTAATGAAATTTGATTGGATCCAGAGTCTAGAAGAACCCTGACCTTGTGACAATTACCTTCGTCGTCAAATGTATCAACGATTGCTGTTGGTAATAGCACATGTGTTAGTTTGAATTGCGAGAAATTTACAACTGTTGTTGTTTCTCGAGTTCCATTTTCGGAATTATTGATAGAAGAGGTATTGGTAATGACGTTTGATTCTGATGATTGATCATTTGTCAAATGTAATAAAGTGTTGTGACGTCGATCACATTTTCTGCAGTTTGATGACGTGCAGTCTTTGGTTTGATGCTTTCCGCGAAAACAACCTTTGCAAAGCTTTAATTTGCTGATTTCATTGATTCGATTCGAAATGCTCATTTGTAGAAACTTTGAGCAATAATAAATAGGGTGAGTTCCCTTACAGATTTTGCAATATGGTTTTTGTGTTACAACATGTGTTGAAAATGATTTTGATTTGTTAATGATAATTGATTGTTTTGTTACATTAAGAGCTTCCAATTCACGGCATTTGTTTTTTAGGAAATTACATAAATCTTTCATGGTTGGTATTTCTTGTAATCCCGACCTTTCTTTTTCCCATTCGCGTTTAGAGACGGAATCGAATTTGGAGCGAGTTAGGTATACCAGAATGGAATCCCATTGTTCCGTTGGTTGGTTAAGCGATTTTAGCACTTGTACATGCTTTAAAGTATTGTTTAATAATGATTGAATGTGAATATAAGATTCTTTATGCAATGGTTCTAATTCGAACAAACATTTTAAGTGTGTGTTTATTATGCGTGCTTTATCCTCATACCGAACTTTCAATAATTTTAATGCTACTTCATAATTATTTGATCTGATTTCGATACATTCAAGAACTTCTTTTGCGTCACCGCTGAGAGAATTCTTTAAATATTGTAGTTTTTGGACTGGCGATAAAGTGTTGTTTTCATGAATAACTGAATTAAACATATCATAAAAGTTTAGCCATTTGTCCATTTCACCATTGAAAGTGGGAATTGTTAATTGAGGTAATTTTATATGAAATGATTTATGTCTTGAATTTGAATCATTATTTTCTGAAATAACCGATTCTACTTGCTTATTGTTTAATTTTAAATAATTTACTTTTGTTTTTGTCAGATTGAATCTTAAGTGCACATTACACGGGGCGTTCGGCTGCATGCAATTTCTGCGTAGAGACGAGTTCGTAAGTATTGCGCTTTGCGTATACCGTTCTGCACAGAAATTGCTGCAGCCGAAGGCCCCGTGTAATGTGCACTTTAAGGTTAAGGATAGATAAGGAAATTGTGAAGTACTTACTCACTTTGTCGTATTTTGTTATGCTGATGTTTGCAGGTTACTGCTTGCTTAGACGTGTTTCCTTTGTTAAATTGAACAATGGCGTCTTTGAATTTTCCGTTTGTAGATTTCTTACTGGTATCCGGCTCGAAGGACCACGATGTTTCTTGTATTTGTACCAAGAATTGATTTGTTTTTTGATGGTGAACACAATAAACGATTGCATTCAATTGTATATGAACTTTATTATACTGAATAATGTTACAATTATAACGCTGTAGTTTTTGATGTTGCTTGCTTGATGGTTGTATTACAAGTCATGTGATTTCATCTACGAAATGGATGACAATCTTGGATGCGCATTGGTGTTGTACAATAAGCTGCATAATAAGTTGCCTAACAGATACCGACTGCCCTATACCTTAGCATTGTAAAAAGTGAATCCAAGTTATCCATGCCTACTGGATTATTATTTTGCGATGTACCAACATAATTTACCGGATATTGGACAACCTGGCTTGCTTGGCCTCTTGTATGACCTTGAGTATTCATTACCTGTGCAGGTGTTCCAAATTGTGGGTTTTGTATTACCGATGTATATGAAATGTCGGGTACTACTGTTCGTTTTTTTCGAAGTTCTGGAAACTCCTACATATGCATTTGGTAACCTCTGGATGTAATTACCTTTGGTGTGGGTGGTCTGATTACCTTCTTTAAAGTTTTAATAAAAACGGGGCAATTTCTCGAACTTGCTATGTGTGTCCCGTTGCAGTTCGCGCATTTTGGGGTTGTGAGATCCAAACTTGTACAGTCTCGAGTCAAATGACTTCCAGCACAATTTCGGCAAGCCATCTTAATATTGCAGTTATTAGCTGCATGCCCATACTGCTGCCATCTATAACATTGCGTAAGCCCCTTTCTGGCTCTGTACGTCTCCCAATAAACTCTTGTATTGGCCACATATATTATTCCCTGAATTTCGGTGAACGTTATTTCGTTTTCGAACGCAACTTTATATTTAGGATACATTTTATTATCCTTATTGAGTAGTTTGCAGCTCACCGCTTTTGCATTTTGCAATTGTAAGGCTGCCAGAACTTCCTCCTCATTCAGGCGGTGTACGCCTTTGAGAACAGCCATGGACTTTTTCTCGTTGGCCAGACTATATGTATGAAATTCGGTATTATCTTTTGTTAGCTCCACTTTTAATGTGTGGAAGTCTTCAATGTCTTCGGTTACAATTTTTAACTTGTCACCGAGATATTTTAAGTGGAAATTCTTTTTCACTATGCCTTTTATAACATTTGTAAAATTAATATGATTTTTTGGTAATTTAGCGATTACAATTGGTTTTGGCTTTATACTATTAGGAACAATAGCACAAAGTGACTCTGGTGTTACATCAGAACTTTCCATTGTCTCATCATTTTGTAATAAACCAAATTTGTTTGTGACGTCAACGTTGTATATTGTTTTGTCAGAATTGGTTTTATCTGAATCCTTCTTGGACTTCTTCGACATGTTTTTATCTTCAGTATCTTTACTGATACCTGGTAAACTTAGGGAACTATTACCTCGTTTTAATTTGTGTTTTTTAGACATCTCATTTGGGCTCGCAAAGTTGCTTTCGCAAACTTCCAAAAAGTTGTCTATCACATGCGCTGCATTAGCGCAATTGTTCTTATTTATTTGTAATTTAGCCTCAATTTCGCTAATTAAATTAAACACTATACTAAAATTTTAAAAATATTGCACAATTTTTAATATCACGTCACGTCACCGGTTGCACTATCGCACGCTCGTAAACACAACCGCTCTCTAACACAGCCGGACGTTGAATGAAATCAAGTTTAAAAGGATATTTGAGTACCCACACTGGCGAAAAACCGTTTGCTTGTCAAATATGTGACTTTAAATGCGCGCGGAAAGTTGGTTTAAAAGATCACTTGAGAATTCACACCGGGGAGAAACCGTTTGTGTGTCAAATATGTGACTACAAATGTGGCCATAGAAGAGATTTAAAAATCCATATAAGAACTCACACTGCCGAGAAACCCTTTGCTTGTCAAATATGTGACAAGAAATTTACAGGTCATTTATGCTCGTACTAATAGTCGAGAATTGATCTCGATTCCGGAATTAATTCTGCTGTTGCTATGATACGGCATAAATTTCAGTGATCTGATTGGTAGAAACTAGAATTAACTCCGGAATCGAGATCAATTCTCGACTATTAGTACGGGCATTAAAGAGGCATTTAAAAACTCACACCGGCGAGAAACCGTTTACTTGTGCAATATGTGACTATAAATCTGCACAAAAATCGCATTTAAAGGGACTCACACTGGCGAGAAACCCTTTGCTTGTCTAATATGTGACAACAAATTTACACTCAGAAGCAGGGCCGTGCGGTAGATTTTTTCAATATGATGCAAGTCTTAGAAATGCCGCCCCATAAATGTTTTTTTCATTGCGATAACCTTCAATTGTGATAAAAACTGCTCAAAACATACGAATACTGACTTTATTTTGAAACTATATTTTTATTTTAGCTATTACACTCTAAAAAGAATATCGCTATCTCTTTACAAGATTTACAAATCCTTTTTATAGGGGTGGATTAATCCCCGTATTACAGGTTGTTTCCTTACATTTTTGTGTTTCTTCCTCTTTGTCACTTATTCCGCAGCCTTTCCCCAGTTCGCTCCTTCCCACACACTTTCACAGTCTCGGGTGACTTGCGGCCCTATCCACGATATCCCTCCAACCCCGTCTATCATAGACTCTCTCCGGCCAGCCGTCGATCCCCATCTCTCTCAAGTCATGTCTCACCTGGTCTAACCATCTAATCCTCGGTCTTCCCCGAGGTCTACTCTCTCCAGGTTTCCAAAGTGTTATCACTTTTATTGCAGTTGCGTTCTCTGATCTCATGACGTGTCCCAACCATCTCATGCGTTGCGACTTTATGTTGTATCTCACTATGTCTTCACCATCGATCGATCTTGCAATTTCGTGGTTCATAGAGGCTCTTTGTTCTCCGTCGACCCCCTTCTTTGGTCCCAATATAATTCTCATAATCCGTCGTTCGAAAACTCTGAGTCTTGCTTCCTCGTCTACCGACATACACATTGTCTCTGACGCGTAGGTGACCACAGGTCACCTCCATCAAGTTAGCCCCCCTTTAATCGAATTTTTAACTTTTTCTTATGCCAAACGTTTGGTAATCGTTAGGTAAGGTTTGGTAGTCCGATGAAAAGTTTTGGTAGTTCTTTGTTTTTTCGTAATTAACTAATCAAATTTTTTTGTCAAGTTAGTTCCGAATTTTGTCGTAAATAATTAATTAAGTTGGAAGTTTACTTATGCGCATGCGCTAAATTTCACGTGAATAGAACAATAATAATTTATTGCCAATTTAAACCATTTGTAACTTTTTTTTAATGCCAAACGATTGGTAATAAACCGAAAAAGGAACAATAATTGCATTACACAAAAAGCTTGCGCTGCACTTCAATTTGGTGGGGAGTACCACGAATTCCGATCCCCGAAATTTTCCCTATAGAGATTCGGAAAGCTGAACGTTTGTATAGTGGTTTTCAAAATGAAAATTTGCAAAAAGTGTAATAAATTATATGGTTTCTCATTAACTCAACCAATCATAAGCTAGCATTAAATTTCAGGTGATTTACAACATCATCTGTACGTGTATTTTAAATGTGGGATTCCCCTAAATGTGGATTTTAAAATGTACATTAATTTGATTTTAAAACTTAAATTAAATTAATTAATTACGACCAAATTAGGCACTACCAAAACTCTTTATATGACTATACCAAACCTCTACACATTATAATCGATCAAATGAGCTAAAAAAAAGTTGAAAATCGTGTGAAGAGGGGCTAACTTGACAAAAAATTGGATTAGTTAATTATAGGCAAAAACGAAAAAATACCAAAACTTTTAATCGGACTACCAAACCTTACGTATCGATTACCAATCGTTTGGCATTTAAATAAAGTTACAAATGGTTTAAATTGGGCTAAATTGGCAATAAATTATTATTGTTCTATTCACGTGAAATTTAGCGCATGCGCATAAGTAAACTTCCAACTTAATTAATTATTTACGACAAAATTCGGGACTACCAAAACTTTTTATAGGACTACCAAACCTCTACACATTATAATCGATCAAATGAGCTAAAAAAAAGTTGAAAAATCGATTGAAGGGGGCTAACTTGACAAAAAAATTTGATTAGTTAATTACGAAAAAACAAAGAACTACCAAAACTTTTAATCGGACTACCAAACCTTACCTAACGATTACCAAACGTTTGGCATAAGAAAAAGTTAAAAATTCGATTAAAGGGGGGCTAACTTGATGGAGGTCCACAGGTCTTATCAAAGTTTTGTATACCTTTATCTTTGTTCTTTTTGTCAACTGTTTACTTGTCAGCATGATCCTGTTCGCTTTGGCCTGTCATATCAAAAGTATTTCAGCGAACTTTATTGAAACTTGAAACCGAAATCAAGTGTATCGAAAGCGCTTACTCAGAGAGGCGCGCGATAAATTCTAAATCGTATAAATCAACAAAGGAAACAGAGACCAATATTTCGTTGCGTAATTACTGAACGATTCAAAATCTCATATTTTGATTTCTCTGCTTTTGCCGCCCCTTCACGATGCCGCCTGATGCGACCGCCTCTTTGCATCATAGCACGGCACGGCCCTGCTCAGAAGTCAGTTAAAAAGGCATTTAAAAACTCACACTTTAAATTGAGTTTAAAAGGACATTTGAGTACCCACACTGGCGAAAAACCGTATGCTTGTCAAATATGTGACCACAGATTTTCACGCCAATCAAATTTAAACAATCATTTAAGATCCAACATGCATAAGAAAACAAAAAATCGAAAAGTAGATACCCAGGTGATAAAAGCATCCCTAATAAATGCACAAAATAATTACATGAAATGTTAATAGATAACAAATATCAAGGAATCAAACTTTCTTATGAAAACAAAATACGTCTGTACAAGGCAATACTTAAACCAGATGAAGTGCTTCGGCTCAAAATGTTTATACCAGCTTATCTGACCAACAGATTCGCTTTACTATTAATAAATTATATAACCATAATAATACAGGTTTTAAGGGGTTAGATCACAGTGACCCGTCTTAAAACAGTGTAAACTTTGGGAATTAATTCCACAGAAACTATAAATGCGATATTTTTCATTTTTGGATATGTATTAGTACAGTTCATAATAAGTACATATTTAAAATTTTATTTAAAAAAATCAATTTTTGTAGAAGTTACGTCACTTTGTGCACGACGTGGTTCTTCACGTGCGGTCAAATGGTGTACACGATTTGGCCAATTTCATTGGACCGATTTTGAAAAAAAAAATATTTTCATTAATTACAAGGTACTCGCTATCGCGTGACGTAGGGGTTTCGTATTTTTCGTTTTGGTTAAAGAAAAAAAAATTTTTGAATTTTTTTTAATTAAAATTTGCATAAATTTTATGGTATTTCCTAAATAAAAAAATAACGAAACAAAATTTTAAGAAAATCCTACGTCACGCGAGAACTACTAGTTTTGTAAACATATGTTTCAAATTTCAAGTCAATTCGTTGATTGTAGTTTGAGAAATCGTGTACACCGTTTTGAAAAATGTACTTTTGAGATAAACTCATTTGAAGTTTGCATTTATTTATTAATAACAAATTACTTTTACAACATTTTTATAACTTTTACAATTATTAATTATCAAATACAATTTATCTTACGTATAATAATGTTGAAAGTTTTTCTGTAACTTCAAAATTACATAAACAATACAAGGAAAAAGGAAATTTCATAAATTCAAATTTATTTACTGATTGGCCGCTAAATGAAATGACATTACTTATACTAGTAGTACTCCAAGACGCTTCAAATATTGTTCCGCTTGAATTGGTATAACACGAAAAATACTTCGAATATCAACATGGGACCTTGACCATATCAATTTTAAGATTTCAAATTATCGATTTAAAGCAAAAAAAAAATTTTTAATTTTTTTAAATTTCACTATAGTCTAACCCCTTAATGCAGAAAGTTCACTGCAACACTTTGTACATGTGGTTTTATTTATATATTTCATTGTCAACTGAAGGTTTAATTTAATGGATTGATTGCTAAATATATTGAGTTTAAAAAAAATTTCATACTGACCAGAAACCGTTTGCTTGTCAAATATGTGATTATACACAGAAATCAAGTTCAAAATGTCATTTAAAAACCAATACAGCAAACGCGTGTATGTGAATTTTAAAACTTCAAATTAAATGAAAAGGAGCTTGCAGATTTATTTTTAATGTTGATCATATGTTGAATTTTGATTATTTTTTCATCAATCTGAAGAACTGAACTATTTAATCTATGGTTTTCATCAGGTAAAATATCAACAAAAACTGACTGCGAAGTTGTAGGAATATCCTGTATATCTGATTCATGTAGGAAAGAACAATGCTTAAGAAAATATGTGTTTTTCCACCTATCAATAACAAGTTCCGATTGAAACAAACTTTTCATACAATAATTTCTTATTGCAAATATGTGTTTGCAAGGCATTCCCATGGATTTTGAAAAGTAACAAGCAGAATTTCTTCCCTTTACAATATAACACTGTAAACGTTCATCAAATGAAAATGATATGTTACTGAAAGAAAATTGTGTCTCCAATTTCTTAAATCCATAAGGAGTTAGAAGTTGCGAATAACCTGCTCGAAAATCCTCAGGTGTATATAAAATAGTTTTCCATTTATTAAGAAAATTTGCTGTTGTAGTGTTTTCCTCCTTTTCTAATGAATTTATTGTTGTAAACATGTCATCAATAAATTGTTCAAATGTGCTGTGTTTTTGACAAATACTTTTAAATTTTGCATTTATTCCTTCCAATCTATTATTAGTTCTGTTCATAAAATTATTAACTTTTTTTCCAAGAAAAGGACACCACTCTTCCTTTATATTTATCCAATTCTGAGCCAAATATGTAAATATTCTTTCAGGAAAATCGCATTTAATTTTTTCTAAAATTTGGTCAAATTTGTTATAATTTTGGGAGTATACCAAATTCTGCAATAGCTCCAAAATTGCAATTTTGTCGACCGATGAAATTTTAAATTTTTCACACGTTATTTCTCGTTGAAAAATCTTCAAGACGTGAAAAATACAAATATGTAATTGTGCATCTGGAAAAACCTTGCTTAAAACTTCCCGTTCGGTCAAATCTTTATCGGACATAATATTTTGGATTTTATTCTATGACGGATTGCAATTTTTAAAAGTTTCCAAGAACCATTCCAAACTTTCTTTGTCTTCCTGAATCAATACAGCCACAATACCGCTCTCACCATTACCATCTACATTTAAAATAAGATAGAGCGGTGCTTTGATATTCAATAATTTACAAGTTGCATTCCGGAAATGCTGACAGCGAAGAAATCATTTGTTTAGTACAAAAAGTTAATCCTTTAAAAACATCATTTTTATCTAGTAACAGAGATGACAATCTGCGCCTGCAAAATTGAATAAAAATAAATAAGTGCATTTTTAAAAAACATAAATGCAACTTACCAAATTTAGATTGTATTTTGTTACATACAATTTGAATGTTATTTTTGCCTTGTCTTCCCATTTGTTGCAGGTTTCTAAGGTCCTTTAATGTGATGCATTTATCAAGCCTCTTTTCTAAATCAGCACGTAGCATATGCTTATTAATTTTCATATTCAATAACTTCTTTTTGTCATCTTTGATATCACTAGGAAGTTTCCGATTATGTGGAAGTTGTTTAAAAAGTTGCTAAGAAATAAATAATAATTTTATCCCTATAAGGGATAAAATTCTACCGACCGCGACGCTGCATCAAAACAAGCGTGACGTCAATAAAAGTATAAATAGTAAGGTTAACTTTTGAATATGGTGACGTACAATATGAAAACACATTAAAAAATTTGTTATACTTACATATTAATATTATTTTACCAGAATAAACAATAATCACTACGGTATAAAACCCATATGAAAACAATGCAAGTTTTATTTTTACTCTTTTACTCTTAATGACGTCAAATATTTAGTTGATATTAAAGCCACCAGGGTGCGTACAATTAATATTTTTCCACTTATAAACAAAATATTTTTACCTGGGAAACTAGCTGTTTACAAACCCCCCCCTCCCCGACCAACTTTTAGAATCAGACATCAAGGCACATCTGGGCAACGACGGCGATCAAACCATCATCGCCGGCGACCTAAACGCCAAGCACCCCGCGTGGAACAGCCGCAAGGCCAACCCCGCGGGAAGAGTCCTATTAGGACTCTCCGATGCACACCATTTCATAGTAGATGCCCCTGTGGAGTACACACACTTTCAGTACAACCCAGCGCTATCTCAAGCCACACCGGACTCACAGCTTCACCCTGATCATTTTCACGACGTCCTAGACGTAGCTGTGATCCGAAATCTGAAATTCCTACACAAACTCACAACCGTCAGTGAGTTGGACTCAGATCACAACCCCGTCCTCCTTCAACTTGGTGAAGCAAAAGAGGACGAACATCAACAGTCATATTCAAAGCTAACCGATTGGATGGATTTCCAAAACCAACTCGCGCGTAACCTGGGCCCTGCTATCCCCATCCTGGAAGACGTCGATGACCTGGAAAGGTACGTAGGCGTCTTCGAGGAAAAAGTTAGCGAAGCGGTAGAAATTGCCACCAAGACGGTCCCCAAACGTGACCCTCGCGACCAGTTACCTGGTAACATTAAAGAACTGATTCGTCAGAAGAACAGGGCAAGAAGGCGCGCCCAGCGCACCTTCAACCCTGCTGACAAAAAGATCTATAATGACCTAGCTGCGGTGGTTAGGTGCGAGATTAAGGTACATAGGGGGCTGACCTGGGACAATAAGCTCGAGGAGATCTCACTTGAGCAACCCTCGGCATGGAAATTCATCAAAGCGGTTAGAGGTAACCAAAAGACTAAAATCCCCCCCTCAACGGACCGAACGGATTGGCCCTCAGCTCCCTGGAGAAAGCTGAGGTGCTGGCTTGCAGCCTAGAAGATCAGTTCAGCCCTAACGCTGACACCGATCCGACAGTAGCGGAGCACACCAAGAAAGTCGAGAGTGAGGTAAGGAGGAGATTAGCAGATCTCAAATCACGCACCGACGGGTCGAACATCACACCGGTGACGTTCGGCGAATTAGCAACGATCGCGCGCAAGCTAAAGAAAAGCAAGGCCCCGGGACCTTGCGGAATCACGAATAGGGTAATTTCACTGTTTCCGAAAAAAGCACTTGCGGCAACGGTCGCGATTGTAAACGCCATGTTGAGACTGAAGCACTTCCCATCTAGGTGGAAAGTCGCGGACGTCATAATGTTCCCCAAGCAACACCAAAACCTGAGGAACGCAAGCTCATACCGTCCAATTAGTTTATTACCCTGCTTAGGCAAAATAGCAGAGAAAGTCATAGTCACTCGTTTAAATCAAGCCACGGAAGAAAACCAAATTATTCCGAACGAACAATTTGGTTTTCGACCAGGCCATTCAACCGTTCACCAGGTGGTAAGGCTTGTGGAACATATCACGCTTAACTGGAACAAGAAGCAGTCTACGGGGGCTGTGTTCCTGGATGTCGCCAAGGCATTCGACAAAGTATGGCACCAGGGCCTGCTTTTCAAAATGCTGGAAGCCGGCATTCAAGCGGAAATAGTGCTAATGATGGAGTCGTTCCTGAGGGACCGGAAGTTTCGAGTAAAACTCGAGGACACCCGCTCCACTTTAAAGTGCATCACAGCGGGGGTCCCCCAAGGGAGCATCCTCTCGCCCAGGCTCTTCTCCATCTTTATGCACGACCTTCCATGTGCAAACAGGGGGGGGCGACGACAATGTCGAGGTTGCGCTATACGCGGACGATACGGCGGTATTTTCCAGTTCTTGCAGTCCCACCCTTCTAACAAACAGAATTCAACAACATCTTAGAAAGCTGGAAAAATGGTTCAGTACTTGGCGCATAGGGGTAAACCCTAGCAAGAGCACTGCAACCTTTTTCACCAGACGAAAAGATAGCACAAGAATCACAAGACCACTTCGACTTCCAACTACCTGCCTCCGTATGTGCAGCACCGAAATCCCCTGGAGCGACACTTCCAAATATTTGGGGGTGAAGCTTGACAGGGGCCTACGGTGGGGGCCACACATTACGGACATTCGAAATAAGGCTAGAGGTGCCTTGAAAGAACTCAACCCTTTCATTCAAAAAAACAGCAAGTGCTCACTTAAATCAAAAATACATTTATACAAAGCGTGCGTCAGACCCGTAATGACGTACGCGTGCGAAGCTTGGGGCTACGCGGCAGATTCTCATCTGAGAATACTCCGCCAAACTCAAACCGTCGCACTGAGACGAATTTTGAAGGCACCAAAATTGGTCTCAAACGCTAGAATTCGGGAGGACACAGGCGTGGAATCAATCGACGATTTTATCCGTCACCTGACGGTTAATTTCTACGATCGCTTGGCCACCTCCGATAACCCACTAGTCAACGGGCTTGGTAACTACCAACTCGACGACTACCTGCGTTATAAGAGGCCCAAGGCGATTCTCGCGCCGAAGCCACCCGTGCTTTAGCGTTGCCAAGATCAAGCACTTCTCGGATCTCGCGACCCTAGGGCCAGCGATATGCGAGAAATGCCACTCCGCAGGCCATACGGGGGGTTTTTAGCTCGCTAAGAACCTCTTTTTCTGTGTTTCTTTTTCAGGACGACTGCCTTACCCGCATCGAGGACGTAAACTGGTCTCGAGGCGCGGTATACCAGTCTAGACCAGTGACCCTCAGTCATTGGTAACTTTTGTACTCCTAAAACTTGGGTGAACCTCGGGGAGTTTGGGTGGATGTATGTGGGAGACCTTGTTCTCCGGCGGCTCTCGCGGCGCCAGCACGCAGGCTAGGCTCCAAGGGGCGGGCAACCTCCCCCTAGAAAGCGGTCAGGCCAGGTACGACACGACGGAGGCGGGAATCCGACCTCGGAGCGACTGACACTCCTCCGAAACGGAAACCCAGGCCGAAGGAATCTCGACTTTGACACTCATACGCGAAAACTCTGCCACTTTTTCCTGTAATTATTTAATTCACTTGCATGCCCTGCTATTTTTGGGCCCTAAGTGACGTGAAACCAGCATTGCCAGCTATACGGACAGCGACTGCGTTAGTATCTGTCTATGATAAATTACTGCCATTTCCGTCGAACGCCAAAGGGGGGGGAACCCAACTTCGACATTCGGCGGATCTCGGGTACAGGGGGGGTGTCAAAGCCCAACCCTGTATTCACTAAAATTAAGGTGTGTGGCGCACCAGCCCGTCGAAGGTTGTTCAGCTCAAAGCTAGGTCAAACCGCAAGTTAATTTATGATTCTGATTCTGGGAAACTACATGATTGTGCTTATTGCTTACAGATGACACAGTGTAATCATTTCCTAGCATATCACATCACAAGCATATGAGTAGGACAACAACTCTTCTTTACGCAATGTCCTAAAAATTTAAATTGTAATAATTTTTTTTTAAATATATGAAAATGCTTACATAGTTTTCCTCTTGCTTTGTCCTTGACCTTCATACTGCCTGCCACCATGGACACAAGCCCAATGTAATCGTCAAAGTTTTTGAATTTACAATTTCCTCCGTTCGTCTTCATGATTTGTTTTGGTTATTGATAAGTCAGGTTAGAGGTAAAAATTTTCAATAACCTGATATATAATAATTTACTATCTGTTAAGCAAATTTACATATTCAAACCAAACCAGCAAGGAATCAATAACAATTAATAAATTAACATCGATAAACACAAATTAATAATCTGGTGAAACTGAGCATGCTCCATAATGCGCGGAAATAAAATTTTATAATTGAAATATGATTGAAAATTATTCGAATTTTGTACAAAAGAGACGCAACTGCGCATGTGCAGTCGGGCGTCACTCGGTCGGTAAAGAAGGTACCATAAACTTCTGTGCCATAATCCAGCACAAGTAATGAACAAGTAATGTAATCATAATTACAATTATTTCATTATTCGTGCACCGATCCTCACAACTGTGTGATTATTTTGGGTAAATTTTCGTAAAAGTATTTTAAAGTGAATGCTGGTTCATTGTACTCGCTGCTTTAAACAGACGGTGCTATCCCAGCCTGAGTAGGTCATTGACCACCAACCATCCACGACGGTCGCCATTTTAAGCTCGCGTTCACTTTTTTCAAGTCAGGTACGCAAGTTTTTAATTTAACGTATAATCAATTCATTTTCTTATTAAATTAACCAAAGTGATTGTGTACCATTCCACGAACAGTCTTAATTTCTTCTAACGGAATTCATTACAGCTATGGATCAAATGCCAGCTTCGGAAGAATTAGAAAATAAGGAAACCCATGGCCCAATTTTACAAACTCCATATATTCTTAAAAACAGTTACGAAATTAAAAAGGAAGATTTAGAAGACGTTAATTTTAATCTAGAAGACTTCTTACATCACTCGATAGACATTAAAGAAGATAGCGATTCCGGTCAATTTACTCAGGAGCAACCTTCAAGCGAATCTAACGGCCCACATTTATTTGAGTGTGCAAATTGTGGGTATAAAGATATAAGTAAACGAGCATTAAAACAGCACGTAAGAACTCATATGGACGACGAGAAACGCTTACTTTGCAAAATATGTGGCTTCGAGTGTGCCTATAAAGTTGCTCTCGACAAGCATTTAAAAATTCATTCTGTTAAAAAACGGTTCATTTGTGAAATATGTGACTACAAATGTGCACGTAAATCAAGCTTAAACGATCACTTAAGAATTCACACTGGCGAGAAACCGTTTGCATGCGAAATATGTGATTATAAATGTTCCCAGAAATCAAGTTTAAAAGGTCATTTGAAAATCCACACTGGGGAGAAACCGTTTATTTGTAAAATATGTAACCAAAAATATGCACACAAATATCAATTAAACGTCCATTTAAATTCTCACACTGGCGTAAAACCGTTTGCTTGTTCAATGTGTGATTATAAAAGTTTCCAGAAAGGTACTTTAAAACAACATTTAAGTACTCACACTGGCGTGAAACCGTTTGCTTGTGCAATATGTGACTATAAATCTGCACACAAATCGCATTTAAACGACCATTTAAAGACTCACACTGGCGAGAAACCCTTTGCTTGTCAAATATGTGACTATAAATCTGCACGAAAATTGCATTTAAACGACCATTTAAAGACTCACACTGGCGAGAAACCCTTTGCTTGTCAAAAATGTGACTATAAATCTGCACGAAAATCGCATTTAAACGACCATTTAAAGACTCACACTGGCGAGAAACCATTTGCTTGCCAAATATGTGACTATAAATTTGCACACAAATGGCATTTAAACGACCATTTAAAGACTCACACTGGCGAGAAACCATTTGCTTGTCAGCTATGTGACTATAAATGTGCGCGGAAAGTTGATTTAAAGGTTCACTTGAGAATTCACACCGGGGAGAAACCGTTTGGGTGTCAAATATGTGACTACAAATGTGGCCATAGAAGAGATTTAAAACGACATTTAAGAATTCACTCTGGCGTGAAACCGTTTGCTTGTATAATATGTGACCACAGATTTTCACAGCAATCACATTTAAACAATCATGTAAGATCCAACATTCATAATAAAACAAAAAATCGAAAAGCGAGTACTCCGTAAGCGTTGGCAACAAAGTAGATACCCAGGTGATAAAAGCAACCCTAATAAATGCACAAAAGAATTACATGAAATGTTAATAGATAAGCGCTTCGACTCAAAATGTTTATACCAGCTTATCTGACCAACAGATTCGCTTTACTATTAATAAATTATATAACCATAATAACACAGGTTTTAATGTAGGTAATTAATACAGAAAGTTCACTGTAACACTTTGTATATGTGATTTTATTTATATATTTCATTGTCAACTGAAGGTTTAATTTAATGGATTGATTGCTAAATATATTGAGTTAAAAACAAAAATTCATACTGACCAGAAACCGTTTGCTTGTCAAATATGTGATTATACACAGAAATCAAAATGTCATTTAAAAACCAATACAGGCTAGCAAACGCGTGTATGTGAATTTTCAAACTTCAAATTAAATGAAAAGGAGCTTGCAGATTTATTTTTAATCCTCAAGTTGCTGAGAAACGCATGCTTATGGTATTTATATCTAACAAAGTGTCCATTAATATGTGCTTAAATAAATTGTTTATTTTGTGTTCTTAATAAACTGTAATTTTATTTGTGTTCGTTCTTTTATTTTAATTTAGGCATCTTTTAATGAAACTACCACTTCAGATATATTTTAAAGTCATTCAGCTGGTGTACTTTAAAAATTAATTTAAGATAGTTACGAAATGATTTAAAAACATTTTTTGAAATGATATTTAATTCGTCCAATAAGAGGAATATTACAATAATGTAAACAAGCTTGAAAAAAATCCGGGCAAGCTGAATTTTGGCAAAGATGACATTGGTGTGTTCTAATGAACCCCCCAAAAGTCCCATAAGATCCCACACCGGCGTTCCCCACAGTCGGGGATTTTAATCTCCTCCAACGATATTATTTGCCGATAACTCGCTTATTTATGCTTGCATGATAAATTATGATCAGACCATAGTTGAAGAGCATAAAATTCTCTATAAAATAGTTTTTTTTCATATTTTTCTTTGGCATACTAATACTTAAATTATTGACCGAACGACCCATCCTTAAAATGGCATATTGATTCATTACAGGGAGAGAAATGTTTTCGGGCACGGGAAATGCTTTTAATAATAAATTAATTGAAATTGTGGCTAAGGTTGGAAAATGAAGAGAAGAATAGATTTTTTCAAAATTCGCCCACTTTATAGTAGTATCTTCCAAGTAACGAAATCGAAATTTTGGTGTGAGCTTACAGAAGGTCCGAGCAAGCTGAAATTTGGCAAAGATGTATCAATATACATCTTTGCATTCAATGAATGCCTCTCCAAAATGTCTCATAAAAATCCCAAGCCGGCGTTCCCCCAAATGAGGATTTTAGCCCCCTAGGTGCGGTTTTCGCCTATAGCTCACGTATTTTTACTTTTACGAAAAATTACCATTAAACAAAGTTTAACTTGCCTATCACCTTTTAAGATATGATACTAAGGAGTCTCAATTGCGTTCAGTTCTGCGCATGACGTCACGCGGTAAGGAGACGCGACTTTATTTAAATACAGGTATGGAAATTATATGGCAAATAAGACCAAATAATGAAAATTAGTGATTATTTTTTACTTTAAATCACAAATATTCTGCGTCATAAGGCAGTAAGTACTTTATTTTCGAAATTAAGTATTTATATTTACAGCTTTTTACGCAGATTTCAAAAATATAAATAACTCAATTTCCAAAAAACAGAACTTACTGCCTTCTTCCTTATGACGGCAGTATTGAAATAAAACACATTTAGTAATAAGATTATAAAATAATATATATTTAATAATATCCTAAAAAAGAAACGGTTTACCACAATAAAACATGTCATAACTTTCAATGAAAAGAAAAAAATCTAAAAGCATACATTTTAAAATTTCAGAAATTAAATGAAGACCTACATTTTATTTTATAACTATTTAATTTTACAAACTACATTAAGCCCTAAATTTTATTTTATACATTGTCGTGTTTTTATTTATTTTCTTCACTACAAACCAAATAAATTCCCTTACGGTTGATGTTTTGGTCACCAATCAAAAGATAATTTATATGAAATTTTTATAGTTAGCTATAGATCAATTTAATCTACAAACGTCAATGAAATATTTACAAGTAAGCGTTTGAACAAATAATTGTCTCAGACCGTATCCAGAGTTGTTATAAATCGAAAAATAAGCAAATCATCAATGAAGTCGAAGACTTAAATATATTATAGCTGTTTCAACTTTAAACACAATTTTTTTTAATGAAATAATGGTTATTGCTATACTATAATATTATAATAAATTATTTTATTTAATTAATAAAATGAGAATATTTCGCACAGAAGGAATAACTTTATACGCTTTAACTGAAATAAAAGTACCTACCCACTTAATAATATTTTATTAACATTTCAAATTATTTTTTAATACAAAATATTGTATGTAAGTAAATTCTAGCATTTGTTGTTATTATTTAAACGCTAATACGAACTGAGAAAATAATAAATGTGAAAATAACAAACAATAGCTTAAGTAAAAATCCGTAGTAATAAACAAAAATAATTAATTGCAGTGTTCGGTTTTTTAATAATTTTACTTGAATTTTTAATACTAGGAAATTTTTATGGCACTTGACATTTTAACATATCTAATCGTTACACTGTATGGCATTTAGAATCAATTTGCATCAAAAACTTAAAATTTATTGTTTTGGTACTTGACTTTTATTTGAACCGGACACTCTTTCAATTAATAAAATTGAAAATATGTTTCGTTATTATGACGATATTGAGTCTTTTTTAAATGATTTTAAACTCCTAAAACCCCCCGCCCCGTAGAAAAGAAGAGGAAAACTTTTATAAAATTTCTTCCCCAACCGCTTCCTTTACGTTGCAAATAATAATTGTTGACCTGCGGTATGTGCGAATCGCCATCGATGCATTAGTTTTTATTAAATCTGGACCTTATGTGAAGTTTTTCGACGTATCTACATAATAAACGATAGGTAGAATAAATCTAAATAATTTAATCGCACCATTTGACTAAACATATTTATTAAAAAAATTAAATTACAAAATTTCCTTCCACCCGGAGCACAAATCAAAATAAAATAACACTGTATATGTCTAAATTTATACACACATTTCTAAATGCACTTTGTACACGGTGTTCGATTCCATTTAGACTCTTTGGCTTGTGAAATTATTGTGGATTAACAAAAAAATCAAAGTTCGTGTCCCATTCGTACACGGTCGATATACTATCTCGATTTGCTTCATAACAAAATGATTTCTAAGCAACTTAATGAGATGTGGTACTGCTGCAAAGACATAAATATTGTGCCCATTTGCAGGATTTGTAAACCATGTTTTATCAAAACTTATTTCTAGCTCATTGTGCAATGATCTATTACCTCCTCCAAGGTCACTAACTAATCCCACAATTTGGAATCCTAAAAAAATAACATACAGATAAAAATATTAAAGTAATTTGTTGTCTGTCTCACCTAATTTTTCCACAAAATTTATTATTTCATATAAAAGGGCCTTGGTCATTTTACAATCGTAATCGAAGAAAATTGCAAGCGTTACATTTGATGGAAATCGGTAAAACATCACATCTCCTGCAAAATTCTTGGCTTGATTTTCGCTATTACAATTCCAGATTGCACAACGCATTGTCAAATTACACCACAATAACTTTTAACAACAAATAACACAAAAATAACGGGAACAAACTGCGAATATATACAAGATATACAACAGCAAGTAGCGATATATCATTTCCACCTCGCCGGGTGACGTATAAAAGATGGCGGCAACCTGCGTAGTATCATATCTTAAAAGTTCATTGTATCATGGTCAGTATGTCTTGTTTAGTCAAAGCTCTCACACGTATTGATGAGTGTTCTTGTACGTTCAAACTACTCATATGTTAAATAAGTTATGCTTCCATTGTAAACTGCACATATGTTTTACACGCATAGCTCAAGTTCGTTTAATGCTAATAAATTAAATATTACATTACTACAAATGCACAAGTGTTTTATTCTTCACGGCTAAAAAGAAGATTTCCTCTGTTCAAAGGGGTGTATTTGACAATACTTCCCCACTCGTAGAAAAGGCCCTACTGCCTCCTACACAAACAATTTATTATAATATACAGCCAATATAACAATTTATTTGTGACGTATGGTTGAACTCGGTAAAAAACCCTATTTTTAATCAATTTCAAGGGGTGTTTTAGACTAGTAAATATTAATCTTCCACAATTTTTTTTCACTTCTACTAGATAAACCTTCAGCTTTCCAAATCTCTATAGGAAATTTGTCGATTTCAGGTGACTAAATTCGTGCTACTCCCGAAAATGTGCTTTTATTCATTTCGAACGTAAATAGTTAATAGTATTGTGTTTAACATTGACATTATTACCAACAGCACACTATATTAAATTAAAAATTTTCAAATTTAGAAATTCAATTAAAAAAATAAAATCTTACGTAAGAAATTGTCTTGACCCCCCTTCCCCCGAGTAAGAAAAAATAAGATGTCAACTACCCCCCCACCCCCTAAACGTCTTACGTAATACATGAACGGCCCCTAATCGTAATTTTTCGTAAAAGTAAAAATACGTGAGCTATAGGCGGAACACCGCACTTAGGGGGCTAAAATCCTCATTTGAGGGAACGCCGGCTTGGGATTTTTATGAGACATTTTGGGGTTTATTTGAACACTTCCATATATATCTTTTCCAAATTTCATGTTGCCCGGTACGTTGATGGAACTCGCGATTCTTAATTAATCTAATTGCGCTTTCGTTATCGACGTTTAACACATTGTCATTTGATTTATTGAAACTAGCACTAATAATTTCACTCAGAAGTCGCATAATCCAATAGGTGAATTATTGTTAAATGGACTTTGTCTACTTTCAATACAAGGTGGCTAAACTTTGGTAGACGTGGTCGAAGTGGTGGCTCGGAAACTAATCTAAATGAGCGAATAAAATCCATAATTTAAATGTTATTACAACTTTTTGATTTATTTCTACAAGGCTGAATTTTTTTTTCTCCAATACTTTAGTTTATAAAGGAACAAAAAAAATAGTCCACCGATCATCTAATGTTGTTAAAGCCTTGGTAGACGCAATTGAATGTACGATCTGCAGAGCGCGGCTGCTGCACTGATCCGCTATAAATCGCCACCACTTCAGCCACGTCTACCAAAGTTTAGCCACCTTGTATTGAAAGTAGACAAAGTCCATTTAACAATAATTCACCTAAACTACTTGTAGACAAAAAATCAGCTATGTAGATTTCAATTTAACAATTATTCAGAGCGATTTATAGCGGATCAGTGCAGCAGCCGCGCTCTGCAGATCGTACATTCAATTGCGTCTACCAAGGCTTTAGCAACATTAGATGATCGGTAGACTATTTTTTGTTGTTCTTTTATAAACTAAAGTATTTGAGAAAAACATTTCGGCCTTGTAGAAATAAGTCGCACAAATTAATTTTCTAACACCTTTAGGGGCGGTAGACTCATGATGGCAACACTCCCCAAGCGGTCTTCTTCTTCTTCTTAACGTGCCTATCCGTTACCGGATGTTGGCGACCTCTCTCCTATGTATGTGTTGTGCGTTTGTAGTACTATCACACACATAGGGGACCTACTTGTTTAACGCGGGCTCCGAACCGCGGGAAGTGTATACACTTCATCTCCAGAGAGGCTGTTCTAAGCAGATTACACCTCGGTGGTTTGCCATTGCCTTCCGAGGGGAGACGGTCAGAATAAAGTTTTTACTGAGCCCGGAGTCGAACCGGGCATTCAGCATTAGCAGCAACGCACTTAACCGCTTAAGCTGATCGCCATCTCTGACCATCTACCAAGCGGTAGACCATCATTAACCTGTATTTGTACGTATCCTTGTGTAACAGTTAACTGTCACAGCTGCTGGAAATCTTGCCCGCCTCTGTCGTTAACATACGGGGAAGTGCTCCACTGGCCAGTGACGACATTTAAATATTGTGTTCGGGGATTATTTAGATCTCCAGGTTTTATGTTAATTCTTTGAGAATGTATACCGCTTCCTCTGTTGGAAAAGTATTCGCTAAAATAATAATCTTCAAAAATTCTAATATAACTCGAAAACAAATGTATAAATTTAAATATTAAAGGTACGATTCCTAACGCCTAATACGTAGGCAGCTGCTACAGCATGCGAGAAACGCCGAGTCGACCACGATTAAATATAAAAAAATCAAACTACCGTTGAAAAAAGGTTAGCAACAAGGTTGTTCAGAACAAGCGAGAAGTGGCAAGTACAGAAATTTTTTAAAGTCCTACATAAAAACCAATATTTTTCAAATTAATTAAAAGAAGTTTGACGCTACGAACCCTATTACAAAGGGATTAGTGATTCGTGCAAAGTGCGACGAGTATAAAAGTATTCTACCGAAAGATAAAAAAATTAACGGCCGTAGTCGAATTAATGCGGTTCAGCCATTTTGGTGGTCGCGATCCAAAAAGATTAAATAGAAATTGCCTCAATCGGTTCGATAAAAGTCGAAGATTGTGGGTCAAACGAAGAAAAATAGTCATCCGTGTTTTGGGTGGATTATCCTGAACGAGATAACTACCTTGGGTGGATTATTTGGTCACGAACCAAGAATAAGGATCGTGCAAATACGAAAGGCTGGCTGGTTCGCCATTACGAATTTTCACTTTAAACGGATGTGTGTGGCAACAGAAAAACTATCAGAACAAAACGTTCGACGTAACCAACGACGAAATACGGTGATATCATTGATTAATTATTTATGTTCAATCAGATTTGCGAGACGAATAAACATCCTTCCTCCATAACACTGTAACCCGTTGTGGGTCTTGGCTGCCTCTACAATTTGCCTCCACTTCTGGCGGTCTTGTGCGGACTTCATCCATGTGTCCATGTCTACCTCTAGCATCCTAAGATCTCTGCTGACGCCGTCTCGCCACCTCAGTCTTGGTCTTCCAAGTGGCCTCCTTCCTTGTGGTGCTTCATCCCAAACTATTTTTATTAGTCGTTCGTTGTCACTTCTAACTAGGTGCCCTGCCCATCGCAACCTCTGTGATTTTATTTCTTGCACTATGTCGGGGCAGTTATACATCTGTTGCAGTTCGACGTTCGTTCTTATTCGCCATTGATCAGTTTCTGGGTCTCTCAGTGGTCCATAGATTTTTCGCAGCACCTTTCTCTCAAAGCGCCTCAACATCAGCGTATCTTGTACAGTCATCGTCCATGTTTCGCCTGCGTAAGTTACAACTGGCCTTATAATAGTTTTATATATTTTTATTTTTGACGGTCTTGTTATTAGTTTAGACTTCAGTATGTGTTGTAACGAAAAACAGCACCTGTTGCCTTGGCTTATTCTTTGTTTGATTTCCTCATGTATGCTGTTACTAGATGTTATCACCGCACCAAGGTATTTAAACGATTGTACATGCTCAAAGTTGTACTCATCCATAGTTACGTTTTGTCTTATTCGATCTCGTCCTCGATCTCTTGCTACGTGCATGTACTTCGTCTTCTCTTCGTTTATTCGGAGCCCCATTTTATTGGCTTCCCCCTCTATGCGCACAAAATTTTCCTTCACATCGACTGTACATCTTCCTACCACATCAATATCGTCTGCATAGGCGAGGAGCAGATTAGGTCCCCTAGGTCCAAACACTTGCATCTTTATCCTCGCGGTCCTCACGACTCTCTCAAGCGCAATATTAAACAGCAGGGGCGACAGCGCATCTCCCTGCTTTAGTCCACAGTTTATTGAAAACATCTCGCCACATTCGTTTTCAATTTTGATACAGCTTCGGGACCCCTCCACGCATGCTATTACAAGACGGATCAGTTTACCAGGGATGCCGTATTCCTCCATTGTCTCCCACAGACGCACTCTAGCAATGCTATCGTACGCCTGCTGAAAGTCGACAAATAGGTTGTGAATGTCTCTATTGAATTCCCAGCATTTTTCTAACAGCTGGCGGATGGTGAATAGCTGATCAGTGGTGGATCTTCTAGCTCTAAAACCACATCAGTAATTATTTATGTTCAATCAAATTTGCGGAGCAAATTCCCTCAGCTTTCACCCTCATATCAGTGTGTCTTTTTCGATTGTTTTTAGGTCACCATTACAAGGAGGAATAACCATTTTCCATTCCGTCCTGAAGGTCGATCGATCGCACCCAGAAGGAAATACTACATTCACCACAGAGTAAGTAGTCGAAATGGATTCATTGCTTATTATGTAGCGTCGATTGCTGACACCTTCGCCTCTTAAGTCCGCTGGACAGCTAGCCACACAGTCGGAGAGCGAACTGGGCGTGAGCTCGTTTACAATTTGCACGACAGTGCTAAAATACAATCCACCTAGCTGAAAGAAAAAATTTAAGATGTTGCGGTTTGGGCGCCGTGGAGGCAATAAAACAAGCAAGAGAGGTAAAGGGTGTTTTATTAACCTCCGAAAGTACAGTACAGGAAACTCCTGACTCAAATTCACAATTTTTAGATATAAAAATGGATTACAAATCGCAGACCAGTGGTCCCAAACAAAAATCGGCCTGAAGGGCCTAGTACCAGAAGGGTACAAACAAAAGAGAATACTACAAATGGCAACTATGCGTTGCGTATCAAATTTTATTCTTGATACTGCCGCTCGCAGCTACACCCGAAGGCACGACAATGTGGGATTTCGCCAATAGCGTAATGATAAAACACTGGACGCAAATGGACAGTGGTCCGGAAGACAAAATAAAACAGTCTTGTACTCACCAGCAGTCCCAAACAAAGGGGGTTTGAATTAATTAAAAAATTGATATCTTTCCTAGGCAGGTCGGCGATCCCTCCAGAATCACAAGAGCTCTCCGGATGACTCAGCCTGGGATGTCCTTCCTGCGATATCCCAACTTGATGTGCAATGCTAAAAAAATACAAAATTGCATACTTTATCTACCCAAACCAACTCTCCTGCGTCTCTGTTATAATGAAAAGCAATCGCTACCACAATTATCGTGCTCCCGATCTAACCACGTCAGCACGTCACAAAAATGTAGGCAATTGTTCTGATCTTCCCCAGTACCTCCACGTGATGGAAATTGACCCTGGGTGTTCCAGCTGGCTGCCAGATTCGTAGGGGCTCCCGAAATACTATGTCCAAGGTTAAAACCGCGACTAAGAATCGACTTGTGGATACCAGATTTTGTCGGCCACACAAAAGGAAATATGCGCTTCAACTATTCTTAGATATTGTCCAAAATTGGAGTTCTTAATCTTGGTTTCCCAAAACGTAAGCAACTTGATGCACAGGTAGTATTTAAAAAAATGTACTAATCACTGTTAAAATCAAATTAATTGCCGTTAAAAATTAAATTATTTTTCGAATATTTCTAAAAATCGACTATTTCTAAGTAAGTATCACGGCTTATCTCTTTTAGTTTATGATAACTATTCAAGTTATCGCGCGGAACAGCTATATAGGGTATTTCGTAAATAACGTTCACTTTTGAACGTTACACCCCCCCCCTGGCAAAGTAATGGCTGAAATCAGTCATTAGCAACCAGCCGCGGATTCGTGAGAAACTAAGGATGGACAGTTACACAAAGTTTAGCCGTCTTAAAAATGCAAATAGGATGAGTCGCAGCTGACATTGTCTCAAACTAAGGCGTGAGCAAGGTTCAAACATCGGTGAACTTTTATGGTTATTACGGATCATGTTTGATGAGATGGTGCCGAAACATGTCCCAAACACTAAATATTCATCTGACAAACACAATAACAGATACAAACAGAGATCGTGTGAGTAAGTCACTAATCTTTCAGGCGATTTGATTCCTAAACAAAATTTTCCGGCTTTGTTAATAACTAATCATTATGATTAATATAAAACACCTAAATTGAAAATTTTAAAAACTAAATTAATGAGTATCATTATGACACGAACCATGTCATTCCAGAACCTAGTATAAGCGACACTCGTTTGTACCAAGGAATATTAACCAGTTCCTAACAAAGAGGTATTATTCAAAATCAAAAATTTTGATATCAAAAAAGAATTACTTTGGGAAAATTCTTCCAAAGTCATAGTCTGTTTAGCAAAACACCAGAAAAAAAACCATTAACCAGGCCGTAGGCGCTAAACAAAACTACAAAATCTATTCGCCTTGGCGAAAAGACAAAAGATAAAAAAAAATTAAAAATAAATTGTGGTGTGAGCTGGTACTCTGAATAATGTAAATATACAATAAACACCTGTAGTGGAATCAAATCAAAATAGATCTTAAAGATCTGCAGAACCCTAAGAAATAAGAGGCTTACTCGCACACATATAAAAATAAAGATTTTTTTAAAAATGGTCGATCAATCATTCGTAGCAGGGTGAGACTTCAAATCCTTTACATTGAATATTCCCACGTCTTTACCACGCTCGTCTTTAAGTCGGTACGTAAGAGGACCAGTTACCTCTTTAACTATACATTTTATGTATTTGGGAGCTAATTTTTTAGTAAAACGATTGGTAGCGCTAGATAAAACAAAATTCCGCTTCCAAACAATATCTCCTTTTTTAAAATTTAACGGTCGTTTTCGCAGATCGTAACGGCCTTTGTACCGCGAGTAAGCGTCTTTAAGCCTAGAAACTACCCTCTTATGCAGTTCGCTCAAACCATTGACATCCGACGCGATTTGTTCACGGTCAACTACTAAAAATTCATCCGGTTCCGCTTGTGATAAACGCCCATAGTAGTCGCCAGTATTAGGGACGGTTCTACCATGGTTCAAAAAGGATGGCGTAAACGCGGTGACCTCATGCACGGAGTTACGGATAGCATGTGCGATTTTATGGATGTACAGATCCCATGAGCTATGATCTTCTTCCACAAAAGATCTTAAGCAAGTACCTATGACGCGATTAGTGCGTTCGACAGGATTTGCCTGGGGATGGTAATTGGCAGTATACCACAGCTTTTGAATCTTGTACTGGTCCATAAGGTCTTTAAATAGCTTTCCCTTGAACTGTGCACCGTTGTCACATAGAACGATCTGGGGCGCGCCAAAGAGTAGAAACGTTTCTTCTACCTTTTGCACAATAGATGGGGCAGTAGCTTGTCTTAGCGGATAAACGAATACGGATTTAGTGAACCAGTCTGAGATGACTAATATGCACGTATTTCCCTTTTTCGTACGAGGGAACGGTCCCATTAAATCAATGGACAGTGCCTGGAAAGGATACCTAACCCGCTTCTCTTTACCCATAAAGCCAGGTCGCAATTAATTGGAGGCTTTACTCGCAAGACACGTCTCACATTTCAAAACGTATTTTGAAATATCTGACTTCATACGTGGCCAGTAGTAAATTTCGGAGATTTTGTGGAATGTTTTAAAAACTCCCAAATGACCACTGAGTGGATTATCATGACAATCCTGGAGTACTTCGCGGCGTCGAGACTTAGGTACCAATAATTTCCACTCGATCAAGTTTGACACGATGTTGTGTTTATTAGGGACAAACTTGTAAACGTAGCCATCCTCAACCTTAAAGTTGGGATAGCGATCAGGGTTGTTAGTGATCTTATCTATTACATTTTGATACCAAGTGTTCTTGTCCGCTGGCGTTAAAGATATGGAATGAATATTCACGGGTGCGCGCGAGAGTGCATCAGCCACCACATTAAGTTTCCCTTTACGGTGGACAATGTCAAAATTGTATTGATTGAGCCTAACGCTCCACCTAGCTAAACGACCTAAAGGGCTTTGGATTGTACCTAACCATTTCAATGCTTGGTTATCCGTAATGACCGTAAATTTAGATCCTTCAATGTATGGCCGATATTTCTCTATTCCGAAGAGAATCGCGCAGCACTCTTTTTCCATGGCATGATAATTCCGCTCGTGCTTATTAAGAGTACGACTCGCGTAAGCAATGACTCGTTCCTGTTCACCCTGTCCTTGAATTAGGATTGCACCCAGACCTGCATCTGACGCGTCCGTCTGAATGAAAAAGGGCTCGTCAAAATTCGGGCTACGTAAAATTGGAGCCGTTATTAATAAATTTTTTAATGATGTAAAAGCAATGTTTGCCTCTGCATTCCAAGTAACATGCTGACCTTTAATTTTACCTTTTAAAAGAGCTAATATAGGCGCAGCTATCTGAGAAAAATTTGGAATGAAGCGGCGGTACCACCCGGCCATTCCCAAGAAACGCTTGATCTGCGTCGCGGTTTTGGGCGCTGGATAGCTAACGATTGCTTCCACTTTGTCTGGATCCGTTCTAAGACCTTTCTCGTCGACGACAAAACCCAGATATCTCAGCGAGTCACGACAAAACTCGCACTTATCCATATTCACGGTCAAACCCGCCTTCTCTAATCTCTCAGACACGTGAACCAGAAGAGTAAGATGCTCTTCAAACGTTTTAGATACGATGACAATGTCATCTAAATACACAAAAACATTTTCAAATTCTGGCCCAAAAATACTGTCCATGAGGCGTTGAAGAGTTTGAGGGGAATTATGCAGACCGAACGGTAGCACGGTAAATTCGAATAAGCCGCGTCTAGGAACAGTAAAAGCTGTCTTCTCACACGATTCTGGCGAGAGTGGTATTTGCCAGAAAGCTTTTCTCAGATCAATTGAAGATAAGAAGCGAGCATCTCTCAAACGGTCAAGTATATCGCTTATATACGGGAGCGGGTAAGCGTCGGGTTTAGTTACTGTATTCAATTTCCTACCATCGATGCAAAATCGCAAATCGCCGTTTTTCTTTTTAACTAGCACAATAGGGCTATTCCACGCTGAAAAAGATTTTCGTATAACTCCTAGGCGCAACATCTCGTTAACTTCCGCATTAACCTTATCTAACATGGCCGGTGACAAGGGAAAATGTCGCTGTTTAATAGCAACAGCATCGCCGGTGTTAATAACATGTTCAACTAAATGTGTACGACCTAAGCGTTCTGGAGCAATGGACTTGAACTTAGAAATAACAACTTCTAAACGTCGAATCTGCTCGATAGTAAGATCTGATCGAGAATACAAAAACTTGCTTTCGAGAGAGCTCACTTGTGTGGGAATGGTAAAAGTGTCCGTTCCGTACTCGGTTTGTATTTTTAATAATTTGCAAAATTCGTACCCTAGAGTTAGAGGAGTGCTTATTGTGTCAGTGACTATAGCCGAGATCGTCTTGGTAATGCCTTCAACGGTCAATGGTAATAAAACTGACCCGTGTACTTTTTGCAAAGTTCCATCTGCCGACTGCAGAGAAATTTTCTCTCTAGTATTAATTTTAAATCTTAACTTATTGATAATGTACAATCCGTCGCGACCGAGCACTGATTGGTTTGCCCCAGGATCCATTAATCCTAATATCCGTTCACCCATAATATCGACAAAAATGTAACCTCTGTTATCAAAAGGTTTGTGGGCAAAAAGCGCGTTAGTGACAGGAGTGGGGTGAAAAAAAGATTTAATATGCGCCAACCAGCGTCGCCATGCAGGATCGTCGGCTGTAAATGAATAGGGACTAGGTGTAAAGCAGCCGCCTCTTACGCCTGTCCTGGACCGTTTTTTGAGCATTTGGGACAAGTCGCATAAGTTGCTTCCGGCGTTCCGCAAATGTAACAAAATATTTTTCGGGGTTCCGAACAGGTATGGTACAAATGTCCAGTTTGGTGGCAATTAAAACATTTGGCATTAGCCTTCACCCGTCTTCCAAACGTACGCGTTTGAAAAGGCCTGGCATTAGAGGTAACCGTGTGCACCGCCCGTTTCGGTACTGGCATTGCCAGATCAGATTCCAAAGGATTAATTGTGGGTTTGTGTTGTCTAAACAATTCGTTCTCACGCTCAGCTTCCGCAATTTTCTTACATGCAAGGGCCAATGTAGTGATGCTATTAATTGTTTGGAATAAAAGTTTGTCTTTATAAGTCGGTTGCAAATTTTTTCTAATCACTTTGAGTTGATCAGAAAGGATTGGTGCATTTCCCAACCTAGCCATTAAATTTTGCATGTAAGATATATAGATGTGAGGTGGTTCATTAACTCCTTGCTTTCGATTTCGAATTTCATCCCAAAGGGACTCGTCGTAATCAGTAGGCAAGTAAGTAGCTCTTAAAAGTTCTACCAACTCTGTCCATGACGTGGCAAACCCCTTATTCGCGCGAAACCATGTAAGGGCGCTTCCCTCAAACAAATCGCAGGCGCTGTTGAACAAAATTTCATCAGTAACCTGTCGGGATAATTTCAACTCGTTAATTCGTTCTAAGAATGCATTGACCCCAAGAACCGTGGTGTCACCGCTAAAGCGCAAATTCCATTTGCTCACCGTATCCGGTTTGCAAAAATATGGACGAGGAATTGTACCGGTATGTGCCAAATGATTGTCATTCATACCCTGACGAGAAGTAATTGGGCTCGAATAAACTAAAGGAGATTCATATATTGCCTGTTCATTAAGTGGTTGCTTATCTGTAGCTGGTAAAACATTGTCTATCGTGGGGTTATATGTAACAGTCCCAGATGTGGGTTTAGTGACTAATTGAGCTGCCGCCGCTAAAGCTTCGGCAGGGATAACCATTGCTATCTCCTCGTGCGTAAGATTAGCCAAAGTGGCTTCCAGGTCATTTTGAACCGCCTTCGGAGATAACTGGGCACTCTCAATAGCCTCAATTAACGGAAGAATGCGCTGTTGGTACGATTTTAAATATTGCAAAGTTTTCTCATTCGGTTCTAAATATTTAATGCTATAAGCTATACGCGCTAAAACATGATCTATGCGGGTCAAGAGACTTTCTGCTATGCTGGAATCAGGATTTCCCATAAAATTGTCGAAATTAGCTTTAATCTTATCATTAAATATGGAATTAATTATTTTGCATTGTTCCTTAATGTCAAAATCTACTTTTTTATATTTGTCAATGATCAAGGGATCAATTTTCTCCTCTCTCATTGCTTTCCGTAATAAGCTGCGTTTTTCGTCAGCATTCTTTTCTTGTGTGTTTATGCCGCGGATTTCTAGTTCCCAAGTCAACTCGTCTACACTTAATCTGTTTATATTACGCATTGTTGTAACAAGATATAAATAAAATTCAAAAAAATTTACCCTGTAGTAACAATACAGTCATAAAAACAGCAAGTTTGTCGCAAGGAAGTAACTGAGCCCCTATTGTTTGTGAATTTGAGAAAGGCTAGGAAGAAAAAAGATAGTCGCTAGGTGGTTGTGGGAGAGTGCTACTGTCGTACGTAACTAACTAAAAGATGTTAAAAAGGTGTTATCAATTGGCTTTTAGAGTTAGATGCCAAAAAGATGTATGAATTGGCCCTTAAAGTTGGGTGCCAAAAAGATGTAGCGTCGATTGCTGACACCTTCGCCTCTTAAGTCCGCTGGACAGCTAGCCACACAGTCGGAGAGCGAACTGGGCGTGAGCTCGTTTACAATTTGCACGACAGTGCTAAAATACAATCCACCTAGCTGAAAGAAAAAATTAAGATGTTGCGGTTTGGGTGCCGTGGAGGCAATAAAACAAGCAAGAGAGGTAAAGGGTGTTTTATTAACCTCCGAAAGTACAGTACAGGAAACTCCTGACTCAAATTCACAATTTTTAGATATAAAAATGGATTACAAATCGCAGACCAGTGGTCCCAAACAAAAATCGGCCTGAAGGGCCTAGTACCAGAAGGGTACAAACAAAAGAGAATACTACAAATGGCAACTATGCGTTGCGTATCAAATTTTATTCTTGACACTGCCGCTCGCAGCTACACCCGAAGGCACGACAATGTGGGATTTCGCCAATAGCGTAATGATAAAACACTGGACGCAAATGGACAGTGGTCCGGAAGACAAAATAAAACAGTCTTGTACTCACCAGCAGTCCCAAACAAAGGGGGTTTGAATTAATTAAAAAATTGATATCTTTCCTAGGCAGGTCGGCGATCCCTCCAGAATCACAAGAGCGCTCCGGATGACTCAGCCTGGGATGTCCTTCCTGCGATATCCCAACTTGATGTGCAATGCTAAAAAAATACAAAACTGCATACGTTATCTACCCAAACCAACTCTCCTGCGTCTCTGTTATAATGAAAAGCAATCGCTACCACAATTATCGTGCTCCCGATCTAACCACGTCAGCACGTCACAAAAATGTAGGCAATTGTTCTGATCTTCCCCAGTACCTCCACGTGATGGAAATTGACCCTGGGTGTTCCAGCTGGCTGCCAGATTCGTAGGGGCTCCCGAAATACTATGTCCAAGGTTAAAACCGCGACTAAGAATCGACTTGTGGATACCAGATTTTGTCGGCCACACAAAAGGAAATATGCGCTTCAACTATTCTTAGATTTTGTCCAAAATTGGAGTTCTTAATCTTGGTTTCCCAAAACGTAAGCAACTTGATGCACAGGTAGTATTTAAAAAAATGTACTAATCACTGTTAAAATCAAATTAATTGCCGTTAAAAATTAAATTATTTTTCGAATATTTCTAAAAATCGACCATTTCTAAGTAAGTATCACGGCTTATCTCTTTTAGTTTATGATAACTATTCAAGTTATCGCGCGGAACAGCTATATAGGGTATTTCGTAAATAACGTTCACTTTTGAACGTTACAATTATATGAGTGTGAAAATAACAAGGTCGTAAATTATTTAATTATTTAATACTGCCAAATTCTCATGATCATAACTACTAGGTTCAAGTAATCATATTTCAGTTCAAACGTTGGAATCGTGGTACCAGTTGATTTCGGTTAACTACCACGGTCAAAATTTGATATCATTAGTGAAGTCTTAGATATCGTTAGGGAAGTCATGGTTATAATTATTTTAATTGAAACTGTTAGTATGAGAGCTCTGATACAACTATCGATAGATGGCGCGAACATTACAACCCACTTGTAATGTTCATATTATACTGCCGTCCAACGCTAAAACGCAGTATCTCCATTTTTCACGAATTTTAGTTATATCGCTTTTTAGGATTATTACAACAATATCTGTGATCCTGCAACACTAAGAAGCAGTAAGACTACTGATGGTTATATGCAATAATAGCCTTAGATATTGCAGTATCTCCACGTAATATCAACAAGTCCTACGCTAAAAAGCAGTAAACGCCATCTATTATTATGTATTAACGGATTAAAAGGATTAAAAAGATTTTTTGTTGGCCCTACCATAAATACCTAAATGAGCGTTTTCTCGAAACAACGATTTTGGAGATACTGCGTTTTAGCGTAGGACGGCAGTATAGCTCTCCTTAGATATGCAATGAGAATCTTAGTTTGTAAGTTTTTTATAGTATTTTATTATTGTATTGTTTATTGTTTATATTGTTTAATGTTTAATAAATTATTATTTATTATTATCCTTATATATTGTAATGAACGGAGTCCTTTAAAAATGCCACACGTTGGGCTGTCAAAAAGTGCTTTATGCTTTGGGAGCTTTATTAGGTTTGCACTCTGTATAGTTAATGTCTTGTACGAGTGTACGTAAAATACCTCGTCAATAGAAATGTAATCGCAAATTTTATTAATAAAAACAAATAAAATAAATTGATGCCTCGGCTTGACAGTTTTAGTGGGCACAGATTTACTTTCTCTCAGGTTGGGTCCTTTCCTTGACCAAATCGGAATGTTGAAATCTAAAATTACTGGTCGTCGGAAAATAAGGTTATAACAACAAATTATGCTCCGTTTTCAATGAAATCTTAATTTTATTGTAAATTGTGCAAATAAAAATAAACTTGAATAGAAATTCTTAAATTTACTGACAAATCTTATTATTCTAATAACTTTAAACGAGCTAACGCACGCGTACTTAAGTTTTCCAAAAATTTTCACTAATTTTTATTAAATAACTGTTAATGTGAAGTTACCTTAATCAATGTAGGGACTTTCTTGTCACCAGTTTCTAACAGCATACAATAGAATAGTTCTACTTGGTGGATGACCTTCGGTTCCTGATAAATGCAGATAAGTTTTCTTGTGTAGTGTCTAACCACGTTTTGTGCGGAACCAATTTTTCCAAAATAAACACAATCACTTGATAAATTCAACCAAATTGACCTTTTTTAACACGTAAGTAATTTTGCTTTAATGATATTTTCACCTTTTTGTACGATTTTAAATCAATTTTCTCACTATTTGTTTAATTTTTAGCAGAGACGCTAAACTTTCACCACTATTCAAGAATCAACTTATTATTAATCCACAATCCATTGTTTTTCCATAGTTACCTGTATTTTCAAGGCAAATCTGATTTTCCATTTATCGAAAATAAAATCAATTTATTTGACGTAAAATTTCCAGGTTCGTACTTAGCCCAAAATAATTTGTAAAATTTTTAGTAAAATTTTTATGTTTCAGATTGATTTGAAGTATTAACATCTCCTGTGGTCTTCCAGTCAACTTTTGAAGAAAATGTTTTTCGCATTTATGGTTCATTGAATATCGAGGCACTTTGACACGTAAAAATTTTGTTATCTTGATTTTATCGTTTTTCACACTTATAAACTAATATTATGAACAATTTTGATTTCAAATTACATTTCTTATTGTTATTTAAATTATTTTACAATTTTAACAAACCTTTTATAAACAAAATTAAAACGTTGCATTTTTAATTTATTTTGTCATCCCGTTCCGTGACCTTTCTTTATATAAATTCATGACGTTAAAACAAATCTTTGGTGTCAGATAAAACCTTTACGTTTGAGCCAATAAGTCTCGTGCTACCTTTGTTGATAAATTAAAACTTTGAATCAATAACGTGATCATTTCTATTGACGTGGTAGTGATACATTGCAATATGTATGTAAAAGTGTATCCCTTTTAGTTTGAATTTTACCGCGGATCTGGCATTTCATATCTTGTCCGGACAAATTTAAGCGGTGATAACAAGATAAGGACATAAAAATGTGCATTTTGTTGAATTTTGGATATTATAATTATTAATTAGTATTTAGTAGATGTGATTGTTTGTTTTTTTTTGTTTGATAAGTGTTATTATTCACATTAGGAAATATTAGCTTTTAAATGTCGTTTCTCTTTTTTTAGGTAAGATTTTGTTTTACCTTTAATGTTGTAATTTGTGTTACTAATAAAATTTCCTCTTTTTTTAGAGAAACAATTTTTAGTTTTATTTCCACATACACGTGAGCTTGTGTCAATAAAAAAGGACACATTATATGTATTTAACTCGTTCAACAGAAACGTTAATGGTTAATAATCCAATGTCAGTTGTTCAAGATAATTGTTCATATTGAAGTGTTTGTTATTATATTAAAAGAGAATTTTGCCCAACAATTGTATTATTGTGCCTTTTAGTGTATACTCGAAATAGTTTTATTCAAGTTTTAATTTTGTTGAGAGGACCAAGTATTAGGGTCTACTCCCGATATCTTGTTCTCCTAGCTGGCGCCCTGGCTCTGTTACCAAGGTAAGGATAAGTTCCAAGAAATATAAACGATCCTACAAAGGTTCAAAAAAAAAACAATCTGAACCCCCCTGCTCTTCGATGCATGACTGAACCCTATGAACTAGCCGTCTCGTACACAGTCAATCTACGGTCAAGACAAGTGGCACTTGAGGTACCACAAGGCGATTGTGGCCACACTTGGTCACCCTAAAAAGTTTCAGGCTTGTAGGAATAAGGCATTTTCGATTATTTTTTTACAAGTTTCAAAATTTTTTATTTGTGTCCGCAACGGCAAATGATTGGTAGACTGTAACTTTCCTAATTTACAATGTATAAATACTGATTTAAAAAAAAAATTAGCTTTGTAGAAATGGATGCAATTTTTCTGTCGCTGCCTCCCGGACTATCATCAGGGTTCAGAGAGGACGTTTTTAGTATGTTAAAGTACGAACAATTACCTAACGAAATCCGTGGAAAAATCGCAGAAGACCGATTTTATACACTATAAAGTAAATTGTTTGAATAACTTTTTTTTTTAATATAAAATAAATATAATATCTTCATTAATTTCACTTCTAATGTTGAATATCTGGCTTCTCATTGGGTAATAATTTATCATACGTAAGATTAGTGTGTGTGGGGGGGGGGGGGGGTTATACATTTTCTTATTTTTTCTTACTAGGGGGAGGGAGGGAGTCTAAAAGTAGGAAAAAACGTCTTACGTAATACATGAACGGCCCCATAGGGAATTTTAGGCGATGTTGCAAATAAAATCGTGGTCAAATTTGAATATCTGCGCAGCCCCCAAAAGGTTCTTATCTTTCTGAAAATTTTAAACTATTATTTAGTGGGTTTTGTCAAGGTTTAGCGCCCCCATTGCGCTAAATCACCCTTGCTTCGGCTTTGGTTCTATTATTTCTTTTATGTAATATTAGCCATACGCGAGAGAAAAACCATCCACACACAGGCACTAACAGAGGTGAGCGGAAGAAAATGGAGAAAGCAGAAGACAAGCTTGCTAGCGAAGGCACAACAACGGATGAAGGCAATAAGAAAAGAACAGCCAGTTACGATATCTTATCTTTTTACAGACGGAGTAAAAAGATAAATAGATCTCCGGTTCAAAAAGAAGGCCCTGGGAGCGAAGAAGAAGGAGCAGATATTGAAAGCAGCGACCCCGCTAGATACACCAAAAGAAGTAAACAACGAAGCGATACGAAAGGGCTTGAGGAACAAATTAGTCAGCTAACAAAAATGATGGCTGGCTTTGTCAATGACATCAAGACAAGCGTCGCTGATATTAAGAGTGAAATGGGTACTTTAAAAAAAGACATACAGGAGGTCAAGAAAAGAGCAGAAAGGACCGAAAGCGACCAGCTGCTCATGAAAAGGGAGAACGAACAAAACACGAACGAGATGAAGGAGGAAATGAAAAGGCTTGAGAAAAGGAATAAAGAGCTGGAGAACAAGATGGAGAACTTTGAGAGAGAAAATGTACGAATCAACTTAATACTGAGCGGAATATCCATAGATGAACGAGACACCCGCAAGTTGAAGACAGCGGTGAAAAACCTTTTTAGCGAGAAAATGGGAACGCAAGTAGAGATTAAGAATGCATACAAAATAGGAGAGAAGAGATGCGTAGTCGAGATGTACAGTTTCGAAGATAAAATGCAAATATTTAAGAACAAATTCAAGTTAATGGGATCCGAGATGTACATTGACAGCGACCTCACACCTATGAAGAGACGCATTATGAAAGAAATAAGAGAAAGAGCAAAAATCGAGAAAGAAAAAGGGAAGAAAGTTAAAACAGGCCATCTAAAGCTGTTCATGCCCGATTGCGTTGTGGTATGGGATCCGAACGAAGGAAAATTAGTAGAGAAGAGGCTAGAAGCCCCTGACCCGTTACCAAAAAACTAAATGCATACGGATTGAAAAGTGTAAATTGGACGGACCGGCGAGTAAAAGGAAGAACGAATAATGAAAAATGGAAAACGCAAAGGACGATGACACCGCAAAGAAAAAGTACAAACGAACAAATTAATACGGACGCAACAATGTTGACAACCGCGAGAACAAGGCTATCGACCAATGGTAACGTAACAGAAAAGAAGCAAAGGAATAAAAAACGAAAAAAAGGTGTGCTTAAAATCGGAACGTGGAACGTCAGAACGCTGCTGAGGCCGGGTAAAATGGAAGAGGTGGCAAATGTGATAATACGATATGGGGTGGATGTGGCGGCAATACAGGAGATGAGATGGAGAGGCGAAGGCGAAATTAAAAAAGAAAAATACACGTTGTTTTACTCAGGGGATGATTCCCAAGGTAGAAATGGTACAGGCTTCATAGTCACGAGAAAGATGAGCAATAGTATTATAAGTTTCAAACCAATAAACGGAAGGATGTCATACTTGAGATTCAAGGCAAAAGTAAATGTATCAATTGTGAACGGATATGCACCTACCGAAGATAGTAATGGGACCGAAAAGGACGAATATTATGAACAACTGAAACTTATCTGCGAAGCCGTGCCCAAAAAGGACATACTGATAGTGATGGGAGATTTCAACGCCCAAATCGGAAAAGAGAGCTATTTAAGATCAGTCGCAGGAACACATACAATCCATGAAAAAACAAACGACAACGGGGACAGACTGTGTAATTTTGCGGAAATGACGAATATGGTAATATGTAGCACAATGTTCCCACACCGGAGAGTACATAAAATAACATGGGTGTGGCCGGGAGGAAGCAATAACGATGGAAATCAGATCGATCACGTAATGGTCTCAAAAAGAGCAGAAAATACAGTTAACGACGTGAGGACATATAGAGGAGCAAACGCGGACTCGGACCACTATCTGGTAATTGCCAAAATAAAACAAAAAGTGCTAACATTTAATACACGTAAAAAACAAAACAAAAGATTTGCAACAGAAGATCTCAACAATACTGACCGAAGAAGAAAATACGAGGATAGATTGGAAAATGAAATAATAAAGAGAGAAAGAAACAACGACATAGAACAAGAATGGAAGAATCTTGCATTCAGTTTGAAGGTATGTGCAGAAAATGAAATCGGGTACAGACAGAAGAAAAAAAAGAATAAGGCATGGTTCGACGATGAGTGCATTGAGGCGAGTAAAAAGAAAACAGATACAAGACAAAAATGGTTAAAAAGCGGAAAACAGGAAGATCTCGATACATTTAGAAGAAGGATAAACGAAGCGAGTAGGTTGTACAGAAGGAAGAAGAACATATGGATGGAAAATGCAATGAAAGAAATAGAAACGAGTAACAACAAAAATAAATCGCGAATGTTTTATCAAACAATAAAACTGCAGAAACCAGCAAGAAGGATCAGTCCAAGAGGCCTAAAAGACGAGAATGGAGTGGTAGAAAATGATGCTGAAAAAATCGGACAAATATGTTTGAGACATTTTAGCAAGCTATTAAACAGAAATTATAATGACAGCGATAATCACAGCGAAGCGCAAACGACCGAAAACTGTTGGTATATAAGTTACAATGTGACTGATAGATGGCGCGACATATTTATGTAGCTAGTTATCTTTATACCAATGCTGAATATAAGGGCACCTGGTTTGTGGTTTTAGTCACTCAAGTACGAGTCCATGGTATAATAACTTTCAAGGTAGGATATCAAAATAGTTCTGCGCAAGGTAGGCGGAGTTACCGACGTCATTCGTGACCATATGCTCATGCGTTGACGTTGAACGTCAACGTTTTGTGTGTTTTTCCAAATTATTTTTGAGTGTTTTTCGTTACAGTTTATAATTATTATTTATAACTGTAAAAATGAGGTGTGCAGTGTTCGGTTGCAAATTCGGTAACAAAAGTAAATTATTTGTGAGAACAATTGCTTTTTTCTGTTTTCCTCGTAACAATCATGAATTAAGGTTAAAATGGATTCATTTGTGTTATCGGTGTGATAAATTTAACATTGACAATTCAAGGATTTGTTCGATACATTTTAATAATGACGATTTTGAGAGAAATTTGAAGCACGAATTGTTGAACTTACCTGAAAGTTTCTTTCGTTTAAAGTTAAAACCTTCTTCGATACCTAGTCAACATCTGCCAAGAAAAAGTTCAAATTCGACATCTACAAAAACCGATGAACGCAAAAATCGTCTTGAAAAACAGTTTTATGAAAACGTGTGATGTTAGGTGAGTTTAACTAACTATATTATATGTAATTCTTAGTCAAGTAGTATTTACAATGCAACAGGAACTGTTATAAAAAAATTATATCTGCATTTTATTTCAGTGTGAATACTGATAATACAGAACAAGATTAACTACTGCTTTAAAGTTGAGAATAGCTACCTTAGAAAGTGAAGTAGAGGTTTGGAAGAAGAAAGAAACTTTATTGAATAAATTGTTAACTCCTGCACAACAGCTGAAATTTTCTGGTCTTGGTAAACTAAAATGGACCGTTAATGACATTTCTAGAGCTATCACAATTTATTCTGCTGGTCCTCGTTCCTACAGACTTCACTTAAAAAAAGGATTTCCCTATCCAGCTGTTTCGACATTAAAGAGTTGGGTTAAAAACATCTCCATATCACCAGGAATTTTGAACAATTATTCCAGCTAATAAAACTTATTTATTTGTTATTTATAGTGACTGTTAATAAAAACTTATTTAAGATTGTTGATTTTTTATATGCCATCAATTATTGAGCCTAATTAATAGATAATTGTATTATTTTGTTGCCAAGAATTTTGTAAAAACAATACAGATGTTACAAACCTCCGATTTTCAAGAGAATGCAAATTATTCATACTCAGTAGCTGATTAATATAAAGCAATTATTATGGATGTATTCTGTCATAGTTACAATTTTAATTGTTATTTATTACTTTATTAATTTTTTTTTATTAAAAAATATTTTTAATTAATATTTTTTAATATTCTGTTGAAAATAAAATTAAAAACTTTGATTATTTTATTAATTCTAATTTCATTTATATACGTTCCTGTCATAAGTATTCTTTTAACCTGGTCACGTGTGACGTCACTGCGCGAACTTGAACGTGTTTAGCGCGCCTTGATATCCTACCTCTAAAGTTATTATACCATGGTACGAGTCCACATCCAGGTTAGTGATGTTATAATTGTTTGTTTATTAAGTTGTATTGCCAATGGGCTCTTATTAAATTGTTATGTTGTGATTGTTGTATTTATTCTCTTGTCTACTGCCAACCTTCCCAATAGGTTATGGGCCCAGTAACATTAAGAGAATAAAGTTTTTTGTTTGATTTAAATTTGTGCAAATTATTGCATCCAAAATTTTATAAATAAAAAATTATGGAGGCGCAATTAGCAAATTTGCAACAACAGATCGAACTGTTACAATCGCAGTTGAGGACTCGATCATCTTCAACAGTTGTAACAATGGGAGGACTGCCGCAATCAAAGCATTTGAATGGAGAAAATTATAGCGAGTGGAAGCACGCTATGAAAAATTTTCTTATCGATGCTGGCATGTGGAAGCATGTGGAATGTGCTCCCGGTACGGTGTTAGATGAAGATTTGGATCAACGAGTTCTGGCGAAGATCAATTTGTCCATTAATCCAGGAGCAGCAGCTGAAATAAAAAACGTGAAGATAGCGAAAGAAGCTTGGGGCAAATTAAATCGAATCTATGAACAATCAGGTACGCTACATTTGATTGGTTTATACGCGAAACTGTTCAGAATCCGATTGGATAATTGTAATGATATTCAGGATTATATTAACAAAATGTTGTGTATTACTGATCAATTGGAAACAATTGGTGAACCGTTCAAGGATCATGTGATTGGTGGTCTGATGTTGGCGGGATTATCTGAAGAATATCAACCGTTATTAATGGGGATTCAAGGTTCAAAGCAAAGTACTACCGTAGAATTCGTGAAAAATTTGTTGTTACAACCAAGTGTTCAAAAAATTCATGCAACAACTTCAGAATCGAGTGCGTTTTACAGTAAAAAGAAATGGAATCAAGCCTACAAACCAACGGAAGCTCAAAATCGAAAAATTAAGTGTTTTAAGTGCAAAACCGAGGGTCACAAAGCTAACATTTGTCCACAGATGAAGAAGGTACAGCCAAAGAAATTTACAGCCAATAGAAGATCAGAAACCACCCAGTCCATTGGCATGTGTAATGATAAGTGTGATAAAAATAGTGAATGGATTTTAGACTCTGGTGCTTCAGTTCACATATCACCGAATGCAAACAATTTTAAGGACTACGAACATTACGATCATTGTAATATCGAAGTTGCTAATGGTACAACGTTGAACAGTGCTGGTAAGGGTAAAGTCAAAATTGATCTTATCGGTAATAAAGAATTAATGCTCCAAGAAGTTATTCATGTACCAGGAGTTACAAGGAACTTGATTTCGGTTGGGCAAATGGTTCAACATGGGAATACGTTAGTGTTTGATAAAAGACATGGCTGCAGAATTACAAATGTGCAAATAAATATTGAAAATAAAGATGTGTTGGGTAGTGCAAGATTAGAAAAAGGTGTGTATAAACTAAACGAACCTGTTGAAACTGTGAATCTTGTGGAGTTAAAAAATACTCATGTGTTGTGGCATCGAAGATTGGGACACATAAATCGTGTAGCAATGAACTTGTTAAATAATGGTTTAGCCGAAGGCGTTAATATCAAGGATAAAAACAGTAAACCGTGTGAAATATGTGTGAAAGGGAAATTGTCAAGAACACCATTCAATAAAAATGGCGCATCTCGAGCAACGAATAAACTCGAACTAATTCATTCGGATGTCTGTGGTCCTATGAATACAAAATCGATTGGTGGTGCAAAATACTTTTTAACGTTCACCGATGACTTCTCGAGGAAAACAACAGTTTATTGCCTTAAAAATAAAAGTGAAGTAACTGAAAAGTTTTTGGAGTACAAGTCGTTTGTTGAGAATCAATGCGAAGAAAAAATTAAATGTTTACGATCTGACAATGGAACGGAATATGTCAATAAGGAACTTCTGTCCCATTTAAGAAGATTTGGAATTCAACATCAAACAAGCGTCCCATATACACCAGAGCAAAATGGGGTTGCCGAAAGGCTAAATAGGACTCTAGTCGAAAGAGCAAGATGTATGCTGACAGAAGCCAATTTAGGAAGCGAGTTTTGGGCAGAAGCGATACTAACGGCAACGTATTTAAAGAATCGGTGTCCAACAAAAAGCTTGAATCGGATGACACCTGAAGAAGCTTGGAATGGTAAGAAGCCAAACTTATCGAATTTAAGAATATTTGGTTGTAAAGCGTTGGTGCACATACCAAAAGTGTTTAGGAAAAAATTCGATAATAAGGCTGAAGAATACATCTTTGTGGGATATAGCGAAACAGTGAAAGGGTATAGGTTTGTTCACCCTATAACGAAGAAATTAAAAATATCAAGAGATGTGGTGTTTTGTGAGGATCAATTAATAAAAACTGGCATCGAAGAGCCGATTGATAGATTATTTCCTCAACAAACCACGGTTAAAATAATTTCCAATCAAGACGACTTCACTCGTGATGGTATTTGTGTTGTTAACAACAATAATATAGTTAACGATGTTGAAGATGCTGTTGCAAGTAACGATGAACATCAAGAAGTTGACGATGTTGAAGAACAGGAAGAGCAAGTGGAGATTGATTTGCCAAGACGTTCGCAACGAGTAGTTAAACCAAATAAAAATGTGTTTAACCCGGAATTTGTAGTCTACCAATCAATTGTAAATGATCCAACAACACTTAAAGAAGCTCTTGAAAGTGAAGATAGTGATGAATGGAGGAGAGCAATCGATGAAGAAATGGAATCGCATAGAACTAATAAAACTTGGATTCCATGTGATGTTCCAGAAAATCGAAAGGCGATTAAAAGTAAATGGGTGTTCAAAACAAAATTTACTGCCGAAGGAATTATAAATCGATACAAGGCTAGGTTAGTTGCGAAGGGATTCTCTCAAAAAGAAGGCATCGATTACGATGAAACGTATGCTCCGGTCGTACGACATAGCTCGATCCGTTTGTTGCTAGCCTTAGCAGCAAAAAACGATTGGAACATCGATCAAATGGATGTAGTAACGGCGTTTTTACATCCAAAATTAGATGAAGAAATCTATATGGAATTGCCGGATAAAAGAACCTGTTTATTGAAGAAATCTATTAATGGATTAAAACAAGCAAGTCGAGTGTGGTACAAAGAGCTCGACCAAACCATTAAGCAATTACAGTTCAAGCAATCTAAGTTTGACCCATGCATTTACGTCAAAAGCAAGAATAACAAACAATTAATCTTGGCTGTATATGTTGACGATATCTTGATTTTTTCTCAAGATGATGCAATGAAGAATGAGGTGAAACGTCATTTAGAGAAATCATTTAATATGAAAGACTTAGGTGAGGCACATTATTGCTTGGGAATAAGAATTACTCGAGACAGGAAAAATGGTGTTATAACATTAGATCAAGAAAGATACATCAATGAAATCTTACAAAAATTCAACATGAATGAAAGCAAAGAAGTGTCAACACCATTCGATGCAAATCAAGTGCTAACGAAAGATATGCAACCAAAAACCAACGAAGATAAAATTGACGCGCCTTATCAAGAAGCCATAGGAAGTTTGATTTATGCAGCTCAAGGTACAAGACCTGATATTTCATATGCTGTTGGAAAAGTTAGTCGGTACAGTAATAATCCGGGTAAAGCACATTGGGGAGCTATTAAAAGGATTTTTAGGTACCTTAAAAAAACTAAAAATTTCAAACTAACATTTAAAAAAGGAAATGGTGACTTGCACGGGTATTGTGATTCGGATTGGGCAGCGGATGTAGACGAAAGAAGATCTACTGCTGGTTACGTGTTTTTGATGAGTGGAGGTGCTGTAAGTTGGGCTTCAAAAAAGCAACCAACAGTAGCACTTTCAACAACCGAGGCAGAATACATGGCATTGAGTTTTGCAGCACAAGAAGCCATCTTTATTCAAGGTCTTTTCAAAGAGTTGGAAACTAATTTAAACTGCATAAAAATATTTTGCGATAATAAAGGGGCCGTAGATCTCAGCAAAAATGCAGGATATAGATGCAGAACCAAACACATCGATGTCAAGCACCACTTTGTCCGTGAAAAGCAAGAAATTGGACAATTAAAAGTGGAATATATCGGAACAGAAGATATGGTAGCGGACTCCCTCACAAAAGGTTTACCAAGGGATAAACATTCATTATGTACCAGCAAGATGGGTTTGGAGATTTAGGATTTTAGTTACATCGTAACTAGTGGAGGTGTTGGTATATAAGTTACAATGTGACTGATAGATGGCGCGACATATTTATGTAGCTAGTTATCTTTATACCAATGCTGAATATAAGGGCACCTGGTTTGTGGTTTTAGTCACTCAAGTACGAGTCCACATCCAGGTTAGTGATGTTATAATTGTTTGTTTATTAAGTTGTATTGCCAATGGGCTCTTATTAAATTGTTATGTTGTGATTGTTGTATTTATTCTCTTGTCTACTGCCAACCTTCCCAATAAAAACGAACTAGAAATACCAAGTCCGTCTCACAACGAAATCATGAGGGCAATAAACAAAGTCAAAAATGGAAAAGCGCCGGGAGTGGACGGAATTGGTATAGAGCTAATAAAATATGGAGGAAGTTTACTACATGACAGATTGAGTGAGCTTATACAACAAATATGGGAAAAAGAGATAATGCCCACAGAATGGTATGAAGGAGAGATAATAATAATAATAATAATAATAATAATAATAATAATCTTTATTACACACAAAACAAAAAATAAATCCTACAAATTTACAATAAATGTTCAGATGTAAATGGTGGAGATCAGCGTATGCCGGTTTTCATCTCAACGCAAGAGTGCCATTTCATCGTCTCAGAAAATCCTCGACGTTGTATAGTGCTTTTTCTATCAACTCTTCTTTTATTTTTCTTTTAAACTTGGGCAACGCAAGATTTTTCACTTCTGTCGCCAGTTTGTTGTAGAGCCTTACTTTCATGTTTTTATTTTCGGAACATTTCAGTCGACATCTCTCGGTTCTGATCTCGTTACATTGTCGCGTGTTATATTTATGTGTGGCGATGTTTTGTTGTGCCTTTTGATCGCATCTTATTTGCAGTACACTGGCATATACGTATGCAGATGGAAGAGTCATTATGTTAAGGGAGCGGAATAGAGGTTTGCAGTGTGTTCCACTCTGTGCCCCTTTCAATGCTCGTACGGCTCTTTTTTGTATAATGAACACCTTATTGATTTGTGCATTATTACCCCAGATCAGAAGACCGTACACCATCCTAGCGTGAAACATAGAAAAGTACACGATTTTTGCTGCTTCTTCTCCGGCCGTTTCCTTTGTCCTTTTTATCGCATAGACAGCTTTCCCCAGTGTCTTAATTAGATAAGATATGTGGTCGTTCCAAGTTAATAAAATATCCAGAATCAGGCCTAGATACCTCGTGGAGCTCCTTTCCTCCTGCTCAGTTCTTCTATTTGTTGTGAAGTTTATTTGTTGTGTTTTGTCAGGGTTCAGCAGTAACTTGTTGGATGAGAACCATTCCATCAGCTTGTGTAGCCCTTCTTGTACGGTTTCATCTTTCTTCATCATGTAGGCAGTATCGTCTGCATACAAAACTATTTCACCCTCCATGTTTAGTGGGAGGTCATTAATAAAGAGAACAAAGAAGAAGGGACCCAAGATACTTCCTTGAGGCACCCCCGAGACGATCTGCTTTTCCTCACTGTACTCCTGATTCCAGAATACCATTTGTTTTTCTGTTATGGAGGTAGGATTTTATTATTTCGTATGCCTTTCCTCTTATTCCATAATGTTTAATTTTTTCTAGAAATGCTCCGTGATCCATCATATCAAATGCTTTTGATAAATCACAAAACACTGTCTGGCATTTTTGTTTCTTCTCCAGCATGCTGTGTATGTGAGATACAAGAGTCGTCATCGCGTCAATGGTGCCTCTTTCCTGTTGGTACCCAAATTGCTTGTCCGAAAAGATTCTATGTTTGTGTAGAAATTTTGTGAGTCGATCATATAGGACTCTTTCGAATATTTTGGACATTATAGGTAGTATCGATATTGGTCGATAGTTACTTTTGTCCTCCTTATCTCCTTTCTTAAAAATGGGAATTATTTTGGATCTTTTAAGAGTTTCTGGAAAGACTCCTTCAGTTATGCATTCATTGATAATGTGTGCGAGTACAGCCGACACCTCTTTTTGTATTGATTTTATCATCCTAGCATTTAAACCGTACATGTCGTATGTAGGCGTATTCTTCATTTTCTTGATGATGCTTTCTATTTCGACTCTATCTGTAGGTGTTAGAAACACTGTATTCTTCAAACTCCCTCCAGTTGAATTTAAATATTGTGCGGGCTTTGTGTCTACCTGTGGAATTTTCTTATACAGATCATGTGTTGCATTTACAAAATGGGTGCCAAAGTCGTTTGCACTAATTACTGTACTGATGGAAGAATCTCGTTTCTTTTTACCGACTTCCTTGTTTATGATCCTCCATGTCGTCTTTTGCTTATTATCCGATTGGAAAATATGTTGCATATTTATTCGCTGTTTGTTTTCTTTCAATTTCTTGTTAAATAATTTTCTTAGCTCATTATATTTTCGTTTATCGTTTGTGCGGATGAGTTTGTTGTGCCTGTGGAGTGCTTGTATTTGCTTCTTCATATCTAGAAGTTCCCTAGTGAGTTTAATTTTTTCATTATGCTCCTTGTATGTTTTAACAGGAAATGCTAACTGAGCCTGTTCTTGTATGATTTTGTTAAATAGTTCGAATTTGGTTTCCGGATTAGGTTCATCGTAGATATGATTCCAATTCATGCCTTCCACTATTTGTCTGAACTTTTCTTTCAACTTTGGTACTAAAGAAGAAAGGCAATGCGGAAGAGTGCAAGAACTATAGAGGCATCATGTTACTAAATTCGGCATATAAAGTATTGACAACACTAATTCACGGTCGACTGATTGCACACACGAAAGGCTTGCTGGAGGAGTGCCAATATGGTTTTATGACGGGGCGATCCACAGTAGATGCAATATACATAGTGAAGCAGACAATTGAGAAAACTTACGAGCATGACATAGCCTTGCATCTGCTGTTCGTCGACTTCCAGCAGGCATTTGACAAAGTGGACAGACGTGAACTATACAAAGCATTAAGGGAGGGTGGTACGCCATCAAAACTGACACGCTTAATTAGGATGACGTTGGAGAATACAACCGCATGTGTTAGAACAGAGACAGGAGTAACTGAGAAATTTGAATTGAATAGCGGAGTGAGACAGGGCGATGCACTTTCTAACGTGTTGATAAGCAGAATAATCAAGGAAGCTAACTCTAAAGGTACGATAACAAACCGGGAAGGCCAAATATTGGTATATGCGGACGATGTTGTATTGATAGCTAGATCACTGGGGAAGATGAAAGAACTATTTGAATCAATAGCCAAAGCAGCATGCGCAGTGGGTCTGGTGGTAAGCGAAAGTAAGACCAAGTACATGAAGTGCGAAAGAAATAAACACAACATGCAACGAAGCCTCAACATTCAAGGGTACAATTTCGAAGAGGTAGACAGTTTCAATTACCTGGGAGTGTTAATAAACGGAAAAGGCGAAAGGCACGTAGACATAAAACGAAGGATAATCATTGGCAATAAAGCGTACTATGCAAATAAAGCTATGTTAACAAGCAAACAACTGACAAAGAGAACTAAAATGAAGATATACAGAACCCTGATTAGACCGGTGGTCACTTACGCGTCGGAAACAATGTGTATGTCGGCCGATGAAGAGGAACAACTGAGAGTTTTTGAACGAAGAGTTATGAGAAGCTTGTTGGGACCAAGGAGGGAAGCTGACGGAGAGCAGAGAGCTTTAATGAATTACGAAATCCGGGAGTTAATGAACGGAGAAGATATAGTCAGACACGTGAAGTCGCTGTCGCAACTTTACGTACTATTGACAAGGCTGCCTCTTATGCCTTCGATGTTAAGGCGGCGTAGCTTGATTCTTTCCGAAATACAGACCGAGAGCTTGGGAGATTTTAGCAATCTTCGTGGGTTCGTTTATACGCTTAATTTGTACTTCCAAAGTATTCTGCAGTGCCCAGCTGAAAATTAAAGAGCTCAACAGGCGCCAGGCCTGAATAAAACACACAATAGGAATAAAGGGGTGTTTATTCAAAACCAGGAAAAAAAAAGATTCTGGTTACGCAATTTTCAAACAATTTACAGTAGTGAGAGTGTCTCTCACGGACCATAAAGGTCCCAAACAAAAATCTCGCTGAAGGCTAAATAAAACTAAAAGGACTGAAGGTCCTTTAACTATTTTGAAGCAAGGCCCCAGCATAAACAAATTGCTACTGGCAATAGCCCAACATGCTATGGAGTGCGGTAAATAAAGCAAAGCTTAATGTTGTCAAATACAAGTTGATAATGTATACAAATGTGCAACTTACCCTGCTGCTGGATTAATGAAATAAACGTCAGGACCTTGGTGCAAACTGCAACTCCGTGACAGAGCCCTATCTCGGATTCCCAGTATAATGGCCACTTATTGGTGAAAATTCGCTACAACAGTAAGCACACACAAGCAAACAAAACCAACAAATATCCGACTAAGCTTAATTGTAAATAATCAGTAGCAAAAGTAGATACTGCAGCCCTACTCAAAATATCAAAAATACAGCCAACTGACAATAATTGTATAATGGACAATCTTCCAGCGTTGATCCAGTTGGTAAAAATTAATCAGCACTATCTCCCAATCCAGATTCCTAATCAGCAAGAATGACGGAAGCCAATTTCCAAAAATACGGGATAGCAAATCGTATTACCCAGATATTGTATCGATAGCCAAATGTGGAATTTAACCTTCTTATCACTGATAAGAACTTCGCAACTTTTAACGTATATTCAAATTTTCCAAAATATGTCGTATTACGCTATTTTAGATGCACTACGTCAATTCAAATAAACCGGTAGCTACACTATATAATCGCCTAAAAGGATTCGGCCTAATCTGTGGTTAATCGGTCAAAATATTCGTCACAAAACGTATGTTTTTCAAAATTGCGTGCTCTAGCTACGCTAATCAAACCAAAAAGCCTCGAGTCGCCGTGTTCCTCTTATCTCCTGTCCGCTTTTATACCGAGTGCGTTATAATTACTCGGACGGAATAATTGAAATGATTGAAAAGAATAAATTATTTATGGAGATAGACATGGAGAATTGAATTACTGAGCATGTAACGACAAAAGTAACGTTACATCGCAGCGAATCAGATGGATGGGACACGTAATGAGAGCTGAAGACTCGGCGGCTATAAAGAAGATAACACTGTGGAAACCAGGTGAAAATAGACCTCGAGGTAGACCGCGGATTAGATGGTGGGATCAGGTCACGCAGGATCTGAGAGAGATGGGGATCGCTAACTGGAGGGAAAAGGTACATGACAGACAGAAATGGAGGGACATAGTGGGGAAAGCAGCAAAACATCCAAAACTATAGAAATAGCCAGAGAGGACTAAACATGCAGGAAGACAACAAGACAGAAAGAGAAGTAACAATGTAAAGTAACTAACTATCTGTAACACGGGGAGTGATTCACCCCAACAAACGAATTTGTAAGCCTCGGAAACGAGGTAGCGATATTCTCTTTAGAATGTAGTAGCTGTTAATAAAAAATATTTTTAGTGCTTAAATTTTGTATTCTTATTGTGTAAACGATTACTCCGTAAATAAAGAAATAAATAAAATTCAAAATATAAAGTAAAAGGACGGGGGAGACATTTTTATATGAATGTATATATTTTTTGAATTTGAAATTTCGTACTATTTCTACAACCAACCACAGCGAGAATACATCCGCTCCGCCCCAAATCCGGAGTCCTGTGAGCTGTGAGGTTAGCGTCACTCGTTCGGTAAAGAAGGTACCATAAACTTCTGTGCTGTTCTGTGACATAAACCAGCACAAGTAATGAACAAAGTAGTGTAATCATAATTACAATTATTTTATTATTCGTGCACCGAGTGATCCTCACAACTGTTTGATTATTTTGGGTAAATTTTCGTAAAAGTATTTTAAAGTGAAAGCTAGTACTCGCTGCTTTAAACAGACGGTGCTATCCTAGCGTGGGTAGGTCATTGACCACCAACCATCCACGACGGTCGCCATTTTAAGCTTGCGTTCACATTTTTCAAGTCAAGTACGAAAGTTTTTAATTTAACGTATAATCAATTCATTTTCTTATTAAATTAACCAAAGTGATTGTGTACCATTCCACGAACAGTCTTAATTTCTTCTAACGGAATTCATCACAGCTATGGATCAAATGCCAGCTTCGGAAGAATTAGAAAATAAGGAAACCCATGACCCAATTTTACAAACTTCATATATTCTTAAAAATAGTTACGAAATTAAAAAGGAAGATTTAGAAGACGTTAATTTTAATCTAGAAGACTTTTTACATCACTCGATAGACATTAAAGAAGATAGCGATACTGGTCAATTTACTCAGGAGCAACCTTCAAGCAAATCTAACGGCCCACATTTATTTGAGTGTGCAAATTGTGAGTATAAAGATATAAGTAAACGCGCATTAAAACAGCATGTAAGAACTCATATGGACAAAAAACGATTTCTTTGCAAAATATGTGGCTTCGAGTGTGGCTATAAAGTTGCTCTCAACAAGCATTTAAAAATTCATTCTGGTAAAAAACGGTTCATTTGTAAAATATGTGACTACAAATGTGCACAAAAATCACGTTTTAACGTTCACTTAAGAATTCATACTGGCGAGAAACCGTTTGCATGTGAAATATGTGATTATAAATGTTCCAGGAATTCAAGCTTAAAAGAACATTTGAAACGACACACCGGGGAGAAATCGTTTGTTTGTCAAATATGTGATTACAAATTTGTTAGTAAATCGGCATTAAAAGTACATTTAAAAAGACATTTAAAAACACAATTAAAAATAAAAACTCACCCTGGCGAGAAACTGTTTGCTTGTGCAATATGTGATTATAAAAGTTCCTTTAAAGGTTGTTTAAAACGACATTTAATAACTCACACTGGCGAGAAACCGTTTTCTTGTGCAATATGTCATTATAAAAGTTCCCAGAAAGGTACTTTAAAATTCCATATAAGAACTCACACTGGCGTGAAACCGTTTACTTGTGTAATATGTGACTATACATCTGCACACAAATCGAATTTAAACGAGCATTTAAAGACTCACACTGGCGAGAAACCGTTTGCTTGTCAAATATGTGACAACAAATATACCACCAAAGGTCATTTAAAGAGGCATTTAAAAACTCACACTGGCGAGAAACCGTTTGCCTGTGATAAATGTGATTATAAAAGTTCACGAAAATTTAGTTTAAAAGAACATTTGAGTACCCACACTGGCGAGAAACCGTTAGCTTGTCAAATATGTGACTTTAAATGTGTGCGGAAATTAGCTTTAAAAGATCATTTGAGAACCCACACCGGGGAGAAACCATTTGTGTGTCAAATATGTGACCATAAATGTGCCAATAGATCAACTCTCAGATACCATCATTTGAAAACCCACACCGGGGAGAAACCATTTGTGTGTCAAATATGTGACTATAAATGTGCCAGTAGATCAACTCTCAGATTCCATCATTTGAAAACCCACACCGCGGAGAAACCGTTTGGTTGTCAAAAATGTGACTACAAATGTATCCATAGAAACAATTTAAAAGTCCATATAAGAACTCACACTGGCGAGAAACCGTTTTCTTGTAAAATATGTGATTATAAATGTTCTCACAAATCAAACTTAAAAGTACATTTGAAAATACACACCGGGGAGAAACCGTTTATTTGTCATATATGTGAATACAAATTTGCCCGTAAATCGGAAATAAAAATACATTTAAAAAGACATCATTTAAAAAATAATAATAAATAAAAACGCACTCTGGCGAGAAACTGTTCATTTGTAAAATATGTGATTATAAATGTGCTCAGAAATCAAGTTTAAATCAAATCAAATAACATTTATTAATTTAGTACTAGGCATGAGGATACCTTACATTTGGTATGTTACAGATATTAGGGATGGTAGCCCTCTCTTCTATATTTAATTAATTAAAGTAAATGTAAAAGTTTAGTTAAATCAAAAGTAAGTGGCATGCAGGAAAAAATTTTCAAAAACCTGCTGAAATCAAGTTTAATAATAATAATATAATATTTATTCAATTTTCAATATTTACATTGACATGTAACAAATTACAATTCATTATCTATTACTAGGTTAAGCCCTTTGTTAGATATTTTATATATGTACAGTTATTATAATTTTTATAGTAAATACATAAATTAAATACAGGATAAAAATTTCAAAAACCTGTTAATTATTTTTACACAATTGATAGTATAAAAGGGGGTCACAGGAATATGATGTAGGATAGGGTGGGTTAACATTTACAGGAGTTGGAAATGGAATTATATAAACGACACATTTAAAATAAAATATATCACTTCACAACACTATCACAATCACAACACTATCACAACACTTCTAGTCTTCTCTTCATGACAAGAACCGAGCGAGACCGACGAAGCTTCAGTGATTGTAGAAATCATATTTTCGCAGCAAGACTGATTTTAAAAGTTTGCCCTTATTGTTGGTATGTAGTAAGTTACAATGTGACTGATAGATGGCGCGACATATTTATGTCGCTAGTTATCTTTATACCAATGCTAAATATAAGGGCACCTGGTTTGTGGTTTTACTCACTCAAGTATGAGTCCACATCCAGGTTAGTGATGTAATAATTGTTTGTTTATTAAGTTGTATTGCCAATGGGCTCTTATTAAATTGTTTATGTTGTGATTGTTGTATTTATTCTCTTGTCTACTGCCAACCTTCCCAATAGGTTATGGGCCCAGTAACATTAAGAGAATAAAGTTGTTTTTGTTTGATTTAAATTTGTGCAAATTATTGCATCCAAAATTTTATAAATAAAAAATTATGGAGGCGCAATTAGCAAATTTGCAACAACAGATCGAACTGTTACAATCGCAGTTGAGGACTCGATCATCTTCAACAGTTGTAACAATGGGAGGACTGCCGCAATCAAAGCATTTGAATGGAGAAAATTATAGCGAGTGGAAGCACGCTATGAAAAATTTTCTTATCGATGCTGGTATGTGGAAGCATGTGGAATGTGCTCCCGGTACGGTGTTAGATGAAGATTTGGATCAACGAGTTCTGGCGAAGATCAATTTGTCCATTAATCCAGGAGCAGCAGCTGAAATAAAAAACGTGAAGACAGCGAAAGAAGCTTGGGACAAATTAAATCGAATATATGAACAATCAGGTACGCTACATTTGATTGGTTTATACGCGAAACTGTTCAGAATCCGATTGGATAATTGTGATAATATGCAGGATTATATTAACAAAATGTTGTGTATTACTGATCAATTGGAAACAATTGATGAACCGTTCAAGGATCATGTGATTGGTGGTCTAATGTTGGCGGGATTATCTGAAGAGTATCAACCGTTATTAATGGGGATTCAAGGATCAAAGCAAAGTACTACCGTAGAATTCGTGAAAAATTTGTTGTTACAACCAAGTGTTCAAAAAATTCATGCTACAACTTCAGAATCTAGTGCGTTTTACAGCAAAAAGAAGTGGAATCAAGCCGACAAACCAATGGAAGCTCAAAATCGAAAAATTAAGTGTTTTAAGTGCAAAATCGAGGGTCACAAAGCTAACATATGTCCACAGATGAAGAAGGTACAGCCAAAGAAATTTACAGCCAATAGAAGATCGGAAACCACCCAGTTTATTGGCATGTGTAATGATAAGTGTGATAAAAATAGTGAATGGATTTTAGATTCTGGTGCTTCAGTTCACATTTCACCGAATGCAAACAATTTTAAGGACTACGAACATTACGATCATTGTAATATCGAAGTTGCTAATGGTACAACGTTGAACAGTACTGGTAAGGGTAAAGTCAAAATTGATCTTATCGGTAATAAAGAATTAATGCTCCAAGAAGTTATTCATGTACCAGGAGTTACAAAGAACTTGATTTCGGTTGGGCAAATGGTTCAACATGGGAATACGTTAGTGTTTGATAAAAGACATGGCTGCAGAATTACAAATGTGCAAATAAACATTGAAAATAAAAATGTGTTGGGTAGTGCAAGATTAGAAAAAGGTGTGTATAAACTAAACGAACCTGTTGAAACTGTGAATCTTGTGGAGTTAAAAAATACTCATGTGTTGTGGCATCGAAGATTGGGACACATAAATCGTGTAGCAATGAACTTGTTAAATAATGGTTTAGCCGAAGGCGTTAATATCAAGGATAAAAACAGTAAACCGTGTGAAATATGTGTGAAAGGGAAATTGTCAAGAACACCATTCAATAAAAATGGCGCATCTCGAGCAACGAATAAACTCGAACTAATTCATTCGGATGTCTGTGGTCCTATGAATACAAAATCGATTGGTGGTGCAAGATACTTTCTAACGTTCACCGATGACTTCTCGAGGAAAACAACAGTTTATTGCCTTAAAAATAAAAGTGAAGTAACTGAAAAGTTTTTGGAGTACAAGTCGTTTGTTGAGAATCAATGCGAAGAAAAAATTAAATGTTTACGATCTGACAATGGAACGGAATATGTCAATAAGGAACTTTTGTCCCATTTAAGAAGATTTGGAATTCAACATCAAACAAGCGTCCCATATACACCAGAGCAAAATGGGGTTGCCGAAAGGCTAAATAGGACTCTAGTCGAAAGCGCAAGATGTATGCTGACAGAAGCCAATTTAGGAAGCGAGTTTTGGGCAGACGCGATACTAACGGCAACGTATTTAAAGAATCGGTGTCCGACAAAAAGCTTGAATCGGATGACACCTGTAGAAGCTTGGAATGGTAAGAAGCCAAACTTATCGAATTTAAGAATATTTGGTTGTAAAGCGTTGGTGCACATACCAAAAGTGTTTAGGAAAAAATTCGATAATAAGGCTGAAGAATACATCTTTGTGGGATATAGCGAAACAGTGAAAGGGTATAGGTTTGTTCACCCTATAACGAAGAAATTGAAAATATCAAGAGATGTGGTGTTTTGTGAGGATCAATTAATAAAAACTAGCATCGAAGAGCCGATTGATAGATTATTTCCTCAACAAACCACGGTTAAAATAATTTCCAATCAAGACGACTTCACTCGTGATGGTATTTGTGTTGTTAACAACAATAATATAGTTAACGATGTTGAAGATGCTGTTGCAAATAACGATGAACATCAAGAAGTTGACGATGTTGAAGAACAGGAAGAGCAAGTGGAGATTGATTTGCCAAGACGTTCGCAACGTGTAGTTAAACCAAATAAAAATGTGTTTAACCCGGAATTTGTAGTCTACCAATCAATTGTAAATGATCCAACAACACTTAAAGAAGCTCTTGAAAGTGAAGATAGTGATGAATGGAGGAGAGCAATCGATGAAGAAATGGAATCGCATAGAACTAATAAAACTTGGATTCTATGTGATGTTCCAGAAAATCGAAAGGCGATTAAAAGTAAATGGGTGTTCAAAACAAAATTTACTGCCGAAGGAATTATAAATCGATACAAGGCTAGGTTAGTTGCAAAGGGATTCTCTCAAAAAGAAGGCATCGATTACGATGAAACGTATGCTCCGGTCGTACGACATAGCTCGATCCGTTTGTTGCTAGCCTTAGCAGCAAAAAATGATTGGAATATCGATCAAATGGATGTAGTAACGGCGTTTTTACATCCAAAATTAGATGAAGAAATCTATATGGAATTGCCGGATAAAAGAACCTGTTTATTGAAGAAATCTATTAATGGATTAAAACAAGCAAGTCGAGTGTGGTACAAAGAGCTAGACCAAACCATTAAGCAATTACAGTTCAAGCAATCTAAGTTTGACCCATGCATTTACGTCAAAAGCAAGAATAACAAGCAATTAATCTTGGCTGTATATGTTGACGATATCTTGATTTTTTCTCAAGATGATGCAATGAAGAATGAGGTGAAACGTCATTTAGAGAAATCATTTAATATGAAAGACTTAGGTGAGGCACACTATTGCTTGGGAATAAGAATTACTCGAGACAGGCAAAATGGTGTTATAACATTAGATCAAGAAAGATACATAAATGAAATCTTACAAAAATTCAACATGAATGAAAGCAAAGAAGTGTCAACACCATTCGATGCAAATCAAGTGCTAACGAAAGATATGCAACCAAAAACCAACGAAGATAAAATTAACGTTCCTTATCAAGAAGCCATAGGAAGTTTGATTTATGCAGCTCAAGGTACAAGACCTGATATTTCATATGCTGTTGGAAAAGTTAGTCGGTACAGTAATAATCCGGGTAAAGCACATTGGGGAGCTATTAAAAGGATTTTTAGGTACCTAAAAAAGACTAAAAATTTCAAACTAACATTTAAAAAAGGAAATGGTGACTTGCACGGGTATTGTGATTCGGATTGGGCAGCGGATGTAGACGAAAGAAGATCTACTGCTGGTTACGTGTTTTTGATGAGTGGAGGTGCTGTAAGTTGGGCTTCAAAAAAGCAACCAACAGTAGCACTTTCAACAACCGAGGCAGAATACATGGCATTGAGTTTTGCAGCACAAGAAGCCATCTTTATTCAAGGTCTTTTCAAAGAGTTGGAAACTAATTTAAACTGCATAAAAATATTTTGCGATAATAAAGGGGCCGTAGATCTCAGCAAAAATGCAGGATATAGGTGCAGAACCAAACACATCGATGTCAAGCACCACTTTGTCCGTGAAAAGCAAGAAATTGGACAATTAAAAGTGGAACATATCGGAACAGAAGATATGGTAGCGGACTCCCTCACAAAAGGTTTACCAAGGGATAAACATTCATTATGTACCAGCAAGATGGGTTTGGAGATTTAGGATTTTAGTTACATCGTAACTAGTGGAGGTGTTGGTATGTAAGTTACAATGTGACTGATAGATGGCGCGACATATTTATGTCGCTAGTTATCTTTATACCAATGCTAAATATAAGGGCACCTGGTTTGTGGTTTTACTCACTCAAGTATGAGTCCACATCCAGGTTAGTGATGTAATAATTGTTTGTTTATTAAGTTGTATTGCCAATGGGCTCTTATTAAATTGTTTATGTTGTGATTGTTGTATTTATTCTCTTGTCTACTGCCAACCTTCCCAATACTTATTCTTTGAATTCAAATTGTCTAGATCGTAGTCTCCAATTTTTCTAATTAGTTCGTTATCATGATACGAGCAGCTTTTCAGAAACTTTTCAGTGGATTTTTTGATAAAATCTCCGACATATTCAAAATTGTTTTCCTCGTGCATAAATTTAATCGTAGTGTAGCGGGGATAATTGTTCACGATTTTAAGAAATTTATTTATACAACGTTGAGCTGCGATTATATTACTGTCTGCGGCACTTCCCCAAATACTGCAACCATATGTAAGGACTGACCTGGCACATGTACGGACCAGCATTAGCTTCAGCTCTTTTGGTAAGTTCACGTCGTACTTAATGAGTGGATATAGCAGGTGTAGCACGTAGTTGGTCTTTTTGACTCTTTCAGCTGTTGTCTTTTTCCACGTAAGACGTTGATCTAAGAGTAAGCCTAGATACTTTATCTCTTTCTGCAGTTCGATAACGGTATCATTTATTTTAATGTCGACTGCAGGACGTATTCTGCTGCCAGTAAACATGATAGCCTCAGTCTTACCAACATTTAATTTTAATTTCCAGTCGTTCAAAAACTTGCATACCGACAGAAGATGTTCATTGATATTTTCAATTATAATGTCTTTATTGAGGCACGACGAGTAAATCGCTGTATCGTCGGCATATAATGCGATGTTAGTATGTTCGTGCTTCGGAATATCATTTATATAAATGTTAAATAGCGTGGGTCCAAGAATGGAGCCCTGCGGAACACCAGCCGGTATGCATTTTTGCACAGATCTTGAATCGCCAATCGCAACACTGAAACTGCGACCAGTCAAATGGCTCTTGACAATCCTTGTCAAGGACGCAGGAAGGCGCAGGTTAATCATTTTATATATCAGGCCCTCGTGCCAGACCGTGTCGACCGCCTTCTCCAGGTCTAATATAACCATTCCAGTGTGATTGTTGTTGTTGGATTCCATCACTACATCCTCAACTACTCTTGCTAACTGATGAATGGTGCCGTGCCCCTTTTGAAACCCAAACTGCTCATTTATTATTAAATTATGGTTTGTCAGATGGTCGACTATTTCTTCTTGTATTACTTTCTCCAAAATTTTGCTTAAGGAAGAAAGTAGACTTATCGGGCGATAGTTTTTGGCTTCGGCTTTGTCCTTGTTTGGCTTCGGAATTGCGAGCATTTTTGCAGCCTTCCACGACGTAGGAAAGTAACATAATTTTAGGCAAGCTCTGAATATATAATATATTTGTACAATGCCCTTTTTGGGAAGGTACTTCAGGTGCTTGTTGGTAATATCATCTCCACCCGGAGCTTTCTTGATTTTTCGGCTCTGAATAATTCGCCGTATTCTTTTAGGAGTGATGTCAATTTGGTATGTTTCGTCAATACCTTGAAGTAGGTTCACACTCGCATTTACCTGGTCCTCTAATGGAGAGGTAAGATTCGTTGTCACCTGGTGTACCTCTTCGAAAATATTGGCAATGACCTCTGCCTTTTCTTGGTTGGTATAATATTTTATATTTGCATGACTTAATGCGGGTGTGGGTTCATTTTTTCTTCTCAACGCGCCATAGACTTTCCATAATGAATTGTCCTGTGCGGTAAGGGTTCTGGTTTTATTTAACCATTCTTGGCGTCGAATGGTTTTAATCCGTGTTTGAATTTCTTCCGTTAGCTGATTTTTTTCAAACCGATATGCAACTTGACCCGTTTCTAGCCATTTCCGTCTCGCTTTATTACGTCTTCTTTTAAGATCATCAATTTCAATATCTGCATAGAAGGTATTTTTAATTGCTTTAAATTTAGTTGCAACTTTATGAGCTTCATTAATTTCTTTAGTGAACTTGGCAATTTCGTTGTCGATATCTTGAATGCTGTTGATATTTGGAGATATTCGCATTCTGTTGTTGCATTCTATTTTGAATTTTTGCCAGTTAGTATTGGGTATGACATAATTTGGCGGAATACGGCTACTAAGCAGAGTCATCAACACAGGCCAGTGATTGGAACTGAGGTCATTGATTGTTTCGGGCTGGGAATAAGACGTTATTCCTTGCACAAGAAAAAAATCTATGGTGGATTGTTGTAACCCCGGCGGGCTAAAGGTAGGTGTAGGTGGATATAGCAGCAGATAGTTGTTGACGTCGTTATGTCCTTTTAAAGTGTTGCCGTTTCTATTTGCGTATCTACAGTTCCATTGGGAGTGTTTGGAATTAAAGTCTCCTCCAACTATGATCTTATCGTACTTATTCATGATATTATCAAGCTCGGTTGATGTTAAATTTGTGGATGGTGGAACGTACATGGCACCGACATAAAAAGGACTGTTTAGATTTATTTTTAGTACTAACACCTCAGCCGTTACGTCGGGTTGTGCGGTCGATTCGTATGGCAACCCTTTTTTAATGAAAATAGCAACACCACCTGCCCTGCCTGTCAATCGATCTTTCCTGAAGACTAGAAAATTTTTAAATTTTAATTTATCGCTCGCCTGTAGCCAGGTTTCCGTTATTAGAGCAATATGGATATTATTTTCTTCTAAAAATAGTTCTAGATCTTGCATTTTGTTTACAACGCTTGTAGCGTTCCACGTCATTATATTAAGTGTTTCGTGGTCGTAACTACCCATTAAACTCTTTAGCACATTTGATGAATGCCGACATTCGAGCAGCACCATCCACGGTACTTGCCATGACACGATTTAACTCGCGCAGAGCGTTTAACATTTTATCCAAGTTGCACAACGATTCTAACTTTTTCATTTCACTAAAAAGTGAATCCAAGTTATCCATACCTACTGGATTATTATTTCGCGATGTACCAACATAATTTACCGGATATTGGACAACCTGGCTTGCTTGGCCTCTTGTATGACCTTGAGTATTTATTACCTGTGCAGGTGTTTCAAATTGTGGGTTTTGTAGTACCGATGTATATGAAGTGTCGGGTACTACTGTTCGTTTTTTTCGAAGTTCTGGAAACTCCTTCATATGCATTTGGTAGCCTCTGGATGTAATTACCTTTGGTGTGGGTGGTCTGATTACCTTCTTTAAAGTTTTAATAAAAACGGGGCAATCTCTCGAACTTGCTATGTGCGTCCCGTGGCAGTTCGCGCATTTTGGGGTTGGGAGATCCAAACTTGTACAGTCTCGAGTTAAATGACTTCCAGCACAATTTCGGCAAGCCATCTTAATATTGCAGTTATTAGCTGCATGCACATACTGCTGGCATCTATAACATTGCGTAAGCCCCTTTCTGGCTCTGTACTTCTCCCAATAAACTCTTGTATTGGCCACATAGCTTATTCCCTGAATTTCGGTGAACGTTATTTCGTTTTCGAACGCAACTTTATATTTAGGATACATTTTATTATCCTTATTGAGTAGTTTGCAGCTCACCGCTTTTGCATTTTGCAATTGTAAGGCTGCCAGAACTTCCTCCTCATTCATGCGGTGTACGCCTTTGAGAACAGCCATGGACTTTTTTCATTGGCCAGACTATATGTATGAAATTCGGTATTATTTTTTATTAGATCCTCTTTTAATTTGTGGAAGTCGTCAATGTCTTCGGTAACAATTTTTAACTTATCACCGAGATATTTTAAGTGGAAATTCTTTTTCACTATGCCTTTTATTACATTTGTAAAATTGATGTGATTTTTTGGTAATTTAGTGATTACAATTGGTTTTGGCTTCATACTATTAGGAACAATAGCACAAAGTGACTCTGGTGTTACATCAGAACTTTCCATTGTCTCATCATTTTGTAATAAACCAAATTGGTTTTATCTGAATCCTTCTTGGACTTCTTCGACATGTTTTTATCTTCAGTATCTTTACTGATACCTGGTAAACTTAGGGAACTATTACCTCGTTTTAATTTGTGTTCTTTAGACATCTCATTTGGACTCGCAAAATTGCTTTCGCAAACTTCCAAGAATTTGTCTATCACATGCGCTGCATTAGCGCAATTGTTCTTATTTATTTGTAATTTAGCCTTAATTTCGCTAATTAAATTAAACACTATACTAAAATTTTAAAAATATTGCACAATTTTTAATATCACGTCACGTAACCGGATGCACTATCGCACGCTCGTAAACACAACCGCTCTCTAACACAGCCGGACGTTGAATGTAAATTGCATTTAAACGACCATTTAAAGACTCACACTGGCGAGAAACCCTTTGCTTGTCAAAAATGTGACTATAAATCTGCACGTAAATCGCATTTAAACGACCATTTAAAGACTCACACTGGCGAGAAACCATTTGCTTGCCAAATATGTGACTATAAATTTGCACACAAATGGCATTTAAACGACCATTTAAAGACTCACACTGGCGAGAAACCATTTGCTTGTCAGCTATGTGACTATAAATGTGCGCGGAAAGTTGATTTAAAGGTTCACTTGAGAATTCACACCGGGGAGAAACCGTTTGTGTGTCAAATATGTGACTACAAATGTGGCCATAGAAGAGATTTAAAACGACATTTAAGAATTCACTCTGGCGTGAAACCGTTTGCTTGTATAATATGTGACCACAGATTTTCACGCCAATCAAGTTTAAACAATCATTTAAAATCCAACATTCATAATAAAACAAAAAATCGAAAAGCGAGTACTCCGTAAGCGTTGGCAACAAAGAAGATACCAATGTGATAAAAGCAACCCTAATAAATGCACAAAAGAATTACATGAAATGTTAATAGATAAGCGCTTCGACTCAAAATGTTTATACCAGCTTATCTGACCAACAGATTCGCTTTACTTATTAATAAATTATATAACCATAATAATACAGGTTTTAATGTAGGTAATTAATACAGAAAGTTCACTATAACACTTTGTATATGTGATTTTATTTATATATTTCATTGTCAACTGAAGGTTTAATTTAATGGATTGATTGCTAAATATATTGAGTTAAAAACAAAAATTCATACTGACCAGAAACCGTTTGCTTGTCAAATATGTGATTATACACAGAAATCAAAATGTCATTTAAAAACCAATACAGGCTAGCAAACGCGTGTATGTGAATTTTCAAACTTCAAATTAAATGAAAAGGAGCTTGCAGATTTATTTTTAATCCTCAAGTTGCTGAGAAACGCATGCTTATGGTATTTATATCTAACAAAGTGTCCATTAATATGTGCTTAAATAAATTGTTTATTTTGTGTTCTTAATAAACTGTAATTTTATTTGTGTTCGTTCTTTTATTTTAATTTAGGCATCTTTTAATGAAACTACCACTTCAGATATATTTTAAAGTCATTCAGCTGGTGTACTTTAAAAATTAATTTAAGATAGTTACGAAATGATTTAAAAACATTTTTTGAAATGATATTTAATTCGTCCAATAAGAGGAATATTACAATAATGTAAACAAGCTTGAAAAAAATCCGGGCAAGCTGAATTTTGGCAAAGATGACATTGGTGTGTTCTAATGAACCCCCCAAAAGTCCCATAAGATCCCACACCGGCGTTCCCCACAGTCGGGGATTTTAATCTCCCCCAACGATATTTTTTGCCGATAACTCGCTTATTTATGCTTGCATGAAAAATTATGATCAGACCATAATTGAAGAGCATAAAATTCTCTATAAAATAGTTTTTTTTCATATTTTTCTTTGGCATACTAATACTTAAATTATTGACCGAACGGCCCATCCTTAAAATGGCATATTGATTCGTTACAGGGAGAGAAATGTTTTCGGGCACGGGAAATGCTTTTAATAATAAATTAATTGAAATTGTGGCTAAGGTTGGAAAATGAAGAGAAGAATAGATTTTTTCAAAATTTGCCCACTTTATAGTAGTATCAGTATCTTCCAAGTAACGAAATCGAAATTTTGGTGTGAGCTTACAGAAGGTCCGAGCAAGCTGAAATTTGGCAAAGATGTATCAATATACGTCTTTGCATTCAATGAATGCCTCCCCAAAATGTCTCATAAAAATCCCAAGCCGGCGTTCCCCCAAATGAGGATTTTAGCCCCCTAGGTGCGGTTTTCGCCTATAGCGCACGTATTTTTACTTTTACGGAAAATTACCATTAAACAAAGTTTAACTTGCCTATCACAGTATGTATTGTAGTACTACCTACTGCAGCGCCACAAGTTATAGAGAATTTTATATTCTTCAACATTGCTTAAGGGGCCGTTCATGTATTACGTAAGACGTTTTTTCCTACTTTTAGACTCCCCCCTCCCCCTAGTAAGAAAAAATAAGAAAATGTATACCCCCTACCCCCCACACTAATCTTACGTAAGATAAATTATTACCCAATGAGAAGTCAGGTCGAATCGGTTCAAAAGAATTTTCGGTATCTATTAAACATTAAAGTGAAATTAATGAAGATATTATGTTTATTTTATATTAGAAAAATGTTAATCAAACTGTTCGATTTTACATTGTGTAATTATTCAATATTTTCCCATTAATTGTACATTTTTTATTTTATTCAAATTATGTCTGCGAGGTGCTGCAACCCATCATACAATTTATGCATGTGTATTGCAATCCCCACTTCGACGCTGCATTTTAGCGCAATTTTAGAGTATGTCTTGTTTAGTCAAAGCTCTCACACGTATTGATGAGTGTTCTTGTACGTTCAAACTACTCATATGTTAAATAAGTTATGCTTCCATTGTAAACTGCACATATGTTTTACACGCATAGCTCAAGTTCGTTTAATGCTAATAAATTAAATATTACATTACTACAAATGCACAAGTGCTTTATTCTTCACGGCTAAAAAGAAGATTTCCTCTGTTCAAAGGGGTGTATTTGACAATACTTCCCCACTCGTAGAAAAGGCCCTACTGCCTCCTACACAAACAATTTATTATAATATACAGCCAATATAACAATTTGTGACGTATGGTTGAACTCGGTAAAAAACCCTATTTTTAATCAATTTCAAGGGGTGTTTTAGACTAGTAAATATTAATCTTCCACAATTTTTTTTCACTTCTACTAGATAAACCTTCAGCTTTCCAAATCTCTATAGGAAATTTGTCGATTTCAGGTGACTAAATTCGTGCTACTCCCGAAAATGTGCTTTTATTCATTTCGAACGTAAATAGTTAATAGTATTGTGTTTAACATTAACATTATTACCAACAGCACACTATATTAAATTAAATAATTTTCAAATTTAGAAATTCCAATTAAAAAAATAAAATCTTACGTAAGAAATTGTCTTGACCCCCCTTCCCCCGAGTAAGAAAAAATAAGATGTCAACTACCCCCCCCCCCCACCCCCTAAACGTCTTACGTAATACATGAACGGCCCCTAATCGTAATTTTTCGTAAAAGTAAAAATACGTGAGCTATAGGCGGAACACCGCACTTAGGGGGCTAAAATCCTCATTTGAGGGAACGCCGGCTTGGGATTTTTATGAGACATTTTGGGGTTTATTTGAACACTTCCATATATAATAAATAAATAATAGCTCTACAGGCCTAGTAGGCCCATGGCTGATTTTTCTTTTCTGCTCGGTTCCTCTCTTGTGAATTTGTGTATATCCTTATGTTTGTATAATGAATTTCCCATTACCAAGTTATTTACTACACAGAAATCTATCAACCTCTCTCCATTCTGTGTCTTCGCCGTATTTCCCCATTGCTATGTTTGCCTTGTTTCCTATTCGGGCATTGAAGTCTCCCACCACATATATCGTACCTATTGCACTTTCTACTGTCATTTGTAGCATTTCCCAGAAGTTTTCTTTTTCTGCTTTTTGTGCTTCCTCGTTTGGTCCATATACTGCCACTATTGTTATTTGTTGTTCTCTTTGCAATGTTACCATTAATATTCTTTCCGATATAAAACTCCAGCTTTTTATCAATTTCTTGCATTCTTTCCCAATTATACAACCTACTCCCGCTGCCGCTCTTTCATTTGTTTTGATCCCGCTGAAGAACATTATCAATCTATCTCCGATCTCCATCACCCCATTACTCTTCTTTTTGGTTTCAGTTATAACTAATACTTCCAAGTTGCTCCTCATAAATTCGTCTGCTAACTCCGTCTCCTTGCCATTTATCCCTCTAACATTCCACGCTCCAATCCTCCATTTTTGTGTTCCATATTCGTTTGTCCTTTTACTCGCCGTATTCATTCCTTTTTCTGTATTGGTGTTTCTCCATTGTCCTTTTCCTCGCATTTTCGTCATATTACTTTCCAGTCCGTCATCTTTCTATATTAGTTTTTTGGTATAGGAGGTCTAGAGCTTTTCACTATATCTTCTCCTTGCTGGTTCCAGTCCCATCTTTCGCCATCTATGTATATCTTCCCGTATCCCACCTTTGTCTCCTTTCCCGTTCCTCTTTCCCGCTTGGCATATTCTCTTAGGCTGGCCTGCATCTTTTGCTCTTGTTGGGTTAGGTCGTCATCGATGAAACAATTTGTGACTTTTAGTTTGTTTTTTGCTCTCATGACAGTCATTTTATCCTGCCATGTATCCATCTTTGCTATTACAAATGCCTGTGATGCTTTGGGTTTTATTACTTCAGCAGTACCAATCGTTACGTCTACCTCCAGTTTATTTTTGAAAAAAGTCTCTAACTCCCTCTTGACGTCCTTTCGATCCAGATTTATTCCTTTTAAAACTATGTTGTTTTTCCTTTCCCTCTTTTCTATAAAGTTCACCCTGTCCTCAAGTGTGACTATCTTCTCCTTTAGCATTTTATTTTCTTCTTTTAGGGTCTTAATCTCGTTTTCGAATATTTGTTGTCCTGTCTTAACATCGTTTATTTCCTTCTTAACATCGTTTATTTCTTTTAGCATTTGTTTCATCATTTCCTTTAACTCCTCCATTTCACCTCCTGCCCTCGACGTTTTCTTTGATGGCGATCTAGCTATCTTTTTGCTTCTGCCAAAAATCTCATAGGCAGCTTGTCGCTTTTTGGAGTGTTCCTCAGTTGTTGAGTCCTCGCTTTCGTATTTTCTATTTTCAGCGGACATACCGTTCATGTAACGCGTATAGACCTGCTACTCGAGTCGACCTCTCGGAAGTAACAAATCTATTGCGGCATGTATTCGCGCCTTACACTATGCAACCCAACTATCCTACGTTTATTATCAGTCCTATTTCTGATAACCTTACAATTCGTAAACAAAAATTACCTTCTTTCTCATCCAAAAACCACTGGTATTGTTCAATATTCTGTTTCCTCGCGTTCTTCTGTTTCTAACTATCACTATTCTGATTATAATCTCCACTTTTTTCACTATAAACTCACAATTAAACTGTACTAGCGTGACGCAGCCGTATTCACGGTATTGACATCGACGCCACTTCCATATATATCTTTTCCAAATTTCATGTTGCCCGGTACGTTGATGGAACTCGCGATTCTTAATTAATCTAATTGCGCTTTTGTTATCGACGTTTAACACATTGTCATTTGATTTATTGAAACTAGCACTAATAATTTCACTCAGAAGTCGCATAATCCAATAGGTGAATTATTGTTAAATGGACTCTGTCTACTTTCAATACAAGGTGGCTAAACTTTGGTAGACATGGTCGAAGTGGTGGCTCGGAAACTAATCTAAATGAGCGAATAAAATCCATAATTTAAATGTTATTACAACTTTTTGATTTATTTCTACAAGGCTGAATTTTTTTTTTCCAATACTTTAGTTTATAAAGGAACAAAAAAAATAGTCCACCGATCATCTAATGTTGTTAAAGCCTTGGTAGACGCAATTGAATGTACGATCTGCAGAGCGCGGCTGCTGCACTGATCCGCTATAAATCGCCACCACTTCAGCCACGTCTACCAAAGTTTAGCCACCTTGTATTGAAAGTAGACAAAGTCCATTTAACAATAATTCACCTAAACTACTTGTAGACAAAAAATCAGCTTTGTAGATTTCAATTTAACAATTTATTATTCAGAGCGATTTATAGCGGATCAGTGCAGCAGCCGCGCTCTGCAGATCGTACATTCAATTGCGTCTACCAAGGCTTTAGCAACATTAGATGATCGGCAGACTTTTTTTGTTGTTCTTTTATAAACTAAAGTATTTGAGAAAAACATTTCGGCCTTGTAGAAATAACTCAAAAAGTTGTAATAACATTTAAATTAGGAATTTTATTCGCTCATTTAGATCACGGCTTCATTCCAGTTTCCGCGCCACCACTTCAGCCACGTCTACCAAAGTTTAGCCACCTTGTATTGAAAGTAGACAAAGTCCATTTAACAATAATTCACCTAAACTACTTGTAGACAAAAAATCAGCTATGTAGATTTCAATTTAACAATTATTCAGAGCGATTTATAGCGGATCAGTGCAGCAGCCGCGCTCTGCAGATCGTACATTCAATTGCGTCTACCAAGGCTTTAGCAACATTAGATGATCGGTAGACTATTTTTTGTTGTTCTTTTATAAACTAAAGTATTTGAGAAAAACATTTCGGCCTTGTAGAAATAAGTCGCACAAATTAATTTTCTAACACCTTTAGGGGCGGTAGACTCATGATGGCAACACTCCCCAAGCGGTAGACCATCATTAACCTGTATTTGTACGTATCCTTGTGTAACAGTTAACTGTCACAGCTGCTGGAAATCTTGCCCGCCTCTGTCGTTAACATAGGGGGAAGTGCTCCACTGGCCAGTGACGACATTTAAATATTGTGTTCGGGGATTATTTAGATCTCCAGGTTTTATGTTAATTCTTTGAGAATGTATACCGCTTCCTCTGTTGGAAAAGTATTCGCTAAAATAATAATCTTCAAAAATTCTAATATAACTCGAAAACAAATGTATAAATTTAAATATTAAAGGTACGATTCCTAACGCCTAATACGTAGGCAGCTGCTACAGCATGCGAGAAACGCCGAGTCCACCACGATTAAATATAAAAAAATCAAACTACCGTTGAAAAAAGGTTAGCAACAAGGTTGTTCAGAACAAGCGAGAAGTGGCAAGTACACAAATTTTTAAAGTCCTACATAAAAACCAATATTTTTCAAATTAATTAAAAGAAGTTTGACGCTACGAACCCTATTACAAAGGGATTAGTGATTCGTGCAAAGTGCGACGAGTATAAAAGTATTCTATCGAAAGATAAAAAAATTAACGGCCGTAGTCGAATTAATGCGGTTCAGCCATTTTGGTGGTCGCGATCCAAAAAGATTAAATAGAAATTGCCTCAATCGGTTCGATAAAAGTCGAAGATTGTGGGTCAAACGAAGAAAAATAGTCATCCGTGTTTTGGGTGGATTATCCTGAACGAGATAACTACCTTGGGTGGATTATTTGGTCACGAACCAAGAATAAGGATCGTGCAAATACGAAAGGCTGGCTGGTTCGCCATTACGAATTTTCACTTTAAACGGATGTGTGTGGCAACAGAAAAACTATCAGAACAAAACGTTCGACGTAACCAACGACGAAATACGGTGATATCATTGATTAATTATTTATGTTCAATCAGATTTGCGAGACGAATAAACATCCTTCCTCCATAACACTGTAACCCGTTGTGGGTCTTGGCTGCCTCTACAATTTGCCTCCACTTCTGGCGGTCTTGTGCGGACTTCATCCATGTGTCCATGTCTACCTCTAGCATCCTAAGATCTCTGCTGACGCCGTCTCGCCACCTCAGTCTTGGTCTTCCAAGTGGCCTCCTTCCTTGTGGTGCTTCATCCCAAACTATTTTTATTAGTCGTTCGTTGTCACTTCTAACTAGGTGCCCTGCCCATCGCAACCTCTGTGATTTTATTTCTTGCACTATGTCGGGGCAGTTATACATCTGTTGCAGTTCGACGTTCGTTCTTATTCGCCATTGATCAGTTTCTGGGTCTCTCAGTGGTCCATAGATTTTTCGCAGCACCTTTCTCTCAAAGCGCCTCAACATCAGCGTATCTTGTACAGTCATCGTCCATGTTTCGCCTGCGTAAGTTACAACTGGCCTTATAATAGTTTTATATATTTTTATTTTTGACGGTCTTGTTATTAGTTTAGACTTCAGTATGTGTTGTAACGAAAAACAGCACCTGTTGCCTTGGCTTATTCTTTGTTTGATTTCCTCATGTATGCTGTTACTAGATGTTATCACCGCACCAAGGTATTTAAACGATTGTACATGCTCAAAGTTGTACTCATCCATAGTTACGTTTTGTCTTATTCGATCTCGTCCTCGATCTCTTGCTACGTGCATGTACTTCGTCTTCTCTTCGTTTATTCGGAGCCCCATTTTATTGGCTTCCCCCTCTATGCGCACAAAATTTTCCTTCACATCGACTGTACATCTTCCTACCACATCAATATCGTCTGCATAGGCGAGGAGCAGATTAGGTCCCCTAGGTCCAAACACTTGCATCTTTATCCTCGCGGTCCTCACGACTCTCTCAAGCGCAATATTAAACAGCAGGGGCGACAGCGCATCTCCCTGCTTTAGTCCACAGTTTATTGAAAACATCTCGCCACATTCGTTTTCAATTTTGATACAGCTTCGGGACCCCTCCACGCATGCTATTACAAGACGGATCAGTTTACCAGGGATGCCGTATTCCTCCATTGTCTCCCACAGACGCACTCTAGCAATGCTATCGTACGCCTGCTGAAAGTCGACAAATAGGTTGTGAATGTCTCTATTGAATTCCCAGCATTTTTCTAACAGCTGGCGGATGGTGAATAGCTGATCAGTGGTGGATCTTCCAGCTCTAAAACCACATCAGTAATTATTTATGTTCAATCAAATTTGCGGAGCAAATTCCCTCAGCTTTCACCCTCATATCAGTGTGTCTTTTTCGATTGTTTTTAGGTCACCATTACAAGGAGGAATAACCATTTTCCATTCCGTCCTGAAGGTCGATCGATCGCACCCAGAAGGAAATACTACATTCACCACAGAGTAAGTAATCGAAATGGATTCATTGCTTATTATATGAGTGTGAAAATAACAAGGTCGTAAATTATTTAATTATTTAATACTGCCAAATTCTCATGATCATAACTACTAGGTTCAAGTAATCATATTTCAGTTTAAACGTTGGAATCGTGGTACCAGTTGATTTCGGTTAACTACCACGGTCAAAATTTGATATCATTAGTGAAGTCGAACCTCATTAAAATTAACCCCGTCAAGTCTTGTCGAAGACACGACGAGACCATCAACCGTAGTCATAAGTTTTTCTGTTGATTAAATATTCGTTGTTAATAATTGTTCTCATTGAATTATACATATTTTAAATTATTTTGTTCATTGTTCATGGTTATAATTATTTTAATTGAAACTGTTAGTATGAGAGCTCTGATACAACTATCGATAGATGGCGCGAACATTACAACCCACTTGTAATGTTCATATTATAGCTCTCCTTAGATATGCAATGAGAATCTTAGTTTGTAAGTTTTTTATAGTATTTTATTATTGTATTGTTTATTGTTTATATTGTTTAATGTTTAATAAATTATTATTTATTATTATCCTTATATATGTATGTAAAAGTGTATCCCTTTTAGTTTGAATTTTACCGCGGATCTGGCATTTCATATCTTGTCCGGACAAATTTAAGCGGTGATAACAAGATAAGGACATAAAAATGTGCATTTTGTTGAATTTTGGATATAATTATTAATTAGTATTTAGTAGATGTGATTGTTTGTTAAGTTTGATAAGTGTTATTATTCACATTAGGAAATATTAGCTTTTAAATGTCGTTTCTCTTATTTTAGGTAAGATTTTGTTTTACCTTTAATGTTGTAATTTGTGTTACTAATAAAATTTCCTCTTTTTTTAGAGAAACAATTTTTAGTTTTATTTCCACATACACGTGAGCTTGTGTCAATAAAAAAGGACACATTATATGTATTTAACTCGTTCAACAGAAACGTTATAGTCCGGGAGGTACCGTCACTTTTACACAAGTCATTTTATGCACGCTGAATTTTTTACTATTGTTAATTCCTATATAAGTTGATGATGTAACCGACCGTCAGACCCTCCAGTAGCGGTGGGTGGAGTCGTAGGAAGCTGCGGAACGTGTCGCGTAATTTGTTCCAAAAAGTTATTTTATGCACGCTGAAAATTTTATTAGTCCTTATTTATAAAGTATATTTTACAAAAAAAAGTCGTCAGACCCTGATCTGCGGGTGGATTGGTCGTCAGTTACGCGTAATAGTAACGAGATGCTGAATTTTGAAAAAAAAGTAATAGTATGCAGTCTGAAATTTATTCAAGTGATAGTTTATAGCTCACATAATACAAAAATAATCGTCAGACGTTATGGAAATGGTGGAAAAACCGTCAGTCGAGCCTTCGAAGTTGATCTCAGTGTTCGAAGCAATTAAGCGCGCGGCATCTTCTGCGGTTCAACTGACAGACTTTGCACCACATTCATGTCGTCTGACGATTATATTTATATTATGTACAATAATAACTATCATTGGGAAACATTTCAGGATGCATACGATGACTTTATGAGATAAAAGAAAGATAATTGATTTATCATTTTTGAGTGGAAATGATTGACATACAAGGTTAGATTTCAACAGGTTTCGAAAGTAATTAATGAATTTATTATCTATATAGAATATCAAAGAAATGTATAAAACAATAACAATATTCTGAAGAATTATCCCTCCAATTCTACATCTTCATAAGTAGAATCACTCTCGGAATCACTAGTTTCCAGTAAACTTTCTTCGCTGCTGTCTTCCAACCCGCTTTCATCGCAATCTTCCTCATCATCGTCTTGCGAATTTGTTTCCTTCAAATGATCTGAAAAAATGCATAAATTTAGATCTAGGTTGAAAATCAACTATTCAATGTCAGAGAAAAGTATGATAAATACCTATAATATTTTCATTTTCATCTTCGATGGTATTAGTGATGCTGCTTATCGAAGGCAATTGATCTCCCTCGAATCATTTGAATTCATATTTGTTGTTTTCCTCTTTCCATCCATAATTTATCGGAGTTGAGGAAATAGGTTTTCGGTGAGATGCGTGAATCCATAATTGAGCGATATAACTGCTCCTCAATAATTGCTGATGCAATTCTGCTTTACAAGGTGGCAGAGTAGAGCCCTCGAAATTTTTATTTACGTTCAAAATATCCTCATTCTTCTTAACTTTATACATTTTCATAAATGCAGCTACCCGTGACAAGTTAACATCATTGATATTTTGAAACCCATACATATGGCAAACAAATTCTTCCAACACTGCAAAAGTTGCATCTAAGTTTGGATTCAACGATTCAGATATTTGTATAAATGCCTGTATGTAACGGGTTGATTTCTTCAGTAATTCAAAGGGCCTTTTCTTTCCTCTTCTGAAAAACGCAGGGTTGAAATCACAACCCGTGAGAGCATGAAAACCTGGTAAAGATTAACATAAATCACCACCCAATTTCTCAAATAATTTGGTGATGTTTATATATCTGCGTGCGTTTCCAGTACCCAGTAGCATGGAGATCTGTAATTTCTCTTTTAATGCATCCATGTTTCCCAGCATAATTATCAAAATATCGGTATCGCAGCATCTGATTGTTACGTGAGCATCAAAATCCAGCTTGCACACGTGAAAAATCATCTTAGTATCTGCCTCTTCGTGATCTTCACATGTTAAATTATTCTCCTCTGTTCTTATCACTTTATCATTTATCACTTCATACTTGTAACATTTCTCATAATTCACATACAAGATTTTCCCTGAAATGAAAGGAGCCAGATGATCATTTTTCCAATCGTCGCACAGGAATTTCACTAGTGCATCTGTAAAGTGTACATTCTGTAAATCATTTATGAAATTAGTTGATCGTTTTTGGTCAGGTCCATTGATGGCAAATCTATTTCCTTCTATTCTCCCTCTCATAAGATGTTCATTATCTTTAATAGATGGCGAGAAATACCGATCGAAAGCAATGATTACAGTCTTCGCATTAGTATACATGAAATCACCTAGGATTTTCTTTGAAATATTACCGAAGGAAACCGGAATTTTTTTTTTTGGAGCAATAAACACAAAATAATTTTGAATCAGCCATGCCTCACACAGGTATACGACTAAACACACGCGCGGCCACGCGCAAACTAATAACTCTGTCAGTTGGACCGCAAACGATGCCGCGCGTTTAATTGTTTTGAACGCTGAGATCAACTTCGAAGGCTCGACTGACGGTTTTTCCACCATTTCCATAACGTCTGACGATTATTTTTGTATTATGTGAGCTATAAACTATCACTTGAATAAATTTCAGACTGCATACTATTACTTTTTTTTTCAAAATTCAGCATCTCGTTACTATTACGCGTAACTGACGACCAATCCACCCGCAGATCAGGGTCTGACGACTTTTTTTGTAAAATATACTTTATAAATAAGGACTAATAAAATTTTCAGCGTGCATAAAATAACTTTTTGGAACAAATTACGCGACACGTTCTGCAGCTTCCTACGACTCAACCCACCGCGGTCGCGCGATCTGACGCTCGGCTTAGTATTTAGTAGTATGAAAACAACTTCATCCGCTGAATTTCATTGTGCATAAAATGACTTGAAAAAAAGTGACGGTACCTCCCGGACTATTAATGGTTAATAATCCAATGTCAGTTGTTCAAGATAATTGTTCATATTGAAGTGTTTGTTATTATATTAAAAGAGAATTTTGCCCAACAATTGTATTATTGTGCCTTTTAGTGTATACTCGAAATAGTTTTATTCAAGTTTTAATTTTGTTGAGAGGACCAAGTATTAGGGTCTACTCCCGATATCTTGTTCTCCTAGCTGGCGCCCTGGCTCTGTTACGAAGGTAAGGATAAGTTCCAAGAAATATAAACGATCCTACAAAGGTTCAAAAAAAAACAATCTGAACCCCCCTGCTCTTCGATGCATGACTGAACCCTATGAACTAGCCGTCTCGTACAGTCAATCTACGGTCAAGACAAGTGGCACTTGAGGTACCACAAGGCGATTGTGGCCACACTTGGTCTCCCTAAAAAGTTTCAGGCTTGTAGGAATAAGGCATTTTCGATTATTTTTTTACAAGTTTCAAAATTTTTTATTTGTGTCCGCAACGGCAAATGATTGGTAGACTGTAACTTTCCTAATTTACAATGTATAAATACTGATTTAAAAAAAAATTAGCTTTGTAGAAATGGATGCAATTTTTCTGTCGCTGCCTCCCGGACTATCATCAGGGTTCAGAGAGGACGTTTTTAGTATGTTAAAGTACGAACAATTACCTAACGAAATCCGTGGAAAAATCGCAGAAGACCGATTTTATACACTATAAAGTAAATTGTTTGAATAACTTTTTTTTTTAATATAAAATAAATATAATATCTTCATTAATTTCACTTCTAATGTTGAATATCTGGCTTCTCATTGGGTAATAATTTATCATACGTAAGATTAGTGTGTGTGGGGGGGGGGGGTTATACATTTTCTTATTTTTTCTTACTAGGGGGAGGGAGGGAGTCTAAAAGTAGGAAAAAACGTCTTACGTAATACATGAACGGCCCCATAGGGAATTTTAGGCGATGTTGCAAATAAAATCGTGGTCAAATTTGAATATATGCGCAGCCCCCAAAAGGTTCTTATCTTTCTGAAAATTTTAAACTATTCTTTATTGGGTTTTGTCAAGGTTTAGCGCCCCCATTGCGCTAAATCACCCTTGCTTCGGCTTTGGTTCTATTATTTCTTTTATGTAATATTTTTAGTGCATAAATTTTGTATTCTTATTGTGTAAACCAATGGTTCCCAAACTTTTTTTTCTCGTGGACCACTTTCAAAGTTTTACTATTTTCGGTAGACCCCCTGCTGCTACATTTCTACTGTATTCCAAAAACTCCTAAAAAATATCACCCTAAATTGGGGGTGTTAAGAAGAAAAAAAAGTAGCACATTTTCTTGTGTCCTATTTATTAAAATAATACTTGTGGTTATACAAAATTATAAACATTTATTATTACAAACAACAATTTGATGTTGATTATAACAATCAACAATTGACAAAAAATCAACAATGAACTCTGAAATGTAAATCAACAATAAAAAATAGTCATACTTTTAATGAGACGGATGTACTTGATGAATTGACAGCAAATTATCAATATTTGGCTTCAGTTTTGTAAGAAGTAATCTCAAATCTCCTCGTTGTGTGATGTTCAATCTGCTCCTTTTTTTGTTAACAGGTTGGTAACGGCACTAAAACTTCTTTCGACAAGATATGACGAGGGAAACGCTATCAAAAATTTTCTCGCAATTTCCCACAGCTCAGGATATTTTTCGGGGATTTCTGCCTGCAGCCAAAATGTTTGATAGCCTTTTTTAAATTTCACCTTCAGTTCCTCGTTGGTGCTGAGCTCAAGTAGCTCTTCTTGTAATACCACATTCGCCTCTTCCGTTTCATCAAATGGGGTTATGGTCCATGGTGGTATTTCCATCGTCAGAATATCTTCAAATCTATTTTTGAAGTCATCATGCACGGTATTTAAATGTTGAGCGTATGTCTGAATATCCTCATCAACACATTCTATCTGTGACAAGTGCGGAAACTGGGAGAATTCGCGCCGACTAATATTTTGCTTCATTAATTTCAATTTACCAAGAAAAGCCGAAATTACACTCTTTGTTTTTATTAAATTAAGGGTGTCCCCTTGTAACTGCAAGTTAACGTCATTGAATTTTTTGAACAAATCTGTTAAGTACGCAATGTCCGCTTTATATTTGATCAGATTTTCTTTTAAATCTGGTGCTTTAGTTTCCAGAAACTCTATCACTGATTCGAAAAGTGAGTAAAATCTCGATAAGCATGCACCTTTCGACAACCAGCGTATTTCAGTATGTAAGAGCAGTCGTTGGAAATCTTCATCATTTTCATCGCACATTAGTGCAAATAAACGGGTATTCAAAGCATTGTTTCTTATATTATTAACTGCGTTAATCACAAATTGAAGCGATTGGTGCAATCTATCACTCAAATTTTTCGCTACAAGGTGTTGTCGGTGGATGACACAGTGAATTGCAATTAGTCCTGGTATTATTCTTTTAAGATGGCTTATAAACCCACGATATCGCCCGAACATGGCAGGAGCTCCATCTGCTGCCACCGAAATAATGTTTGTAAATGGAATAGATTTTTCTGTAAAAAAATCACATTAAATATCGATTCGCCTTTAGTGTCCGACTTCAAAGTTTTTGCGAATAGCAGCTCTTCATGGATTTCTTCGTCCATAACAAATCGAACATATGCCAATAATAATGCTTCATTACCAGGCAAAGTAGACTCGTCCAATTGAATAGAAAAATGAGTGGTTTGCAGATAATTACACAAGAAGCTTTCTATATCAGAGCACATTTCATCAATACGTCTTTGTACAGTGTTGTTACTTAAAGGAATTCTTTTGAGTACGTCAAATGGAGGTTTGTGTAGAACAGTTTTTAAAACCTCTTCAATAGCGGGTAAAATTAACTCTTCTCCGATGGTGTGCGGTTTTCCAGATTTCGCTATAAGCAACGAAATATTGTAAGATGCCCGCAAGCCATCATCGTTACTTTGAGACGTTGAAGCAAACATACTATTTACGGTAGGTCTCTTTTCATATTTTTCCTTCAATGTTTGAAAGTATTTCAGATCTTTACCTATTTTTTCAGGATGACACCTTCTTAGATGGTCTTCGAGCTTCGATGGTTTCATATATAGAGTCATTGCTCAGAACTCTGTTGCATAAAAGACACATAGGCAATCGTTTGTCTGCCGTTGATGGAAGAAAACCAAATTTCAAATAATCAATACTGTACTGTCGACATTTCTTCTTAGATTCAGCCATTTTCCGTATCAGTTGTGACCTTTTGAAGTTTCTTTATTATTATATAGTAAAATAAAAATATAAATCCGGCTAAATCCGCAAATTGGCGGATGATCCGGTGATCCTTAAAATTTTTGCAGGTGTGTTTCCACAGTTTTAGTATTTTCATACTTATGATTCATACATGTATCGATTCACTCACAGTCACACTTTTATGTTCAAAATCCCGGAAACAAATGAGTAACGTTTTGTTCTTGGCATTCGTATTTATACTAATGTACATAGATTGCAAGCACAGCGCAAGTCGCATTTCATCCCTTTGCAGGTCTAAACAAGCATCCCGGACGAGCGGGCGCACGGGCGGCACTTTGCAAGTCTCGACATGTGGTGTACACTTGTACTATTATCTATTGTTCTATTCAATTCTGTGTTTGAACGGAGTCTCGAATATTTTTGAGTACCGACCTAGTGAATGATGCTACCTGCCTACGTTGATAGGTAAATCCAAGCCAAAATTTTTGTTCTTTATTATGAAAACCAGAAAATTTTTCGTGCACCCCCACTTACAACTTGTGAATCCCTGTTTTCTTTTCACGTCTACGTGGACCCCCGTGTGGTCTCCTATGGACCCCAGGGGGTCCACCTGGACCACTTTGGGAACCACTGGTGTAAACGATTACTCCGTAAATAAAGAAATAAATAAAATTCAAAATATAAAGTAAAAGGACGGGAAGACATTTTTATATGAATGTATATATTTTTTGAATTTGAAATTTCGTACTATTTCTACAACCAACCACAGCGAGAATACATCCGCTCCGCCCCAAATCCGGAGTCCTGTGAGGTTAGCGTCACTCGTTCGGTAAAGAAGGTACCATAAACTTCTGTGCCATAAACCAGCACAAGTAATGAACAACTAGTGTAATCATAATTACAATTATTTTATTATTCGTGCACCGAGTGATCCTCACAACTGTGTGATTATTTTGGGTAAATTTTCGTAAAAGTATTTTAAAGTGAAAGCTAGTACTCGCTGCTTTAAACAGACGGTGCTATCCTAGCGTGGGTAGGTCATTGACCACCAACCATCCACGACGGTCGCCATTTTAAGCTTGCGTTCACTTTTTTCAAGTCAGGTACGCAAGTTTTTAATTTAACGTATAATCAATTCATTTTCTTATTAAATTAACCAAAGTGATTGTGTGCCATTCCACGAACAGTGTTAATTTCTTCTAACAGAATTCATTACAGCTATGGATCAAATGCCAGCTTCGGAAGAATTAGAAAATAAGGAAACCCATGACCCAATTTTACAAACTCCATATATTCTTAAAAACAGTTACGAAATTAAAAAGGAAGATTTAGAAGACGTTAATTTTAATCTAGAAGACTTCTTACATCACTCGATAGACATTAAAGAAGATAGCGATTCCGGTCAATTTACTCAGGAGCAACCTTCAAGCGAATCTAAAGGCCCACATTTATTTGAGTGTGCAAATTGTGAGTATAAAGATATAAGTAAACGCGCATTAAAACAGCACGTAAGAACTCATATGGAGGAGAAACGGTTTCTTTGCAAAATATGTGGCTTCGAGTGTGCCTATAAAGTTGCTCTCAACAAGCATTTAAAAATTCATTCTGGTAAAAAACGGTTCATTTGTGAAATATGTGACTACAAATGTGCAAATAAATCACATTTAAACGATCACTTAAGAATTCATACTGGCGAGAAACCGTTTTCATGTGAAATATGTGATTATAAATGTTCCCAGAAATCAAGTTTAAAAGTACATTTGAAAATTCACACTGGCGAGAAACCGTTTGCATGCGAAATATGTGATTACAAATTTGTTAGTAAATCGGCATTAAAAGTACATTTAAAAAGACACACTGGCGAGAAACCGTTTGCATGCGAAATATGTGATTACAAATTTGTTAGTAAATCGGCATTAAAAGTACATTTAAAAAGACATTTACAAATAAAAACTCACCCTGGCGAGAAACTGTTTGCTTGTGCAATATGTGATTATAAAAGTTCCTATAAAGGTTCTTTAAAACGACATTTAGGAATTCACACTGGCGTGAAACCGTTTTCTTGTGCAATATGTGATTATAAAAGTTCCTGTAAAGGTACTTTAAAAGTCCATATAAGAACTCATACTGGCGTGAAACCGTTTACTTGTGCAATATGTGACTATACATCTGCACAAAAATCGAATTTAAAGAACCATTTAAAGACTCACACTGGCGAGAAGCCCTTTGCGTGTCAAATATGTGACAACAAATATGCAACCAAAGGTCATTTAAAGAGGCATTTAAAAACTCACACTGGCGAGAAACCGTTTGCCTGTGAAAAATGTGATTATAAAAGTTCACGCAAATGTAGTTTAAAAGAACATTTGAGTACCCACACTGGCGAGAAACCGTTAGCTTGTCAAAAATGTGACTTTAAATGTGTGCGGAAATTAGCATTAAAAGATCATTTGAGAACCCACACCGGGGAGAAACCATTTGTATGTCAAATATGTGACTATAAATGTGCCAATAGATCAACTCTCAGATACCATCATTTGAAAACCCACACCGGGGAAAAACCTGTTGTGTGTCAAATATGTGACTATAAAAGTGCCAGTAAATCAACTCTCAGATTCCATCATTTGAAAACCCACACCAGGGAGAAACCGTTTGTGTGTCAAATATGTGACTACAAATCTATCCATAGAAACGATTTAAAAGTCCATATGAGAACTCACACTGGCGAGAAACCGTTTTCATGTGATATATGTGATTATAAATGTGCCACGAAATCAAGCTTAAAAGTACATTTGAAAATACACACCGGGGAGAAACCGTTTATTTGTCATATTTGTGAATACAAATTTGCCCGTAAATCGGAAATAAAAATACATTTAAAAAGACATCATTTAAAAAAAAATAATAAATAAAAACGCACTCTGGCGAGAAACTGTTCATTTGTAAAATATGTGATTATAAATGTGCCCAGAAATCAAGTTTAAATCAAATCAAATAACATTTATTAATTTAGTACTAGGCAAGGGGATACCTTACATTTCGTATGTTACAAATATTAGGACTGGTAGCCCTCTCTTCTATATTTAATTAATTAAAGTAAATGTAAAAGTTTAGTTACATAAAAAGTAAGTGGCATGCAGAAAAAAATTTTCAAAAACCTGCTGAAATCAAGGTTAAAAGTACATTTGAAAATTCACACCGGCGAGAAACCGTTTGCCTGTGAAAAAAGTTTAAAAGGACATTTCGCACATCTACAAGTATATAGTAACCAGTGGCGGCTCGTGGGGTTCTACAGTGGTGGTGCCAGAACTTTTTCTTTTGATGAGTTCATAAATTTAAGTCCAACCGAAAGAGATTTTTTCCGAATCCAAAGGAACTGTATACAGTTCTGTATACAGACTTAAATAGTAGTTTAAGGGGGTTACCTACTGTGACCGATAAATTTTTTCGATTTTTTTTATTACATATTTTTATAGTTTGAATACGTTTACAAAAAATATTAAAGTAAAATTCATCAAATTACCCGAATTATAACGGATTTTCTGTAATGGTGTTTATTTTGTACTTTATATAAAATATACAAAAATAAATTTAACAAATGTAAGTTGTAGTTGTCTGTAATTGTCTTTAGAGGAGTCCAAAAAACAAAAATTTTAAAATTGTTAAAAAAGGAAATTATTAAAAATCGACGTTTTAGTCCAACCTCAAAATCGAATTGATTGTGAAAAAGGAGCTTTAAAAGTTTTTTTTTACAAATTGCGGGATTACTCCCCCGTCTGGGGTTGATAACTAATTTACTATGTTTTTTATGGGTGCAGTAATTTTCACTTCAAAAAATACATTTTTTTTTATATATTTATTATTAATCTGGAATCTTTCTGGAACATGGTAGTGAAAGAATTTTGTGAAAAATTTAAAAAATGAGGAAGTTATGAAGATGTCTAATGACGCAGTTGCAAATTCGTATATGGGAAACCTGAACTACAAGAACATTACCGCATAATTTTAAATGCGTTTTTCTCCGAATGACATTTCTTTTGGTGGTGGGCATTCTATCTTAAAAAATAATTGACCGATTCAATTGAATCTTGCGGCATTGGATTTTATATAAAATTCTCTATCGTCTGAACTAAAACAAATGCATTCGTACAAAATTTAGGTGCTTTTTTGTGGTTCCAACTTGAAAAAAATGTAGAAAATTTCGATTTTTTTTTAAAACGCTGCCATTTCCTCGGCAATTTTTTTTCTTATGATTGTAGTTGGGACGATAGCGACAACTCTGTTGAAAACGAAAATCTTTCGTTTTTTAATTTAAAAATTTGTATTAACAAATACAAAGGACCTGAGCTTGCCCACCACCATTTTAATAATCTTACGTTCAGGAGGCTGTAGCAGCATAAATTTTTATTATTTTTATATGAAAAATTCACAATTGTGTATTCAATATATAATAAATATTCCACCATAACAGAAAAATTTCTATGTTGTTTCATTTTTCTAAAAAAATCCTGAAAATTGCCTAGATTTATGAGCGAAAAAGTGGAATACCCCCTTAATACAAGGTCTTCAACTGACATATTTGCTGCACAAATAAATAATATTAGATACAAAATCCCTAATATAGTTGGTTTTTTTATCTATTTTGATAATTTTATTATGCTAATTTTTATTTTAAAATATTTTCAAAAGAATTTTGTTCTTTCAACAATCGCCATTTAGTTCTTTTTTTAAATTTTACATTTTCGAGGTTCCGACCATAGCCTGGCATTCATAGAGAACAAAATGTACAAAAATTCGTATATTTTAGATAACTAACGTCGGTCAAAAACATTGCGCCCGATCGAAACATGAGTTACGCGTTGATCTATTACTTGTATAATTTCCAATAAAACGCTTTGCAAAAATTTTAGATGTTACTTTAGACATGAATAAATAAGAATCCTAAATTTCAGCTCAATAGCTTAAACAGGTTTGTCGAATTTAATTCCTAAAAATCAGCTTGCCGGAAATGCAACAATTTAAATAGAACACACTTCAAGATAAAATTAATATTTATTACATTTATTAAATTAAAGAATTTTGCGTTACGAGCAAGTTGAACAAATCCAAATTAAATTAGTATAAGAAATATTTTAAGAATTGTAATTGAAATTTATAACATTGAGATAACATTTTTAATAACGTTGACGTTATTAGATTGCATGATAATAATTATAATATAACATCTATTCTAAAATTTAAAAAATAAGGAAAAGCACATTTACTAAATTGCAGGATATTATATAAAATCATTTTGAAATAATCAAATCAAGCAAAAGGTCTACCCAATTTTTGAATTTTAATATCTTCCTCCAGCCAACATGAGCAAAAAGGCTTGTTTAAAATGTTATTAATTTTATTCATTATTAAATTAAACTCAACGCGGTATTAATAATTACACATAATGAAATCAGAGATATAGGAGGTAGCCTCATACAAACACTCGGCGGGTGTAGGTAGAATTGCTATCACGCACCCATATGCAGCCCGCTACGATTACAGTAGTGGCCAGGAGTTGCGTAGCCACAATGAATTGGCTCGATGTTGATAATTTATCTTATTGTAAAGTGCACATTTATGAAATAAAAATTACATAATATGTCTATACTATGTTTACGCTTTAAAGTGAGAAAAATGTTTAAGATTAAACAATTTTTAAACAAAGTTAAATATTTTTTGAAAATTAAAAAAAATATTTAAGGCCGTTTTGCCCAGCTAGTGCCATGGCTCTTTGGCTCATTATAACGAGCCGCCACTGATAGTAACAACTCAAAAAATGCAATTTTTCAGTTTTTTAGCCTATCGGAAGAACAAATATGTACAGTATTTATCTAAAATATCGTAATAACTCTTAAGTTAAAAATTACACAGCCCAACAAAATGAAAAAAAAATGTTGGTGCCGGAGAAGTAAGAACTGAATTTAAATATGTTTGATGCCCTGATTTCAAAAATGTATTGCTTTTTTTCGTAGCAGCTGCAGTTTTTAAGATATCTTAAGATAACTTTTATAGATTTCACGTTATTACTATTATATGGGACGCGCATGAATGGATTATCGAGATTCCTTGAAGGAAGGCAGGTGGTTACGTACATTTAGCTTTTTTAAATTAAAAAACATTAAATTAAATTACGTTAAATATTTTCCATGAACATACCGTAATGGTAAACTGAAACTTGTAAGGGTTTAAGTGTACACCGCAGGTAATGAATTCGGTCATGAGAGTTCGGCAGGTATCGGAAATGTGGGTTTTACGATCATGGAGATTTCCGAGTCCCTAAAACAAGGTAATTTGATTTTAATTTTACCTGAAAAATTTTGGTTTTGACCTGTAAAAATATTTTGTTATTTTTAACTTTTTGTTAAAACTACAATCGATTACCGCGTATCCAAAAAACTTGAGCTGCTACGAAAAAAAGAAAGACATTTTTGAAATTAGGGCATCAAACATATTTAAATTCAGTTCTTACTTCTCCGGCACCAAAATGGCTGTTGGGCAGTGTTATCGTCAGAGGGCAGTTGTTACCCTATAGCACGATATTGCTTGAACATAATATCAAGCTATAATACAGATACTTTTAATTATAAATAGTTAGTGTTTGCACTTGTACCAAGTGAGCACGTCGAATAAGGTTACATTTTGAATTACAAAAAAAGTTAATTTAATTTATTTCTTAATTTTATGTAACTTTATTGAAGTTGATGCGTTGGTTGATGCTATCATTAAAACACGATTTCTAGGGAACTTACTTTTTTGAGTTGTTACTGTTGTAGGAGGCAGTAGAGCCTTTTCTACGTATGAGGAAATATTGTCAAGTACCCCTCGTTGAACAGCGAAATTATTCTTTTGTTGAGTGAAGAAATAAAACACTTATACTGTAGTAATGTAATATTTAATTTATTAGCATTAAACGAACTTGAATGATGCGATGTAAAAAACGTATGTGCAGTTTTTTATCGGAAGCATATTCAATTAAACTTGTGAGCAGTAGACGTACAAATTACTCATCAAACGTGTGAGCGCTTTGACTGGCCAAGACATATCTACTGACGCTAAAAGCGACGAAAAAGCGGGAGTTGCGCCGCGCATACATAAAATTGCATGATGGGTAAGCCATCTCGCACAATAATTTGAATATAAAATACATATAAAGATATCGCACAATAAAATTGAAATATAAATAAAAATGTACAAGAAGTGGGATAATATAACATAATTTAAACAATGCGATTTCGAACAACTGTATACTTGCAGATGTGCGATTTGAGTACCCACACTGGCGATAAACCGTTTGCTTGTCAAATGTGTGACCACAGATTTTCACGCCAATCAAATTTAAACAGTCATTTAAGATCCAACATTCATAATAAAACAAAAAATCGAAAAGCGAGTACTCCGTAAGCGTTGGCAACAAAGTAGATACCCAGGTGATAAAAGCAACCCTAATAAATGCACAAAAGAATTACATGAAATGTTAATAGATAAGTGCTTCGACTCAAAATGTTTATACCAGCTTATCTGACCAACAGATTCGCTTTACTATTAATAAATTATATAACCATAATAATACAGGTTTTAATGTAATTAATGCAGAAAGTTCACTGCAACACTTTGTACATGTGGTTTTATTTATATATTTCATTGTCAACTTGTAGTAATCCGACCCCTCCTTCTGTTTTTAAATTATTTTTATTTTGTATTTTTTTAATATTTTATTGTAAATCATCTGACAATTGTCTTTTTACTGTCATCATAAATTCTCTTTTTTTTAAGCATGCATTTCTTTTTAATACGGACCTGTATAATTTTAAACTTAATCACCAAATTAATATAAGTTATCAATATCATATAATTATCTCATTTGTTCCTTGTTCTTATCGAATATTTAAACAGGGATATTATTTCTTTTAAATTCAAATTTTATTTAAAGTTTTTACCTAGATTGAAAGTAAAAACTCGCGATATAATTATATGATTTGTTAAAGAATTATAAAGGTCACATTAGCTAAAAAATGTAGTTAGTTAGTTAAGTTTAATTATAAATAATATGTTATCTGAACTTTCTAAATGTTAAATAATATTATCGAAATGATTAGGGTAAACAATTGAATCTCTCCAAACAAGAGGTCCTCAAACATTTTTAATATTGAATAAGCTGATACTTATAATTCTATTATAGACCTCATGAAGTTTTAGAACCTCTTGTTATATGGTACAAATTAAGGGAAGTAAATTCAACCCTTGGATTTTGAGTTAAGAGATAATGATATTGAACCCAAAGTACCATTAAGTTCAGATAACGTGAGTGCATAAAAAGGCCCTTCAACATCTTAACGAGTTAGTCAATCGCCGGTCAGTCGCGTTTTCGGGCCAGTGCTGTTTTGTGTTTCTCTTGTATTATTTATGTGTGGGTTTGTATGTCAATTTTAAAGTAATTTAAATCCGGTTACGATTAATCTAAACTAAAAACCGGGCCAAATATCGAGATTTTGAAGCGCCTTCAACTCATCGCCTTCTTCCAATCAATAATAAGGGATACACCATAGGAATATTAAATTTTAACAAGTAAGGAATCATATTATATTAATTTCATTTGTGTAAACTTTTGTATGATTTTGTCTGGTGTGTAAATTCCATTTCTTATTAAATCAAAGTAATTAATTGTCACTTTTAATTTTTTTTTTATTACTATCTGAGAGGTTTATTCCTACGCCTTAAAAGAAGAGACGTTACTAAAATCGAGGTTACAAGTTTCCTACAATTAACTTGTTGGTGGCAGCTTATTTACGCTATTTAGGATTGGTGTCAGAAACCAATCCCTTTTTTTTTAGTGTAAAAATTTGTAAACCACAGCCCCGGTTTACTACAAACTGAAGGTTTATAATCTAATGGATTGATTGCTAAATATATTGAGTTAAAAAAATTCATACTCACAAGAAACCGTTTGCTTGTCAAATATGTGATTATACACAGAGATCAAGTTTAAAGTGTAATTTAAAAATCAATACAGGCTAGCAAAGGCATGTATGTGAATTTTAAAACTTCAAATTAAATAAAAAGCAGCTTGCAGATTTATTTTTAATCCTCAAGCTGCTGAGAAACGCATGCTTATGGTATTTATGTCTTATAAAGTGTCCATTAATATGTGCTTAAATAAATTGTTTGTTTGTGTTCTTAATAAATACTAATTTTATTTGTGTTCGATCTTTTATTTTTATTTAGGCATCTTTTAATGAAACTACCACTTCAGATAGGTATATTTTAAAGTCATTCAGCCGGTGTACTTTAAAAATTAATTTAAGATAGTTACGAAATTCTTTTAAAAAAATTTTTGGAATGATATTTATTTCGTCCAATAAGAGGAATATTAAAATAAAGCCAGATATCATAATAGTCCAGGCAACGAAGCCGAAAAATTGGCTCAAGCTTGCAAAAAAATCCGGGCAATTTGAATTTTGGCAGAGATGTACATTGGTGTGTTCTAATGAACCCCCCGAAAGTCCCATAAAATCCCACGCTGGCGTCCCCCACAATCGGGGGTTTTAGCTCCCCCAACGCAATTTTTTGCCGATAACTCGCTTATTTATGCTTGCATAGAAAATTATGATCAGAGCATAAATTACTCTATAAAATAGTTTTTTTTTTATTTTTCTATGGCACACTAAAGCTGGATTTATAGTTTGACGTACTGTAAACGTAGACGCACTGGATACGTAAGAAACGGACTGTAAGATATTTTCATATACAACATCCCAAGCTTCGCGCTTGGGCAGTTTTTGTTACAACAAGCATTTGTGTGGCAGCGGAAAAAATTGTCGAATATATGCCTGTCCAGAGGGATGTTTGACAAGAGAATCGCACGAACGATTAAAAAAATTGTATTTTAATAAAAAGTTCGATAGCTTTGACTCAAATAAAATAATGTATAGTTACTATGACAATGATAAACAAATTATTTGTCATTATACGAAATAAAAATGTGTTCACGGTTTGGTTCGCGGTTTGGCAAATATTGATGAAGAAATTAATAATAGTACCTACACCAATTATTAATACTGCGGGTTCAAGAAAATCAGTTTGGTTTCAATTTGACAAATTTTGTGCGTTAAGAAATTACAATGCTATCAGCAACACGCTACCCGTAGAAGATCTCAATAATATAAGTCAAAGTTTGAGGATATAATATGAGGAAGGAGGGTTCAAATTATAAAGAAGCAACACGGTAAAAATTACATCTTCTGCGTTTACAATATTATACAAATAACTAACAAAAGTTATTTTACAACAGATTGATAAGAAAATTAATTTCAAAAAGGGACAGAAATGAAGTCATTGAATGATGATTATTTGAATAAGAAACGATTTACACCAGATGAAGAGTACCGTAGCAAAATTGTTCAAAAAAGAAAAATTGAATTTGGTTTAAAAAAAAAGTTATAAAAATAATGAACTTGTCTAAAAGTATCACGCTGAAGTATAGAAGAATTGCACATTTAATTTTTCAAACTGTAAAAATGTTAGTTTCTTTGTAACCATTATTTGTATAAAATCAATTAAAAATTAATTTTATAAAAAACAGACTGTCAACTTTTAATAAACCATGTTAGTAACAATGTTTGCAAGCAAATATTCGACAATTACCCCGGCTAATATTCAGTTTCCAAATAGTCACTTAATTTTAATATGATTGGCTACCTTTCAATTGTTTTTGACAATGTCATTGGTACACGTTGGTCATGTGACAGGTGAGGGCGATTCTCAAATTTATTTATTCGACGGAACGGAATTTTCGCGCATGCGTAGAGGTGATAACAATATAAAGTGAGTGACATTCAACGATTCAATATAACCTACAAATTATACAAATCGTGAAATTACATGTACAGTTGGTAGTTTCTACTAACATAGGCAACCGTAAAATAATTTAAATTCAAATTAAAAAATAATTTAAATTCAAATATACTGTCGTGATATCTTTAGCATAAGGGTAGGTCTAGCGTAATTGGGTGTTTTTCTGTGAAATGCTCATATCGTGATTGTCACTTTTGAGACCATAATGATGGATAAGAACTTGCACCTACATTTTTCTTGATACTTCGTTAATGGACTGCTTGCTTCATTTTACCTGAAAGAATAACAAATGTAACTATTTTGTACCCAGGGACGTGCTCATGGGGGGGATGAGGGGGGAGCTTCCCCCCTCAATACTTTAGAAAGTTGGCAAAATCACCCAAAAGTTGGTGAAGTTGGCAAAAGCCGCTAAACCAAAACTAGGTTTGTAAAAATTTTATCAACTCCAAAAAATTTCAAGTAATAAAATAATATAATATGCCTATTTTCTCCAACTGTATAAAATAACGTGTGTAATTATATTTTGTAACTATTTTAGTTATATTTTGTAACTAAACACGTTACTTTAGTTACACAATGTTACTAATTTTGAAATAATTAAATAATGCGTAAAAGTTTTGCTTTTGTTGAAACCAACATTCATTGTAAAATGTAATAAAAAATTTTAATTTAAGTATTCATAATTATTTTATTTAGGGCCGCGATTAAAAAGGACAAATATTTGTCCTAAAAGGTGTAAGATTCCTCAAAAATTGCTTTACTACTCGAACAACACGGTTTTGCGGATCGCGTTATGTAACCAGCCCCAGCCAAATAAAATTTTCCTATTGACTACTGTAAAGAGAATGGTTAATAGAGTCTATAGAAAAATATTTTGGGTGAACCCTTGAGAAATAACCCTTATTTCGAATAATTAAAAATCCGGGTGAATACGCCACGCCCCCATGCAATTTCACAAAAATTGGGTTAATATCCGGACTTTTTGGGTATGTTTCGGTCCGAATGTGACTCTGACGCCGTTGCAGACGGTTAAAATTATCGAAGAATCGTTAAAATCCGAAAAAAGTGCGGAAATCGGCAACATTCATGCCAGGGGATACAAGTCATAACAGCCGGCGCGGCCGCGGCTACTGGCTTTTCCGTGCCCGGTCGGAATGAGTGAAAATCAAAATGTATCACCCGTTATTTGTGTGGGATTCGATACAAACGGTTGGGTCGTTTTAGAAACCGCCCTTCGGGCGGTTTTTTTAAACGCTACCACTTGGACTAAACATACTTGAGGAATATTAATTCACCCTAACCGGGATCAATTAAATAGGGATCATATAAAACCGGGATATAGCTTTTAAAAGTATACTTTTACTTATCACCCCCAAAATATGGAATAAAACAAAAAATAAAGGGTAAACAATAACCTTTAATAGATGTTACGCTTACGAATGGTGTCGTCAATCGTGTCGTCAAGCAAGCAAGCAAGCATGGTTCGCGAAGCGGAGCACGTGCTGGGCGGAGCCCAGCTTTGTCTCCTCCAACGCTCAAAAATTGAATAAAACTCTCGTTGGAGATGCAATATGGGTTAAAACCCTGAAAAGGCGTAGAAGCCAGTCGCATTGTGCCCCGAGAGGCATGATATTAAAGAATAAAATGAAAGAAAGAATAAAAACCCTCAGACCGCCGGGTGAGGCCCGGTTGTCCATGATCCATGCTTGATGCGAAGTGTGGGCTCACAAAATAAAAATGCCGCTGTTATTGAAGGTCGCGAGGGGGGTGGAGCGAAAGCACCTGCTCCCAGAAATTCAGGGTGAAAACACCTACCCTTAGTATCGTCGAGGGGACGTATGCACCTGTCCCAGAAGCTGAAAGAAAAGTGGTTATCCTAATAATTATCGCATTAATTGTTTGCTACCAGTTTATCCTGTATTTCTTGGAGTCAAGATGCTTTTCGGCCTCTTAAACCTGTGGAAATCGACGATTTCGTATTTCCCTAGTTGGTTTACTAGAGGGTTTTCGCAGTCGTGACTCCGTTCGTACAGTTTTTCTGTTAGTTTGTATATCATCTTACTTACCTGTTCCGTCTTTGTATCCTGATGGATTTGACGGTTGGTGACAAACCATGGCGCGTCCAGTGCCCTGCGCAGGCAGGTGTTCTGAATTGTTTGTAGCCTCTCTAACTGTGGTTCACTCGCGAATGCCCACGCGGGGGCGGCGTACGTAAGGATAGGGAGGATGATCGCCTTGTAGACTCTTATCTTGAGATCTTTCGACATCGCCCCTTTGCGACCTATCAGGGGGGCCAATGAAGACATTAGACCCCTTGCTAGAGTCACTCGTTGGTCAATGTGCTTCACCCAAGTTAATCGACTGTCGAGGGTCACACCAAGGTATTTGACGGAGCTGGTCCATGGTATCTCTTCATCGAATATTTTAACTCTCTTGTCCAGTTTCGGTCGACGCCAGGTGAACATGATTGCCTCACTTTTGTCAGAGTTTACCTCGATTCGCCAAGTGCGGAACCATGTTTCCATGGCGTCCATCGATTCCTGCAAGTATTTGATTGCCATGACCGGGTTAAGGGAGGGGGCAAGGATCGCGGTGTCGTCGGCATATAGCGCGATCTTCGTTCTTGCAGTCCTCGGGATGTCACTGACATAGATGTTAAATAGCGTCGGAGAAAGTAGGGAGCCTTGGGGCACTCCAGCCTCGGCTACTCCTTCTTGAGATCTTGTGCCGTCGATGATTGTCCTAAACCGTCTGTTTTTCAGGTAGGATGCTACCAGTTTTACAAGTCCCGGTTTGACGCCTGCCTGTAGCATTTTGAAAATTAGACCGTTGTGCCAAACCTTATCGAACGCTTTTGCGACGTCTAAGAAGACCGCCGCTACGACGTTCTTACGGTTCCACGCACCGGTAATCTCTTCTGTTACTCGCAGTATCTGTTGGGTGGTGGAGTGTCGTCAATTTCTAAGTGTTAGGGTATATCTTTTTGCACGGACTGAGAACAGAATGGGGAGATTCCACAAATCGTCCCTCATGCGCGTCACCGAATGTGTAAAATTTGCTAAGTTCAAATTCGATTTATTCAAAAGTTTGACCCGCTTTCACCCTAAATATTTTTACAGTTTACTATATAAACCTTATACTATCCAATAGTCAATAGGAAATTTTGATTTGAGTGGGGCTGGTTATATAACCTTAGCAGCGAAGTTGATATTACTGACAACATTCATTTAGATAGAGTCATCAATGTGTGGTCCGAATTAAAGAACAGAAGAATCCGTCTAAATGAATGACAATTATTCAATATTAATCTACTTTAATAACATGTACTACGTATAATATTGTAAATTAAATTATATTTTTATTATTTATAAAATGATCTACTTTTTATGTCCCAATTTATACCCAATTACTTACAAAAAGTTGGCAATTTTTAATTGATTCAGTTGGCAAATTGAGGATTGCTCCCCCCTGAAAAAAGTTGGTTGAGCACGTCCCTGTTTGTACCCACAAGGATTGTAAAAATTTGTGTAAAGGACAAAGGGAGATTTAGTTGTTTTAATTTTAAATTGACAAGTTATGATTAAATCAAAAATAAAATTTATTTGTTAAAAGTGTAGGGGATTATTTTAAATAGTGGTGATTTTAAAAGGAATTCGCGGGCTGATAAGAAATTTTGGTGGGGCCAGGAAAGAAGAATTTGAACAGTCTCGTTTCGTCCAGGAAAGTAGAAGGACGTAATTTAAGTCGAGTTCCGTCCATCAAATAGTGAGGACGTGATTTAAAAGAGTCCAGTTCCGTCCACCATAGGGTGAGGACGTAATTTTGAGTTCGAGTCCGTCCATAAATAGTAAGGACGTAATTTAAGTCTTGTTCCGAATGTTGGGACGTGAACACGTAGTTTTATGGAGAGGCGAAAAGACGTGAATTTGGTTAAATTTGCAAATTTTGGGAACAATTTACACGTTCACAAGAAGATTGAAAATTATTTAGTAATCGAGTTGAGAATTATTTTGGAAGTTTCGCGTATAAAGCTAAATAAATTAAATTCAGTTTACGAAAGATTTATGTTGAATAAAGAAGAAGATTTAAATTGTGAAGTTTATGAAAATTTTTGGGACCACTGCATTTGGTATGTCGACGGTATTGATGGTTATGTTTTCGAGTTATGTAAAATAAGGAAGTTATTGAAAATTCAACCTACCTACACGTCTACACTGTCAATAGGCGATATCCAATCAATCAACTACACATCCTGGAATTCTTCATGTTATGGGATCTGGATTACACCTCAACACATCTTCCTGGTTGCCCGTCGCGTGTTTTGCGTCATTTGTGCACATACTGAGTGGTAAGAGTTGCGTCTACACTTTTCTTAACATTAAGTTCGCGCGTGATTTAAAATTTGGGGTTTTTATTAAACATTTTTTTAGTATTAGTTAATTTCTTGTAAAAATTGGTTTAATCATAATAATGAAAATTTCTCTTTGTTTATTTTGATATTTCTGTTTATTAATAAATTGCATTCTTGTTGTACATTAGTTACATTTGGTTTGATTTAAATACAGCAGGAAGTAAAAGGAAATAAGGTGCAAGGTATAACAAGTATTTTTCGATTTTTATGAAAGTTATTTATTAATTACAGTTTGATTGAGCATTTACTGAATTGACGACCCACTTTTGACCCTGAAAGAGTTCTCATTGCTGGCCGGTGCATAATTTAATTAAGTGCCATATTACCATCCTTGCTATAAAAATTAAAACGGTAGCAACACATGGCAATACACATAGATTAAACACACAGAATTCTTTCTTTTGATTGGTCGGACGTAAGAAACGCACTGTAAAAGATGAAAGTTGACCAACTCTTACGTTACAGTCCGTTTCTCTTACGTTACGTCATACGTCTACGTTTATTTATAAACAAGAGTACCTAAATTCTATAGTCCAGCTTAATACTTAAATTATTGACCGAAAATACGACCCACCCTTAAAATGGCATAATTTTGATTCGTTGCAGGGAGAGAACTGTTTTTGGGCACGGGAAATGCTTTTAATAATAAATTAATTGAAATTGTGGGTAAGGTTGGAAAATGAAGAGAAAATAGATTTTTTCAAAATTTGCCCAATTTATAGTAACTTCCAAGTAACGAAATTGAAATTTTGGTTTGAGCTTACAGAAGGTCCGGGCAAGCTGAAATTTGGAAAAGATATATTGCCGTGTATTTAGCAAAAATTAATTATACTTCATTTTTTTATATAGCGTTAAATAATTTTTGGTCAATTAGAATGACTCCCCATTAAAATTTTCTGTTTTCACATTAACTTTGTGTTAATGATAACATTTTAGAACTCATTGTTCGCAACCCTTGGAAATCTAAAAAAGCGGCAATGCGACAAGTTCTTGCTTTTTTTGTTGTTGTTGCTAGAACAACCCAACACTACACGGTACACCATGGTAAAAAATGTTTAATTCAATATTTTTAATTATAATTTATCAAGCTTTACGCACATTTATCTGTAAACAAACCAAATTAAACACACAAAAACCGTTAAATGCCTTATAAAACTGCCCATTTCTGGGTAAATAGTCACCGAGTTTATCACCTCGTGACGTCAGGCGTGCGAGCGAGCGAGATGGGCTTATCTCATGCTTGTGAGTTTATCTTTACAATAATAGTATCATGGGTAGTAACCATGTACATAAGACACACTTACGTGATCGAAAGCAGGAAAAAGTAATTTTTTATCAAATAGCAATTTAACTTGTACAAATTTTTTAAATTTGCCAGAAACTTTTAGAAAAAAATATTCGTAAGTCATCAATCGCAAATAAAATTTCGGCAGTGTAAACGTGTAGAAATTTTATCCAATCACTCTCTAAAGTCACAGTTTTAGTACAATTTAGTTCTGCATTCTTAAAACGGATAGACTATAGGTTAGTTCGGCATTCACATGACGATTTGTGTTCTTATTGTGTAAACGATTATTACTCCGTAAATAAAGAAATAAATAAAATTCAAAATATAAAATAAAAGGAGGGGGAGACATTTTTATATGAATGCACATATTTTTGAATTTTAAATTTCGAACCATTTCTACAACCAACCACAGCAAGAATACATCTGCTGCATATAATCAGATTATCTGAGGTTAGCGTCACTCGGTCGGTAAAGAAGGTACCATAAACTAGCAGCACAAGTAATGAACAAGTAGTGCAGTGTTGCCACTTCTACCGCTTTTTCGGTAGATCTACCGATTTCTCTTTGCATCTACCGAACTACCGAATTGATTTCAAAATCTACCGAATTTTCCCGGAGATTCCTTAAAAGTAGAATTCATAGAAAACAACTATAAAGTAAAAAAAATGAAGATTATTATTATTATATTTTCACAGACACCGACTATGATTTCGCCCTCTGTCCACTAAATTATAAAACTATATACAAGTCCACAGTCTGCACATGAGTAGAAATATTATGATTTGTCTAAGCAGAATTAGGGAATTCCCCGATTTAAGGTACTATATATCCGAGGTTATAGGCCTATTTTTAGTTTACGTTGAACACTAGACCCTCCATGTACGCGAGGGTTCCGTTCGCCAAAAACCTCGCGTACATGGAATTCGCGTAAATGGAACCAAAGAAGCAATAGAAAAAAGGGGGTTAGGTTCCAAAATTTATTAAAGACTAAAAACAAAAGTTTAAAACTAAGGTTTATTTACGAAATACAAAGGTAAAATATAATGCATACAAAAACTACAATATACCTAATTGATAAAAAAAAGTAAATATAATGCATAAAAAAAACTATAAATCGTTGACACCGTATTTGTATCATTCTAGTGCTACGTTTCAGCGCCTGTGAACGGAGTAGAAATTACTTTGTATAATATAGTACATACATAATATTTATTATGTAAACAACTGTCAATGAATATCTTTAGCTTCGACGTAAGATTTATATATACACCTATACCTCCAAATTTGTTTATGCTATTTGGATAACACATAATCTATATTTATATAATATAATAAAAATGGATGTACCATGTATGTATGTATTGCCATGTGTTGCTACCGTTTTTAATTTTTATAGCGAGGATGGTAATATGGCACTTAATTAATAATGCACCGGCCAGTAAGCTATGAAACTTTCAGGGTCAAAAGTGGGTCGTCAATTCAGTGAAATGCTCAATCAAACTGTAATTAATAAATAACTTCATAAAAATCGAAAAATACTTGTTATACCTTGCACCTTATTTTCTTTTACTTCCTGCTGTATTTAAATCAAACTAAATGTAATGTGGACGCAACTCTTACCACTCAGTATGTGCACAAATGACGTAGAACACGCGACGGGCAACCAGGAAGATGTGTTGAGGTGTAATCTAGATCCCATAACATGAAGAATTCCAGGATGTGTAAGTTGATTGATTGGATATCGCCTATTGACAGTGTTGACGTGCAGGTAGGTTGAATTTTCAATAACTTCCTTATTTTACATAACTCGAAAACATAACCATCAATACCATCGACCATACCAAATGCAGTGGTCGCAAAATGTTTTATAAACTTCACAATTTAAATCTTCTTTTTTATACCAGTAATCTTTCGTACTCAATTTAATTGATTTTGCTTTACACGCGAAACTTCCAAAATAATTCTCAACTCAATTAATAAATAATTTTCAATCTTCTTGTGAACGTGTAAATTGTTCCCAAAATTTGCAATTTTAATCAAATTCACGTCTTTTCGCCTCTCCATAAAACTACGTGTTCACGTTCCAACATTCGGAACCCGACTCCTTTCTATCCTTCCTCCTGGCCCCACCAAAACTTCTTATCAGCCCGCGCATTCGTTTTAAAATCACCACTATTTAAAATAATCCCCTACACTATTAACAAATAAATTTTAATTTTGATTTAATAATGAAAAAGATTTAATCATAAACTTGTTAATTTGAAATAATTAATTTCTCTTTTGTCCTTTACACAATTCTTTATTACAATTCCCTCTGCACAAGTAGTTACATTTTTTATTTTTCAGTTAAAATGAAGCAAGCAGTCCATTAACGAAGTATCAAGAAATGTAGGTGCAAGTTCTTATCCATCATTATGGTCTCAAAAGTGACAATCACGATATGAACTTTTCACCCAAAAAACACCCAACTGTGACAGAGCTACTCTTATGTGAAGGAAATCATGACAGTATGTTCCCTATAGACTCCTAAACCGTTTGACCGATCGGAACCAAATTTGGCACAGTTATTATGTAGGTTCCTGCGCATGTTTTTGTATTGAAATAGTGCAAAAATTCGCAATGGAAAGGAAAATTGATTTTGAGTAGCCTGCCTTACTTTAAGGAATCTCGATAATCCATTCATGCGCGTCCCTATGGGACGCGCATGAATGGATTATCGAGATTCCTTAAAGGAAGGCAGGCTACTCAAAATCAATTTAAAAAACAATATGCTGTCAAGCTGTCAACCGATCGACAATGCAAATACGCGTGCACGTGCTTTACGTTTCTATTTGACCAATCTTAACCAAATTTGGTGTAGAAGTTATTTACGAGTACAACGCTACGAAAAACATAGGCTACTTTAGAACCTTGGAGTGAGGTCGAAGGCCGAACAACCACATCCGACACGGTCTAGATGGCTAAAGGCGGCCGGTAGGCCGACTGTGCCAGCTAGTTATTTTAATAATACGCGAAAACTTAATTCGCGTTAAAAGGAATTTTGTTTCGCGTACAAAAAATTCAGGTATCAAAATCTAATTCGCGTTATTCTGAATTCGCGTACATCGAACTCGCGTACATGGAGGGTCTAGTGTAGTTGTATTAATTTTATTTGCTACTCGTCTCGTTAATAGCGATACGATAGTTACACGGCGCTTTGTTAATTTTTATTATTTGTTAAAATGAGTAGTGATAGTGATATTGGTAGTGAACCAGTAGCTGGTCCTAGTTCTGGAATTAAAAAACCTAAGTACAATCAAAAATATAATCAACAATGGGAAGAAATAAAGGACTTTCGGAGGTGGCTGAATGAAAGTCGTAAAGGAAGCAAATTTGCGAGATGCAGTAGTTGCGATAAAGACATTATTATTTCGAGCGGAAAGAACGCGTTAATAAAACACAAAAGATCTGCACTACATCAAAATAAATTAAAAATGCTTCAAAGCCAGTGCTTAATAACGCAGTTCGGTACAACATCTGAAACAAAACAGTTGAAAGAAAGTATTTCAGAAGCTTTATAAAACTAATCCTAAAAAAACTTTGTTTTTTTTTAATAAAACTTTTGTTAACTTCGTTTTTTTTTAATTATTATTATTAACCTTTAACTGCTGGCGTTGGTGTACTCAGTACACCACTTGCATTTAAGAAGCTGCCATTTGTGTTAAATGCCCTAAGGGAGCGTTCAAGTATTACGTAACGAATTTGGGGGGAGGGGGGGTCTTGTAAAACGTTACGATGCGTTACAGGGGCGGGAGGGGGGTTTGAACTACGCGTTACGTAACATTGTTTTTTTTAACCCTTCAGAACTTTCCGGTACTTTACGCCACATAATTGTGACTTTTAGGTAAAAATGGTCACTTGATGGTTACGTAACGTTTTACTAGGGGGGAGGGGGGTACAGAAAAACGTTACGGCTCGTTACATGGGGGGAGGGGGGGTCAAAAATCTCCAAAAATTGCGTTACGTAATACTTGAACGCTCCCTAATCTGATCTAACCTATCCACCTAACCTATTATTGAGGTGTTCAGAACAACCCTAGTCAATTTCGTTGTTATAGCTGTACAAATAAGTTGGATATAATGAAGTAAATAAGCGAGTGCGGTTCAATTTAGGAAATAAAGACGACGTCGGGACTTATACAGAGTTAGTTAAGTTTAAGCGAAATGAACCCGAAAATTTAAAGTCCGCAGGGGCAATTAAGAAAGAAGTCCGATATGACGGTGTGTGTCAGAACGGAAGGGTTAGTGAGACGCCGTCAAGTGAACGGACTAAATATAGTTTTATCGGTTTCGATGTTCAAGGTAAAGAGGTGATTATAGAGAGAAAGGAAAAGCGCGGGTTGTTACAGTCGGTATTTAAATTAATTAGATAAAAGCGCGGGTTGTTATATCAGTACTTTCTTGTGTAATCGCATGAAACCATGATAAACTATATCGCACTTTGTTACACTCGTGGCGCAAGATAAAGAAATAAAAATCACCATTATTATCGCTGATTTCTATATCGCTATATATTTTAAAGTATTCAACGAAACAGCTTGAATTTTATTTACCGCCAAATGGTAACTATGTAGATTCTAGAAAACAAAAAAAAATCTGAAATTTTTTTATGGTTTACGAAATTTCTTCGCCACCAGCAAAGCTCGATATACAGCAAAGTGCGATATAGTTTCATGCGATCTCTATTAGGCCCCTCGTAATGATTGCGGCACTTATTAAAAAATTTCCAGAAATTTATCACTCGACTAATATAAAATCATATAAATGCATTATAAGCATTAATTTTCTTGTCGATGTTACATACTAATTACATAAACAATTACTCATCAGCACGAAGATCTTGCAAATTTTTCAAAATATTTTGTAAATACGAGGGCTATTTTTTTATCAACTTCTATTAGGTTGGCAATGGATTGTCAGTTAGCATATTGACATGGCGCTTGCGTGATAGTGTTAAGTCATCTATCTGTCAAAACTTCCTAACCGGGTAAGCCATTGCGCAGCGTAGTTTTTATGTGAGTGTTGTTTTATCATGGCCACTATACTCGAAGCTCCCGCCAAATGCGAGATTCGATCTGTGATCCGTTTTCTCCAAGCTGAAGGCAGTCCTGCGGCTGAAATTCATCGAAGATTGTCTGTAGTGTATGGGGAAAAGATTATGAGTGCAAGTGCAGTGCAAAACTGGACGAACTGACGTTCATGAAGATGGGGGTCAGGGACGGAAATCCGTAGCAACAAATGAGATTATCGAAAATGTGAACAAAGCGGTTCAAGAGCGCCGCCGGTTTACAATCTCTGAGCTGTCTACTGATTTTCCTCAAATCTCTCGATTAGCACTTTATAACATTATTACAGTACAATTAGGCTACCATAAATTTTGTGCACGATGGGTCCCCAAACAGCTCACAGACGTTCACAAAATCCAGCGAATGAGTTCTGCGTTAACATTTTTGCAACGAAGGAGAAAGGTTTTTAAGAAGCCTTACAGCCCGGACTTGGCACCAAGCGATTTCCATTTGTTCAACAAGATGAAAGTATGGTTGGGACAGCAGAGGTTCAACAATAACGAGGGGCTAAAAACCTGTGTGAAAAATTGGCTGAAAATCCAGGCGGCAACATTTTATGAGGAGGGTATACAAAAGCTGGTGCCCCGTTACGACAAATGGCTCAATCTCGGTGGCGACTATGTTGAAAAATAGCTGACATGTATGAGCAACTATTGTATATTGTGGTGTTCCGTTCGTTGAATTCGAAGCCACGACAGATATAAATTTTGAAAGAATAAATTTTTTTTAACTTTTTTTATCTCGTTACACTCAAAATTCAGTTTTTTTTTTGATCATAAGTGATAACTTTTGTGTTTTTGAAATAACTCAATTCTTCAATTTTATCAAAATTTTTTTTGTTTAATAAAATTTCTTTACAATACAAAAATGGGTTATTAAATGAAATATTGTTTTTACACATAAAGAAATTAATAGCACCTCTATAATAATTGTTCAGAGATAAAAATTCATTTAATTTACAAATACACATGTAATTGTATAGTATTTTAATGTCATAAATTTCACTGTTTAAATGTTTAAAAAAAATGCAAAATACCTTGTCTTTGTTTTTAAATTTTGTTTATAACACTCGATAAACATACCAATTTTATACGTAGGTTGATTTCCAATTTTTCAAACCAATTTTTCATGTAAACCAAATCCACAATCGTTGAATTTTCCAAATAAATCTTTGTTAATTTTGCAACCATCGATTTTCATTTAATATTGACCGCTTGTTATTTCTCGTAATTGTAATATTCTGAAGGCTTCCACTTCTTAAAACCATTTACAGGATCCACTTCGTAACTTTTCTTTCAATATTCACTTTTTATTCCACTTTGAAATCCGCTTTTTAAATAATCCACTTTTTGATTGAAAAATCACCGCTTGATCGATCGCTCATTCCAGAAACGAATACGTCCATGCCAACTTTGTAGCCGAAATTTTCTTACCACGCGTGTGCGATTTTTGATTCACGTCCTCTGATTGGTTGATTTGGTTGATCCTGGCTCATAATTTCAAAATGTGTCCGGTAATGGACGTATCGTAATTTTTGCAAATTTTGTGAGTGTCAGTTCGCGCACTTATGTTTTTTAAAACTCACGCATGACTTTAAACACATCATTTAAATTTAAAATTTTTAAATACAAACAATATTTTTGATTCATTTTTTTTTAAAAAAACAATCTAGTCCTTTTTTGGAACAAGCTCCAGACTTTTAAATTTAATAAATTTGAAGAATTATTTTGTTGTTAAAATTTTGACTATCAAAGATTTTTGTGCATAACGAAATTATAATATTGACATGTTAAATTATTTTATTTAATTTTGAATTTATTTTTATTGAAAAATTTTTGTAAATCGTGTAATTTTGTTGAAGACAGTTCAACATATTAAAATTTTTCCTATGTGCCTTATTTGCTTTTACTAGCTTAATGGAAGTTGATTAAAAAATAGCCCTCGTATTATGTTTATTATTGTTTAATAAACATTTATTAAGCAAATATGTATCTAGAATTTATTGATTATAGCTTTTGGGAAACATTTTGATGTTGGTGTACACAGTACACCACGCCAGTACTTGTGTTATAAATCATAGCGCCAGTAGTTAAAGGTTAAAACTAAAAAAAATTTAATCTACCGAATTCTACCGAATTTTGCCAATCGGTATACCGATTTTAGTTCTCCTCGCGCTGGCAACACTGAAGTAGTGTAATCATAATTACGATTATTTTATTACTCGTTGGCCAACTGATCCTCACAACTGTGTGATTATTTTGGCTACATTTTCGTAAAAGTATTTTATAGTGAATGCTAGCCACGTTAAACAGACGAGACGGTGGTATCCTGGCGTGGGTAGGTCGTTGACCACTGTTGACCACCAACCATCCACGACGATCGCCATTTTAAACTTACGTTCACTTTTTTCAAGTCAGGTACGAAAGTTTTTAATTTAACGTATAATCAATTCATTTTCTTATTAAATTAACCAAAGTGATTGTGTACCATTCCACGAACAGTTTTAATTTCTTCTAACAGAATTCATTACAGCTATGGATCAAATGCCAGCTTCGGAAGAATTAGAAAATAAGGAAACCCATGACCCAATTTTACAAACTTCATATATTCTTAAAAACAGTTACGAAATTAAAAAGGAAGATTTAGAAGACGTTAATTTTAATCTAGAAGCCTTCTTACATCACTCGATAGACATTAAAGAAGAGAGCGATACTGGTCAATTTACTCAGGAGCAACCTTCAAGCAAATCTAACGGCCCACATTTATTTGAGTGTGCAAATTGTGAGTATAAATATATATGTAAACGCGCATTAAATCAGCATCTAAGAACTCATATGGATGAGAAACGGTTTCTTTGCAAAATATGTGGCTTCGAGTGTGCCTATAAAGTTGCTCTCAACAAGCATTTAAAAATTCATTCTGGTAAAAAACAGTTCATTTGTGAAATATGTGACCGTAAATATTCATCCAATACTTTAAAAAGGCATTTAATGATTCATACTGGCGAGAAACCCTTTGCATGTGAAATATGTGATTATAAAAGTTCCCAGAAAGGTTCTTTAAAACGACATTTAAGAATTCACACTGGCGTAAAACCGTTTGCTTGTGCAATATGTGACTATAAATCTGCACACAAATCGTATTTAAACGACCATTTAAATACTCACACTGGCGAGAAACCGTTTGCTTGTCAAATATGTGACAACAAATTTACATGCAGAAGAAATTTAAAGAGGCATGTAAAAACTCACACTAAAGAGAAATCGTTTGCCTGTGAAAAATGTGATTTTAAAAGTTCAAACAAATCAAGTTTGAAAGGACATTTGAGTACCCACACTGGCGTGAAACCGTTTACTTGTGCAATATGTGACTATAAATCTGCACACAAATCGCATTTAAAGGACCATTTAAAGACTCACACTGGCGAGAAACCGTTTGCTTGTCAAATATGTGACCACAGATTTTCACACCAATCAAATTTAAACAATCATTTAAGATCCAACATCCATAATAAAACAAAAATTCGCAAAGCGAGTACTCCGTAAGCGTTGGCAACAAAGTAGATACCCAGGTGATAAAAGCAACCCTAATAAATGCACAAAAGAATTACATGAAATGTTAATAGATAAGTGCTTCGACTCAAAATGTTTATAGCAGCTTATCTGACCAACAGATTCGCTTTACTATTAATAAATTATATAACCATAATAATACAGGTTTTAATGTAATTAATGCAGAAAGTTCACTGCAACACTTTGTACATGTGGTTTTATTTATATATTTCATTGTCAACTGAAGGTTTATAATCTAATGGATTGATTGCTAAATATATTGAGTTAAAAAAAATTCATACTGACCAGAAACCGTTTGCTTGTCAAATATGTGATTATACACAGAAATCAAGTTCAAAATGTCATTTAAAAATCAGTACAGGCTAGCAAACGCATGTAAGTGAAATTTAAAACTTCAAATTAAATGAAAAGGAGCTTGCAGATTTATTTTTAATCCTCAAGCTGCTGAGAAACGCATGCTTATGGTATTTATGTCGAACAAAGTGTCCATTAATGTGTGCTTAAATAAATTGTTTACTTTGTGTTCTTAATAAATTGTAATTTTATTTGTGTTCGATCTTTTATTTTTATTTAGGCAGCTTTTAATGAAACTGCCACTTCAGATATATTTTAGTCATTCAGCCGATGTACTTTAAAAATTAATTTAAGATTGTTACGAAATGATCCAGGCAACAAAATAATAGTCCAGGCAACGAAGCCGAAAAATTGGCTCAAGCTTGCAAAAAATCCGGGCAAGCTGAATTTTGGCAGAGATGTACATTGGTGTGTTCTGATGAACCCCCCAAAAGTCCCATAAAATCCCACGCCGGCGTCCCCCACAACCGGGGGTTTTATCTCTCCCAACGATAGTGTTTTGCCGATAACTCGCTTATTTATGCTTGTATGAAAAATTATGATCAGACCATAATTGAAGAGCATAAAATTCTCTATAAAATAGTTTTTTTTCATAATTTTCTATGGCATACTAATACTTAAATTATTGACCGAAAATACGACCCACCCTTAAAATGGCATAATATTGATTCATTGCAGGGAGAGAAATGTTTTCGGGCACGGGAAATGCTTTTAATAATAAATTAATTGAAATTGTGGCCAAGGTTGGAAAATGAAGAGAAAAATAGATTTTTTCAAAATTTGCTCAATTTATAGTAGTATGGTAGTATCTTCCAAGTAACGAAATCGAAATTTTGGTTTGAGCTTACAGAAGGGCCGGGCAAGCTGAAATTTGGCAAAGATGTACAGCCTTGGCCATAATAGTGGGGCACCTTAATAAAAGTGTAATATTTTAATAAAACAAGAAAATATAAAGAGACAAGCGATTAAAGTTTATTACAAATTATATTTTAATGTTTTGTGGGTCCTCCAATTGCTTAAATCACAGCTGCAACCCTTTTTGGCATACCGTAGACTAATGATTTGCAGATACAAGGCGACAATTTACACCATTCCATCTGCAATTTTTCCCTCAATTCCGATTTTAACTTGCAGTTGTGTTGTCCTACATTCTTCTTTAAAATAAACCATAAATAATAAATTGGATTTAAGTCACGTGACTGTGCAGGCCCATTCACCCCCTTTGACACAAACCACCCTGCTCGCTCGCGAGGTATGGCAAGGAGCATTGTCCTGCTGAAATATTATACCCTGGGGCCTTTATTACGAAATATTTTAGCGTAAGATTCCATCAGATTGGTCTCTAACATTGCAGTGTAGGTAGAATTGTTCATACAACCCTCGCACACGAAGATGTTCCCTACCCCTGCTGCTGCCATGCAAGCTCAAATCATGACCCCCCTCCACGGTGTTACACCGTAGGTACGATGCAATCTGGACGATATTCTTCCCTTATTCTACGACGTACGTACACAGCCCCAGGGGTACCAAAAACCTATGCAAACAAAAAAAAATAATAATACAAATGACAATCACAAGTTTTGTAAAATCAGTTTAAAATTAAATTTTATCATCGAATTTATAAAATAGGGGTTGTTTTAACTTACTTCGAATAGCGATTTCGCTATTCGAATAGCGATTTCGAATACGCACGCGCCGCAACACCCGGTCTTCAGATGGGGTTGTTATCGTTTTCTACCCATAGATAAGAAAGAACTTCTCGTTCTTGATTTGAACGAATTTAGTTCTTCGTACCTTTTAATTGCATTTTGAACCGAATGCCGTGAACATTTCATTTTTTTACTACTATGAGTTTGATTTAACCCTTGCGAATATATGAGAATTATTTGTGCCCTTTTACTTTCGCTTAAATCGCTATTTTTTTGGCGTATTAAATTATTTACATACCTTAGAAGTAATTTTAAATCTTTTAAACACAAATGTACACTAAAAAAATTGAAACTAACTGAACGGTCGCTTTCTTTTTAATTAAACAATTTTGAACATTTTAAGATATTTTAATTTTTATGGCCCTCATAAAAATAATAAGGGACAAAATTTTCTTTGTATTATATCACAATACCATTCTAGACTACCTGCTAAAAATAGATCAGCCAAATATTACACTGAAAAGGAATTTACCGCTATTTTAAAGGGTGCCCCAACGACAGATGCCAGTAACTACGCTATTGGGCAGTCTTATCCCAAGGAACCGTCCCTAACGATAAACCCGTCGCGTACGCGTCCAGAACCTTAAACGAAAGTGAAACAAGATATTCGACCATAGAAAAAGAATAGGGTTGTTGCATGATATCGAATTTAGCGATGACGCTTATTATTCCTTGTAAAACATAGAAAGATAAACTTATAACAAGAAACAAACATTTTTTTAAAAGTGTCTTTGAACGTGAAAATCGAATTTAAAATTCAAAATACGTTCGGTTTGCCGACGGCCCCTCTGACGTCACACGCGTTTTGCCGAATAATTTTCTGATCTATTTGGCAACGTTGAATTATTTAATATTTACTTCATTGAAAGTTGAAAAAAATTTAAAGCGTTTTAGTTTAAGGTTATGGTTATTGTTCTAAGTAATTATTTTATTAAAAATGGCTTCTTTGGATTCAAATTTTGTAAAAGCTAGTTCAGATAATCTTCCTATTGTGCACATTTTTATAAGCACTTTTTAATCTGTTTGTTTGAACTCATTTTTATTAAAGTTTAAATTTTTTATAAGGCTATCACGAAACAACTTGACAGCTAACTGCTACTATGTTGCCAGATGTTTTCAAAAGTAGAGTGTGACGTCACTCGCGCGAAATTCCTGTTTCAAATTAATACTTTTTTAATAATTTTTTTACGGAAAACCAAAGTCTTCTTAGACTTTTGATCTATACAGTACTGTTGAACAATACTTAAACTTTATAAAAAAAAAATACTTAGAAATTCATGCAATAACCCTATTATTGGCTATCGTATGGGCATGCAAATACTACAGACCTTATCTTTTCGGAAGAAAATTTACTATTTATTGTGACCATAGACCTCTTGTTTGGATTTTTAATATGAATGAACCAAATAGTAAATTATTGAGATGGAGATTACGACTACGACATTATCTATAAAAAAGAGAAACAAAATACAAATGCTGATGCACTATCCAGAATACCCATAAATGCCATAGATAACGAAAATATGTATAACAACCCAGGTGACGCTATGTCCGATATAGTAGAATATCTGAGAGAGTTATCAACCAACCCAACACAAAGCATCGATCCCCAACATACACCGAACCAAAATATTAATCCCACAATGTTTAATTTAAAATTAAACAGGTTTTTTGTTAGTTGGTTGGTTAATTTTAGACAAAATTATTAATAATAAGCCCAACTAAATTATTGTTTCACGAAATACTCATGACAAACTACACGTTCAAAAAAGAGACTTTGAAAACCATAAGATTTTATTTATCAAAATCCCTAAATCAAAACCAAACCTTATTTTGGAATTCCTGAAAAATTATACAATCGAGGGTAAAACCAAAGATATAAGAGCTTAAAGATGAGAAAAGCAATAGCAAACGGCGTGTACTAGTCGTTTTCCTTGTATAATGGGTTGCATATACAACTAATTCATGATAAATTAAAGCAATCATGATAAATTAAAGCATCAGGCGCGTCGTGTTTTATCATACTGTTTCTTTCTTTCTGACAGCACAGTTAGCAAAGTTACGAACCCGATATAATTTTTCTCATTTTCATTTCCAAGAAATACAATGTTATATTTTTAGAATTATAATAATAATAATGCATCTCTATTTAGAGTAACAAAAATTACAATAAAAAAGTGGAGATCAGCTGTTGCTGGTTTTCATCTCAACTTAGTCCCTTAAGAACTCCGCAACCTCGTAGAGCACTTTCTCCACCAGGAGCTGTTTTATTCTTCTTTTAAATTGGATCAGAGGAAGATTCCTGATATCATCAGGCAGCTTATTGTATAATTTTATGCGTAAGTTCTCTCCCTCGGAGCACTTCAATCTGAGTCGTACTGTTTGTAGTTTGTCTCTGTGTCTGGTTCCGTAGGAGTGACCGGCAGTGACGTGACCTGTGGTGTTTGATTTCATATACACCACGGATGTGTATATGTATACAGAAGGCAACGTCATTATTTTGAGTGCTTGAAATAGTGGCCTACAGTGTGTTCTGCTAGGTAGTCCTTCCAGCGCCCGCACCGCTCTCTTTTGCATTAAGAAGATACGATTCAAGCGCGTTGATTGACCCCAGACTCGAAGACCGTAAACCATCCTTGCATGGAACATAGAAAAATAGACGAGTTAGATTAAGAAAAGAATACTCATTATGCTTAAAACTATGTTAAGGGACCACGTAAGTGGATTGTTCGATCTGTGCCTGGGTCCTACAAGTACCAACAATTGTGAAGGGCTGTTTGTTTAAATATCAAAAAGAAAACTCAAATGAAGTCTTGTCATCAAATGTAGCTTCATAAAGATGTAAGAAATAAATTATAAATAATTGATCATTAGAATTAAAATTTTTGGTAAACAAATTAAGTAAGAAAAATTTGTAAGTAAGCTAAACGAGTGATAACGGTATGTGAAGAGAAAGTGAATACGGACAAGGAGGGGATTAAAATGAAAAGTGCACTAATACGCCGGTTCATAAAATAATTTTGGTGGGATAAAAGAAGATGAAGGGTAGAGGAGACACTGGCCGTCCATCATGAAGTGCGGACGTATTTAGAGAGTTGAATTGTATTTTTGGATTGACATGCTGTCCATGGAACAATTCGGACGTAGTGATATGGTTTGATTATTAATTTTGATTCGCTTCCTGTCCATGGAACAGTATGGACGTATTTTACATGATTGGTTTAATTTGGATTTTCGCATAGTGTCCACCAAAGTATAAGGATGGAATTGATTTTTGATTTGTTAAGAAAATTTGGATGGTGTCCGATAAAGCAGATGGACATATTATTTTGAGATGGTTCAATGGTTGACAATTATTTTATAATGGTAATATTGGAAATTTGAAGTTGATTCACTTATACCCTGGCTACTCTAGTGTGGTGCAACAGAGACAGATTCGTCGACGACAATAAAATCGGTAAGACGATAATTTGTGAGTAAAAGGTTAACGATCGTTTTGACAATATTTTTGAGAAATTTAATTTGTGCGATAATGGGGGGAACGTTAGTTTTAGGATTGAATCTGTACGCTTAATTTGTTTAATTTTTGAAATTTATGATTTGTTTCGTTAATGATTTTTTTGTATAAATAAATGAACATAATTTGTGAGAGAATTTCATTTGAGTAGATACATTATTTTAAATAGATACAGCAAGGTACAAAGAGGAATCAGGTACAAGTTAAGTTTTGTTCTTTATTTAAGCGAGTTACATAATATGATCAGTAATGTAGATGAGTCTTTTTTTAGCAATAAACGAATCCAAATTACGCCCGTGTAAAGAGTCTCAATAGATCATTTTGAGGTGACGTCACGACAGGTATGCCCTCCAGACAAAATGGCCGCGCCCTGTTAAATTTCGTAATTGATTTTTATTTTAAGGTTATGATTATGAAGTTTACACCTCATAATCATAACCTTAAATCACAATTTATCATTTCGAGGTGACGTCCCGACAGGTATGCCCTCCCGACAAAATGGCCGCGCCCTGTCAAAGTCACGTGACTCAAAATGATCTATATAAAAGCCGCTTTACATCTATATGTTTTCACACAGGACTTCTCATAAGAGAAAACATACGATCTCTCTCTCGGTTGGCTAAACTGTATGTTTTTCAAGATTTGTCTTCAAATCGTTATGAGTTTACATAAGAGTTCTTATAAGAGTTTGTTTTGGTTTTGAGTGAAGTTAACCCTACTTTTTAAAGTCATTATTTGTAACGATGAATAATATTAACAATTATTTAAATAACAATTTTATGCTACAAAATTATATTTATAGTAATATAAAACACAGCACAATAATACCTAACCTTTCTTTTTTCAACTTTGACAACTATCTTCGTCGACCTTCGTATATGTACGCTACCTTTCGTTCGTATGTTCTGTGTTTTCTCATAGCGGAATAGACGACGTTCTATTCCGAAAGAGTACCTATGTTTTGCTATGTTTTTACGTATGTTTTTGCTTATGAGTGATCGGCTATGAGAAAACATATAGTGTAAACACAAAAATATTTCTCATATGAGAAGTCCTGTGTGAAAACATATAGATGTAAAGCGGCTATTAAGCTATAGTCCATCTGGTTTTGAATTGCAGTAGAGGTCGCGTTGAACGGCAAGTCAGATTTACACTGGGAAACGTTAAATAATTAAAGTGCACGAGTGACAAAAACCAAATGTCACTTATTTGATACTTGAAATAATCTAGTTAAAAGTATTTTTTTATCAAATAGCAATTTATCTTGTACAAATTATTTAAATTTGCCAGAAACTTTTAGAAAAAAATATTCGTGAGTCATCAATCGCAAATAAAATTTTGGCAGTGTAAACCTGTAAAAATTTTAACCAATCACGTTCCGAGTTCACAATTTTAGTACAATCTAGTTCTGCATTCTTAAAACGGATGGACTATAGTCCGGAGCAGTTTAAAAGTACCGTACATGTTTTCCCCGCTATACAAATTAAATAATTTCAGTAGCTAAACACGGCAGTATATATTTTTTGAATTTTAAATTTCGTACCATTTCTACAACCAACCACAGCAAGAATTCATCCGCTCCGCCCTAAATCCGACATTTGAGTCGCTGGCGCAGTAATAAAATCTAGCATCCTGTGAGGTTAGCGGGTTTAGCGTCACTCGGTCGGTAAAGAAGGTACCATAAACTTCTGTGCCATAAACCAGCACAAGTAATGAACAACTAGTGTATGTGTAATCATAATTACAATTATTTTTTTATTCGTGCACCGAGTGATCCTCACAACTGTGTGATTATTTTGGGTAAATTTTCGTAAAAGTATTTTAAAGTGAAAGCTAGTACTCGCTGCTTTAAACAGACGGTGCTATCCTAGCGTGGGTAGGTCATTGACCAACAACTATCCACGACGGTCGCCATTTTAAACTTCCGTTCACTTTTTTCAAGTCAGGTACGAAAGTTTTTAATTTAACGTATAATCAATTCATTTTCTTATTAAATTAACCAAAGTGATTGTGTACCATTCCACGAACAGTCTTAATTTCTTCTAACGGAATTCATCACAGCTATGGATCAAAAGCCAGCTTTGGAAGAATTAGAAAATAAGGAAACCCATGGCCCAATTTTACAAACTCCATATATTCTTAAAAACAGTTACGAAATTAAAAACGAAGATTTAGAAGACGTTAATTTTAATCTAGAAGACATCTTACATCACTCGATAGACATTAAAGAAGATAACGATACTGGTCAATTTACTCAAGAGCAACCTTCAAGCAAATCTAGCGGCCCACATTTATTTGAGTGTGCAAATTGTGAGTATAAAGATATAAGTAAACGAGCATTAAAACAGCATGTAAGAACTCATATCGACGAGAAACGGTTTCTTTGCAAAATATGTGGCTTCGAGTGTGCCTATAAAGTTGCTCTCGACAAGCATTTAAAAATTCATTCTGTTAAAAAACGGTTCATTTGTGAAATATGTGACTACAAATGTGCACGAAAATCATGTTTAAATGATCACTTAAGAACTCATACTGGCGAGAAACCGTTTTCTTGTGACATATGTGATTATAAAAGTTCCCAGAAATCAAGTTTAACAGTACATTTGAAAATTCACACTGGCGAGAAACCGTTTTCTTGTGAAATATGTGACTATAAATGTGTGAGAAGAAATACTTTAAAATATCATTTGAAAACCCACACGGGGGAGAAATCGTATGTTTGTAAAATATGTAACCAAAAATATGCACACAAATATCATTTAAACGACCATTTAAAGGCTCACACTGGCGAAAAAAGTTCCCAGAAAGGAAGTTCTCACACTAGCGTGAAACCGTTTGCTTGTGCAATGTGTGATTATAAAAGTTCCCAGAAAGGTACTTTAAAACAACATTTAAGTACTCACACTGGCGTGAAACCGTTTGCTTGTGCAATATGTAACTATAAATCTGCACACAAATCGCATTTAAACGACCATTTAAAGACTCACACTGGCGAGAAACCCTTTGCTTGTCAAATATGTGACAACAAATTTACACGCAGAAGTCATTTAAAGAGGCATTTAAAAACTCACACTGGCGAGAAACCGTTTGCCTGTGAAAAATGTGATTTTAAAAGTTCAAACAAATCTAGTTTGAAAGGACATTTGAGCACCCACACTGGCGAGAAACCATTTGCTTGTCAAATATGTGACTATAAATGTGCCATTAGATCAACTCTCTATGGTCATTTGAAAACCCACACCGGAGAGAAACGGTTTGTTTGTCAAATATGTTACTACAAATGTGCCCATAGAAAAGATTTAAAAATCCATATAAGAACTCACACTGGCGAGAAACCGTTTACTTGTCAAATATGTGACCACAAATTTTCACGCCAATCAAATTTAAACAGTCATTTAAGATCCAACATTCATAATAAAACAAAAAATCGAAAAGCGAGTACTCCGTAAGCGTTGGCAACAAAGTAGATACCCAGGTGATAAAAGCAACCCTAATAAATGCACAAAAGATTTACATGAAATGTTAATAGATAACAAATATCAAGGAATCAAACTTTTTTATGAAAATAACATACGTCTGTACAAGGCAATACTTAAACCAGATGAAGTGCTTCGACTCAAAATGTTTATACCAGCTTATCTGACCAACAGATTCGCTTTACTATTAATAAATTATATAACCATAATAATGCAGGTTTTAATGTAATTAATGCAGAAAGTTCACTGCAACACTTTGTACATGTGGTTTTATTTATATATTTCATTGTCAACTGAAGGTTTATAATCTAATGGATTGATTGCTAAATATATTGAGTTAAAAACAAAAATTCATACTGACCAGAAACCGTTTCCTTGTCAAATATGTGATTATACACAGAAATCAAGTTGAAAATGTAATTTAAAAATCAATACAGGCTAGCAAAGGCATGTATGTGAATTTTAAAACTTCAAATTAAATTGTAAAAAACCTTTTTGGGGGTGAAGGAAAGCAATAAAACAACTTATCTACCGTTTAGCCAACGTTTCGATTAATGTATTTAATCATCCTCAGGGCTGGAAAAAATACAGAGGTGCTCAATAAACGATCAAGGTATTACGGATCTACATACCATACAGTAGGTGATGGATAATGTTTGACAATGCACAACTATAGACATCGGGAAAGGTATTGCGCAACAAGTGATGAAACGATTTATCTGTTTGTTATCTGTTTCAGGGGCAGATAAATTATTTTATTGCAATTAATTTATTGAATTATTTGACTACTATTGTTATATTTTTAAAGTTTAAATCGTTATACACTGTGATTTGTCCCATATATTTTTACATAATTTTACAATATTGTTAAGTTTTTAACCCCTTTTGACGATGATCGTGTCCACAATTTCATCACTTGTTGCGCAATACCTTTCCCGATGTCTATAGTTGTGCATTGTCAAACATTATCCATCACCTACTGTATGGTATGTAGATCCGTAATACCTTGATCGTTTATTGAGCACCTCTGTATTTTTTCCAGCCCTGAGGATGATTAAATACATTAATCGAAACGTTGGCTAAACGGTAGATAAGTTGTTTTATTGCTTTCCTTCACCCCCAAAAAGGTTTTTTACAATCTAATAGCAGAGGAAGAAATTGTGTTAATAGTTCAAATTAAATGAAAAGGAGCTTGCAGATTTATTTTTAATCCTCAAGCTGCTGAGAAACACATGCTTATGGTATTTATGTCTTATAAAGTGTCCATTAATATGGGCAAATAAATTGTTTGTTTTGTGTTCTTAATAAATACTAATTTTATTTGTGTTCGATCTTTTATTTTTATTTAAGCATCTTTTAATGAAACTACCACTTCAGATATATTTTAAAGTCATTCAGCCGTTGTACTTTAAAAATTAATTTAAGATAGTTACGAAATGATTTTAAAAAAATTTTTGAAATGATATTTATTTCGTCCTATAAGAGGAATATTAAAATAATGCCAGAAATCATAACAGGGCTGCCACTTTCCACTTTTGCACACTTTTTGCCACTTTTTTAAAAAAGCCACTTTTTGCCCACTTTTTTAAGAAAATGCCACTTTTGCACACTTTTTTCCAGTTACCAAGTCCAAATTATTGGAAAATTGGAAAAAATTTCAAACCACCGCTATATAAAGTAGAAAACATTGGTTAAAAAGTCACTATGACACACTTTTTTCGAGTGACCAAGTACAAAATGTTGTAAAATTAGTGAAAAATTCAAACCACCTATTACGAGAGCCTCAGCCGCCAAATTTTTTGGGGACCTGAAACAGAATGTAATGCTCTTTTGCTAACTCACGGGGCTGTTGGATTGTTGATCTTTGTTCTTTCTGGAGGGGGTGGTTCGTCGTTTAGTGCTTAGAGAATTATTTGGTAATATTCTAGGGTTTCGAAATAAAATTCATTCAATATATCAAACATAAATCTATTAAAAGAATTAATAACGTATGTACTGCTATGTCCACCGTGAACTTGAAGATCTGTGATGGCTTCCCACAGATATCGGCACTGACACGACTTGCTCTTTATCTCAGGCTGCGGGTTCTTTGGACTTTTACGATGGAATATGTCTTATCACACAGTCAAAGAAAATACGCAAATATAACTTTTAAGAACATATAATAGACAAATAACATAAACAATATAACAAGTCAACAACAATCAACAATAATATCAAAATTCAATGTTACCTTTTCTTCTTTCTTCTTGTTCGCGCACGCACTTTATTTGCTGTAGCACAACACAATCTTGAGTTTCTATGCTTCGTCTCTTGAAGCAGGGTTATAGTCACCCCTCGTCTTACCCCTTCTTTCTGTTTACAAATAATCAGCGCTTATCTTTATCTTCTTTTCCACTAATCTCCACTCGGCCTCTCTTGATTCGTTTTACCAAATCCCCTCTCATGTATTGCTTTAACTCAATACCGCCCAATGTACTCTTGGTCGTAATCAGTTTGTTTTTCTCACCGACTTTATTTATTGCAAACACGCAATTTTTCTCATTCACTTGATCGCGACTAACGCCCTTGGTTTTCAATTAGAACTCTATCTCGACGCGTGTGGTCGGTTCGCCGTTTGATAACAGACCCCTTTTTTCACCGTTGTTTATCTTGGTTGCATTGCTATGGTTACCTTTTTTTTTATCAATACGAACATTTTGCCTACTAACATTTTTTATAACTATAAAATAATAACATTTTTTATAAATTGTTTTTGATGAACCTTTTGCATGCTATATTTTCTCTGACTGCACGATAAACAATCTAATACCGCAACAGCCAAACATTGATGGACACAACATTACATATAATACAAATGCATAAAATATGGAAATTCATAAATTTAGTTGTTAATTATTAAATAAGAAGTTACGCTATGCATGACTTTTATAATTCTGCAATTTTAGCTGCGTGACGCTGCTTTTAAAATTAAATGTAAATAAGGTAAAATATCAAAATATTTTAGTTAAAATTAAGACAAAACAAATAACACAAGGTTACAAATTATAGGGCACATTTTGCGTTTCTACCTTGTTGGTTGGCTTCTTTTAGAGTTGTCTTCCTTTCGTGCTGAAGCAGTCAAATGCATACCAGTAGGTGCATGGCTTAATTATGGCCCAAAAAAGAATTCCACATTTATAGGATAACGAACTGTTGTTATCAGATGTGCTGTCCAAGTTAATGGTAACGATGCCGTATTAATCGCGTTTAATTTAAATGCTTGGCACCAAAAATTCGGTAAACAATAATGTTTGTTTAAATGTTTATTCCACACAAAAATCAATAATTTTCGGTACAAATGTAAGTAAACCGTAAACTTGGTTTTAGTTATAAAACGGCACTAAGTTAATTAATCACTACTTGATTTTTCTCTTTATTTACGACCCGAAAGATAATTATACAATCAGTGTTGTAGTTCATGGTATCTTTGACCCAAAAGTTAATTAATTCGGTACAAAAGTTAAGTAATTCGGGACTGAAATCCCGAAAATCAGCATCAATATGGATTTTTGTGCCACTTTTTGCCACTTTTTTCTGTCATTATTGCCACTTTTTGCCACTTTTTTTGGATGCTGTAGTCAGTGGCAGCCCTGTCATAATAGTCCAGACAACGAAGCCGAAAAATTGGCTCAAGCTTAAAAAAATCCGGGCAAGCTGAATTTTGGCAGAGATGTAGTACATTGGTGTGTTCTAATGAATCCCCCAAAAGTCCCATAAAATCCTACGCCGGCGTCCCCCACAATCGGGGGTTTTAGCTCCTTTAACGCGAGTGTTTGCCGATAACTCGCTTATTTATGCTTGTATGAAAAATTGTGATCAGACCATAATTGAAGAGCATAAAATTCTCTATAAAATAGTTTTTTTTCATATTTTTCTATGGCACACTAATACTTAAAACATGACCCACCCTTCAAATGGCACAATATTGATTCGTTGCAGGGAGAGAAATGTTTTCGGGCACGGGAAATGCTTTTAATAATAAATTAATTGAAATTCTCTAGATTCCGGGCACACACTATTCCAAAGTAACTGCGATGTAAATTCACATAACGGAGGAGTAGGGATACTCATTAACAGGAAAAGAAAGCACCTGGTTTCTAAGGTCCACGCTGTGTCACACCGCGTGTCTACATAGTTCTGAAAGTGTCGCAAAGATATAACATGCAAATTATCCAAGCTTACGCACCAACTACCCAAGTAACACACGTTCGTATGATATACGTGTATTATTGGGAAATTAGGTATATTTAACGGATAGGTATAATTTTCGTATATTTAATATACGTGTATCATATACACTTCATGTACTTATACTTAGAATATTCGGATATTATACGATGCGTATATTTGCTTTATAAATGTAATCCCTAAAGGTAGAATTTTGAGTTATCGTAGTCGTCTATTAAACATGTATATTATACCAGTAATCTTCCAACGGTAAAAGAGTATAATTTTGGATTACTATAAATGTTGAATAACCGTGTAATGTAGACGGACAGACTTAAAGCGATTTTTTTTACAAATGTCATCTAGAAAGGTCGAATTTTGAGTTATCATAATCGTTTATTAGACATGTAGATTATACCAGTAATCTTCTAACTTTAAAAGAGTATAATTTTGGGTTAGTATAAATGTTGAATAAGCTGTAATGTAGACGGACAGACTTAAAGCGATTTTTTTCACAAAGGTCCTCTAGAAAGGAGGAATTTTGAGTTATCGTAATCGTTTATTAGACATGTAGATTATACCAGTAATCTTCCAACTGTAAGAGAGTATAATTTTGGGTTAGTATAAATGTTGAATAACCGTGTAATGTAGACGTACCGACTTACAGCGATTTTTTTACAAATGTCCTCTAGAAAGGAGGAATTTTGAGTTATCGTAATCGTTTATTAGACATGTAGATTATACCAGTAATCTTCCAACTGTAAGAGAGTATAATTTTGGGTTAGTATAAATGTTGAATAACCGTGTAATGTATACGCACAGACTTAAAGCGATTTATTTTATAAATGTCATGAAGGTAGAATTTTGAGTTGTAGTACTCATTTATTTGACGTGTAGTTTATACCAGTAATATTCCAACGGTAAAAGAGTATAATTTTGGATTACTATAAATGTTGAATAGCCGTGTAATGTATACGCACAGACTTAAAGCGATTTATTTTATAAATGTCATCCCTGAAGGTAGAATTTTGAGTTGTAGTACTCATTTATTTGACGTGTAGTTTATACCAGTAATCTTCCAACGGTAAAAGAGTATAATTTTGGATTACTATAAATGTTGAATAACCGTGTAATGTATACGCACAGACTTAAAGCGATTTATTTTATAAATGTCATCCCTGAAGGTAGAATTTTGAGTTTTAGTACTCATTTATTTGACGTGTAGTTTATACCAGTAATATTCCAACGGTAAAAGAGTATAATTTTGGATTACTATAAATGTTGAATAACCGTGTAATGTATACGCACAGACTTAAAGCGATTTATTTTATAAATGTCATCCCTAAAGGTAGAATATTGAGTTGTAGTACTCATTTATTTGACGTGTAGTTTATACCAGTAATATTCCAACGGTAAAAGAGTATAATTTTGGATTACTATAAATGTTGAATAACCGTGTAATGTATACGCACAGACTTAAAGCGATTTTTTTTACAAATGTCATCTAGAAAGGTAGAATTTTAAGTTGTAGTACTCATTTATTGGACGTGTAGATTATACCTTTAATCTGCCAACTGCAAAAACGTAATTTTAAAATTATAATAAATTAGCATAAATTTTGAATAAATGTTTAATGTTGAATTTATACAATGTTTAATGATAAAATAAAAATAAAGTAATAAAAATAAATTAAAAATTTATAAATCACTTAAAATTTACTTACATTTTTTTTTGTCCAAACGAAAATTCGAACCAACGCCGCACGTGCATACAGATTTGTTGATTTTTGATGATCAACTTCAATTTTTATAATTCATAGATTAAAAATATCAGTATTAAATTAAAATAAATAAAACATTTTCTGAAATGTTTCTCAGATCAATTTTATATTATGAATTATTTAAAAAAAATGCATGTTGCAGAAAAGGGAGAAACACGTCATATATACTTTTTTACAAGCATTATAATTTATTACATTAACCAGTATTTATCTAAAATAATTTATAACCACGTGTAATTTTTATTTAAATTAAGACAAATAACTAACTGTTATTAATTAATAAAAACAAAACAAGTACAAGCATTAAAATTTTTAATTTTTTTTTTAAATTTGAAAATTTTTTAACTGCTTAATTTTAAAGAAATCTTTAGTTTTTGATAGATGTTGCTATTTTTAAACACTAAACTTTGTAGGCTCTTGCACGAATATTTTGAAAATTGTGCTGAGCCACACCGCTTGAAATTAATGTCAAAATTTTTAATAAAATTTGAAAAATTTTTAACTGCTATTATTTGCGCGCTTGTTTATAATGCTTGATTGTGAAATTTTTTTTAATTTTTGATAAATGTTGCTATTTTTAAACACTAAACTTTGTAGGCTCTACCACGTGTATTTTGCAAATTTTGCTGTCAGTCGCTTGAAATTAATGTCAAAATTTTTAATTAAATTTGAAAAATTTTTAACTGCTATTATTTGCGCGCTTGTTTATAATGCTTGATTGTGAAATTTTTTTAAATTTTTGATAAATGTTGCTATTTTTAAACACTAAACTTTGTAGGCTCTACCACGTGTATTTTGCAAATTTTGCTGTTAGTCGCTTGAAATTAATGTCAAAATTTTTAATTAAATTTGAAAAATTTTTAACTGTTATTATTTGCGCGCTTACTTTTAGTGCTTGTTTTTGATGAAATTTTAAATTTTGGATAAAAGTTGCTATTTTTAAAAACTCATTTTGAAGTCACTTTACAATGTGTATTTTAAAAATAAATTTTTCATTTATTCAAATACACAAATAATTTTCAGGCTAAAAATGTTACTTGGGTTTCCACTGATACATGTAAACAAGATTTTTCCTAACATCATTTGGAAAAAGAACAAGGCCAATAATTAATGTTTAATATTTGAGCTCCGAGCAACATATCTACTCCGCGAGTACTCCCAATAATGTTGTGCTTGTGAATAAGGGCGAAGCTTTTAGAATACGTTCGATTTTGTATTTACATGGTAAATATCAATTCACGGGTACTTCTTATAGATACATGTATGATTTGTACGATACTCCATTGCAATCAAGTAAATTAAATATTTATTATGTATGCCACGAAGGTATTAAACATGAAAATATTATTCTGTCCCAAATAGAATGCATTATTATTGAGCATAAAAAAGGTTATGCAGTTTTTCCAATTCTTCATCAAAGACGTTAACGTGAATACAGAAAATGTAAAATTGTAAAATAAAAATGTAAAATAAAAAATGTAAAATACGTTTTGTATATATATTTTGTAGTAATATTTATATTATTTAATAGCTAGTCTTTTATAATTTAAAATTCGAATTAGAAAATAGGATTTTTATGACTATTTAAAATGACAATAGTCAATCACGTCCAGGTAGCACAGATGCTACAGCGTTAGACTCAATACCTGTAGGTCCTAGGTTCAAATCCCGGTGGAGCCGAAAAAAAATGTAAGTATATATAATTAATATTTCAACTTAATTAGGATTTTTCAGATATGCAAAAACAACACATCGAATCGAGCTGGTAGAAAAAGTAAGTAGTACGTGTATAAATAAATTTAAAATTTAGAATTTAATCAGGAATATACAGATATACAAAAAACAACAGGACGCAATAATATGAATACCAAAATTACCATGAATAAGTAGTAAAATTTAAAATAATGAAATTGTATAGATGTGATAATAGATAAATTGTTTAGTAAAATAATTGAAATGTTAATAATAATTTTTATTATTTTTTTAATTTGTTTTTATTATACAGATATTATACTGATAGTATACGTATGTCCAATACGGTTACTACATGTATAACATATACGTATAGATATTAGGGTATGGCCGCGACATTGACACGTTTACATACACGTCTTCATTATACAGATAGTATACGTACGTCCAATACGGTTACTACATGTTTAACATATACGTATAGATATTAGGGTATGGCCGCGACATTGACACGTTTACATACACGTTTTTATTATACAGATAGTATACGTACGTCCAATACGGTTACTACATGTTTAACATATACGTATAGATATTAGGGTATGACCGCGACATTGACACGTTTACATACACGTTTTTATTATACAGATAATATTCATAAATAACGGTTTGTATATTCGAATATTATCTATGTAATATACGATCGTGTGTTACTTGGGTAGCACCACAGAAGACGAGGACATAGAGCAGTTCTACGAAGGCGAAAAAATCTGCAAAACCACATTTCTGTCTAATAATTGGAGATTTCAACGCCAAAATAGGAAAAAAGATTAAGAATGTAAACAGTGTTAAGTTTTGGTAACTTATGATCAAGTTACAGTTACGAAATTAAAACCGCCGCCCAGCAACAGTTTATGTTAATGTTTTTTTCAATTCATGTGAATCTTTCTGTCAACGCATTTTATGCAAAGCACGTTTACTAACGTACTTAATTCAAATACAAATACATTTTTCCAGCTAATTGGTACATAAAATAAATACAATATAACTATATTTGTGTATCATTCTAGCCATCAAACCACGAATTTGCTTTCTCGATTATTTTAAGAAGGCGTCTTTGAGCAAAGCAGAGTTACGCCTGCGTTTGGAAGACAACAAAAAGATTAGCTTAACCAGCAAAAACCATTGGTCCTTCGAGCCGGATTTTGGAGCTCTCCGAAGCATTTCCGAAGAATTTTGCAATAGCAGAAGCGTTTGGACATTCTGTGGAAAACTGCACCAGGTTAGGGCATCATTTTACATTCTAAACTGATTCAACCAACCTAAGGCTACCACGTTTTGTTCAAGCCTATCAATTTTTAAAATCATTTTAATTTCTACTTATAAAAATCATACATTTCTCTCAGTAAGTCATTAGTTATCATGACAAAGTCTGAAGGGAAATCGTTACTGTGCGAAGCGGAAGTACTGATAGACATATTAAACAGATTTGAAACCCTTTTAGCGTCGATCAAAGGTGAATCCGACGTAACACCTAGAATGCTAAAAGGGTTAGAATTAGAATTTAAGGAGTTTGTTCCTATAAACGCCGCATATTCAAAACTCAGTGCGCGTTTGAACCAACTTTCCATAGTTAATGAAGCATTAATGTCGAAATCAGATTTCTATCACCAATATATAGAACTGAAAATCGATGCGTCATTAATACTTGATGAACAAAGGGATGCAAAAGAGAAACGATCCTCATCGGCTTCTTCAAAGCGAGGATCAAACGTCAAACTGCCTCAAATAAAACTGCCCACATTTTCGGGAAAATATACGGAGTTTAAGGGCTATTTTGATTCATTTACGGCTTTAGTCCACAACAACAAAGATCTTTCGTCAATCGAAAAATTTACATATCTAAAGTCCAGTTTGGATCATTCTGCCGAACTTGTAATAAGCGACATACAAATGTCAAGTGAAAATTATGACATTGCACTTGACGTTTTGCGCCAAAGGTATGACAATACCAAATTAATAATTCAAAGTCATATAAAGGCGATTTTTAATTTAAAGACCCTTCCTAAAGAGTCAGCTTCACAAATTTCCATTTTGTACGATGAGTTAACGAAGAATGTTAGGGCATTAAAGAACTTAAAGGTTCCCATAGATAGTTGCAACGCGTTTATTGCCCACATATTAATGACAAAGCTTGATGATGAAACAAAAAAGGAATTCAGTAAATTAAAACCCAGAGAAATTCCCTCACTATCTGACATTGATACTTTTCTTAAAGAAAAAACGCAATTGGTAGAAGAGCTAAGGGAGAGTCTTCAATTCAAGTCAATCAAAACAGACAAGCTCAACAACTCAATAAATTATCGTACCAATCATTTTCCAAAACCGACGTTGGTAGCAGCCAGTCAGCCAACTTTATGTTCTATTTGCAACGAAAATCATTCAATCGCGGTCTGCCCAACTTTTATATCGCAATCTATTCAACAGAGGTTCGATACTATAGTGCGGTTAAATAAATGCAAAAATTGTTTGCGTCATGCCAGCAATTTAAAGTGTAAATCACGTTTCAATTGTAAGCACTGTAACAAGCGGCATCATACCCTGTTGCATTTTGAACAAGCTCCAAGCGAATTACCATCGCAATCAAATAGAACCGATACTTTTTCTACATCTCCGTCAAGTTCAAATGACGAAACACAAGTTTCTTTGACTTGCTACGGCGATTGTAATCAGGTACTTCTCTCTACGGCTTGCGTGAGGGTTAAAGGTTCATCGGGAAAATGGTTTACTGCACGAGCCGTTTTAGACACCGGTAGCATGAACTGCTTCATTACCGAAACACTTTGTACGGCACTTAATTTGAAGTATCATCGTGTGAAGACCGTCATAAGTGGAATTAATTCATCAATTAATCAACAAATAAACACGGCAGTTAAAATTAACATTGCTTCTATGAGAAAAAATTATAAGGGCAACCTATCATGTTTGGTGATTCCCAAAATCACATCTCCACTTCCAACGTTTTCATTCAATGGTAATTACTTAAGCATTCCCAAAAACATAGATCTAGCGGATAAGAAGTTTGACAAATCCGCTCCCATCGATTTGCTGTTAGGGGTGTCCATTTTTTACGAATTGCTGTGCATCGGGCAAATTTCACTGGGAAGAAACCAACCGATTTTACAAAAAACGCTCTTGGGTTGGATTGTGTCGGGAAATATGACTACCAAAATTCAAACTCGCCCGCCTACCATAATTCCAAACAATACCATATCAAACCTTTCAATTTCAAACGAACAGTTAAACGAAAGTTTAAATAAATTCTGGCAATTCGAAGAGGTAAACCCCAAAAATAACCTTTCACTTTTATCTAAAGAGGAACGTTTTTGCGAAAATCATTATAAAGATACCGTCACTCGCGATGTATCTGGGAGATTTTTGGTCTCCATCCCTTTTAATTCGAAATTAGCTGCTCTGGGGGGAATCTAGAACTCATGCGATTGATAGATTTCTCAAGATAGAAAAAAGGTTAAATACCAACCCAAAATTAAAAGTAAGTTATTCATCATTCATTCAAGAATACATTTCTTTAGGACACATGTCCAAACTTACTGCTCAACCTAAAAAAAATACTTACATCATAAAAGCAATGAATGCAGAAATACCTTCGGCAAACCTTCCCTATTATTATTTGCCACACCATGCAGTACTAAAGTCGACTTCTTTGACAACCAAACTACGCGTAGTATTTGATGGTAGTTCTAAAACAAGTTCCGGTATATCAATAAATCATACCCAATTAGTAGGTCCAGTTGTTCAAGATGATTTATTTTCTATCTTATTAAGATTTCGCCAATACATTGTCGCTCTAACTGGTGACATTGAAAAAATGTATCGACAAATTCAGATCAATCCTAACGAAAGAAAGCTTCAGTGCATTCTATGGAGAGATCGTCCTACCGACCCCATAGATACTTATGAGTTGAACACTGTCACATATGGAACTAGCTCCGCCAGTTATTTGTCGACAAAATGTTTGCAGCATTTGGCTGACTCAAATGCCAAAAAATTCCCGACGACTTCAAAGGTTCTAAAACTAAACTTCTACGTTGATGATTTGCTTACTTCGCGACCTACTTTAGACGAAGTAATTCAAATCAAATCCGAACTAACCGGTATTTTGGCTTCAGCTGGATTTCCTATTCGTAAATTTCTATCTAACTATCCGGATATTATGAAGGGCAGTAAAGAAAATGATTCTTATCACACTATCCCACTAGGCGAGCGGAAAGTGTAAAGGTACTTGGCGTCTCGTGGAATGCCATTTCAGATGTTCTACAGTTCGAAATAAAATCAAATCCCAGTTTAAAAACCACGTCGAAAAGGTCGGTTCTTTCGGTAGCGTCGCAGCTATTTGACCCTCTGGGCCTGCTTGCCCCAATCACTATTAGAGCGAAGATCTTGATTCAAAGGTTATGGGAAGCCAATTTAAGTTGGGATGAAAGCCTACCTCAAAAATTTCATTCAGAGTGGGAATCTTTCAGATCAGAACTCCCATCTTTAACGTCATTAAAAATACCAAGATGTGTCATACCAGTGAAATCTTGCACAGTTCAAATTCATGGCTTCGCTGACAGTAGCTCGATTGCTTACGGAGCATGTGTTTACGTCAGATTAAATACATCTTCTGGTCAAATCACTACTCAACTGTTGTGCGCCAAATCTCGCGTAGCTCCCCTAAAAGGAGCCACCATTCCAAGATTAGAATTATCGGCTGCCGTCCTTTTAACTGAACTTATGCAAAAAATCAAAACAGTATATGAGGATTCTTACACTAAATTATTCTATTGGACAGATTCTACTATAGTTTTGAACTGGATCAACTCAGCTCCTAATAAATATAAAGTTTTCGTGGCGAATCGAATCGCCACAATTCAAGAAATATCTAATCAAAGTGATTGGCAACACGTCCGTTCGGAGAACAATCCTGCCGATCTGTGGTGTCTCGCGGAGTCAGCACTTTGAACATTTTAACAAACAAATTTTGGTGGAATGGTCCAAACTTTTTGAACAAACCTCAATCTGAATGGCCTGTGACATGTTTGAACCCGAATGTTGAAACCACCGAAATAAAATCCAATAGTTTAATTACTATATGCAATTGCCCAGCGATGTGCATGTTCAATTCAAGCACATCTGATACAATTTCTTCAATAGTTGAGATTATATCAAAATTTTCTGCTCTAACCAACTTACAACGAGTAGCAGCTTGGTTGCTCAGATTTAAGCATAATTGCCAAACCTCAAAATTATTGAGGCGTATAGGTCCCCTCACGGTGGACGAATTAAACCTATCCTTACAAACATTAATTAAGGCTTGCCAGAATGAAGTCTTTAGTAAAGAGATAAAACTATTACAGCATCGTCAATGCGTTAATGACAAATCGACCATTTTATCGTTAAACCCGTTCTTGGATCAAAATGGCCTGCTCCGTGTTGGAGGCAGATTAAAGAATTCTGAATTTCCATACGAGAAAAAATTCCCGCTTTTGTTACCCAAGCGGCATCATTTAACCGACTTAATTTTTTGTAATTTTCATTTGAACTTGCAGCATTGTGGTGCACAGCAGCTCTTATACTGCGTGCGCGAAAGATACTGGCCAATCTGTGGAAAGAACACAGCCAAGAAAATAATTCGGCAATGCATCAAATGTTTCAGGGCCAATCCCACATCTCATAACCCTTTAATGGGAAATTTGCCTTTAAAACGCCTTCAGTTTGAAGCTCCTACATTTTACCACACTGGCCTCGATTATGCCGGGCCTATTTTAATCCGCGATCGTAACCTGAGAGGTGCAAAGACAATCAAGTCTTATATTTGCTTGTTCATATGCCTTACAACAAAGGCAGTTCACCTAGAATTAGTCACCGATCTCACCACGGAAGGTTTCATATCTGTACTAAAAAGGTTCATTAGTAGACGAGGCATGCCTTACTCTTTGTCTAGTGATAATGCAAAAAACTTTGTTGGTGCACACAATTACTTGAAAGACCTGTATGATTTTTTTCAAGTAAAAACAAATCAAGACACAATACATGATTATTTGGCCGTCAGAGGCATAAAGTGGGAGTTCATAATTCCACGTAACCCACACGAAGGTGGTATGTGGGAAAGTAACATAAAGTGTACAAAGGGTCATTTAAAACGAGTGTTAGGTAATACGTGCCTAACATATGAACAATTTAACACAGTTTTAATTCAAGTTGAATCAGTTTTGAATTCTCGCCCCCTGTCGCCACTTACTTCAGATCCCAACGATTGCAATCCACTTACTCCCGGCCATTTCCTCATTGGAAGACCATTAAGTGCCGTTCCCGAAAGGGATCTCACTCACTTGACGGAGAATCGTCTATCAAAATACCAGCAAATCCAAAAGATCACGCAGCATTTTTGGAAACGGTGGAGCTCAGAAGTGGTTCCCAATTTGCAACGAAGGACGAAGTGGTTTGTAAATCTACCAGAAATGACGCAAATTGGCAAATTAGTGCTAATTAAGGAAGACAATTTGCCTCCATTATCTTGGTCCCTTGGACGCATCATTGCAGTGCACCCCGGAAACGACAATATTATCCGTTCTGCGTCTGTGCGCGTTAATAACGGCTCAGTGATAAAGCGGCCAGTGGCAAAACTATGTGCGCTACCTGATTAAAACAAAGTGTTATCCGATCGCCAAAAATACTTTTGCGGAAACCAATCTGGTTCTATTTTTGTACATAATAAAACATAAATTTTGTAAACTAATTTTAGGAGTTCAATCCATTTGTTATTTTACATGTTTTCCATTTTATTGTTTTTCGAAATCCATGTCATTTCAAGGCCGGCGGTATGTTAAGTTTTGGTAACTTATGATCAAGTTACAGTTACGAAATTAAAACCGCCGCCAAGCAACAGTTTATGTTAATGTTTTTTTCAATTCATGTGAATCTTTCTGTCAACGCATTTTATGCAAAGCACGTTTACTAACGTACTTAATTCAAATACAAATACATTTTTCCAGCTAATTGGTGCATAAAATAAATACAATATAACTATATTTGTGTATCATTCTAGCCATCAAACCACGAATTTGCTTTCTCGATTATTTTAAGAAGGCGTCTTTGAGCAAAGCAGAGTTACGCCTGCGTTTGGAAGACAACAAAAAGATTAGCTTAACCAGCAAAAACCAAACAGCATTGACGCATTTGGCATTGGAGAAAGAAACAGTCGGGGAGAAAGATTATTAAACTACCTACAATCTGAAAAGCTACACTGCATGAATACATATTTCAAAAAATCGGTAAAAAGAAAATGGACGTGGAAAAGCCCCGACGGGAGATTGTTTGCGGTTCGTGTTGATCCCCCACTGGTGACCCCGGTCGCTCGCTTTGCTCTCCGGTTGTGGAAATAGTGGTTGTGGAAGTACATGAGGAGACTGATGTCTCCCTTCTCGCCTTTTTGTCCACGTGAATGTGTTCTTCGGTTGAAGATTTCCCACTTTCGTCATCTTTTCTAGCTTTTCTCCGTAGCTTCTTTAGTCGCTTTCGTCGTTCCTGTTGATTGGCTAGGATTTGTTCTTTTCTTTGTTGCCTTTTATCGTAGTCTTCTCTGAATTGTGTGAAATCCATACTTATTCCGGAGATGTCACGTAATTCATGTATGCATTCAGGACGTCACTTAGTCCGGTGACGTTGGCGTTGGTGCCCATGACAGCTTTGTTGTGTTTGACCGTTATTTAACTTCAAAAAATCACGAAGTCAGGATAACGGTAAAACGCGTCCGTGCTGTTCAAAGTCTCACAAGGCCGTGTGACACTTGTGTAAATTTGCGTGTAGATTTACGTGTAGATTTCTACACCGTGTAAAACACGTAAATTTGCGTGTAGATTTACGTGTAAATATTTTATAGAAATATTTCTATATTTTTTCGCAAGTTGTGCGTGTAAAATTGCGCAGATGAATATTCGAAGGTGTGGTCTATTTTTTCTTGTGTTGTGCTTTTGTCAGTTGGTAAAAGTTTGAATTGGCAAAAACTTCCGAATTTACGGCAAATTTTTTTTTTATTATATTATATTATATTATATTTTATTATATTATATTATATTACATATTATATTATTGTTTCCATGTAAATGTTCATTATTTTCTGATGATGGTGTTAAACAACACCGAAAGCTTAAATAAACATTTTTTTAAAAGTTTAAATTAACTATTTCATTTTTAAAAAGTTTTATATTATTATAATTATCAATAGTTAAAAGTCTTATATTATATTATATAAACCGTCAGCTTTCAGAATCTCTAGGTAATTTTGAAATTCGGGTTGACAAATCCGTGCTTTACCAATAATAAATATTTTTATGCAACATTATTTTGTAAAAATACTACAAATGTATAATTTTTTTTAACTTTATAAATTTCTTATTGAGTACATGATAAGTAATAAAATGCAGTAAAAACATAAAATTAGTTTTATTTTCGACCATTGGGTATTAATGGGTTAATTGCCAATTTGAATCCATTATCACGTTTCTTTTAGTATTAAACGTGGTATTAAACAACACAAGGCGACCAGACATACAAACTTCTTATAGCAACTTACCGTTCGAATTTTCAATTGACCATAATGCGCGTGTGCAAATTGTAAATTTACGTGTAAATTTTTACACAAGTGGCAAACACACTATTTGCTAGCAGATTTGCAACAAAATCTACACGCAAATTTACGCGTTTTACACGGTGTAGAAATCTACACGTAAATCTACACGCAAATTTACACAAGTGTCACACGGCCTTTAGTTATAGTTTTTGAAGTGTGCACTTCCTCTACTATGTTTGTGAGGTTGGTCAGTATGATGAGTTCGTCTTGTTAGTGAAATGTGCAGTCACAGGTAAAAATTTTCAAAAACCTGATGTGGATAAAAATAAAAAAGCAAAATAAAATCTCTTATTATAAAAGGCCAAGTCCTTCCTTCCTTCCTTCTGTCTGTCCCACGGAAATACCCGAAGCAAACCGAACGGAACCGAACGCACAACGTATCATCGGATCAACGTATCATCGGATCATCGTATCAACGTATCATCGTATCCACGTATCATCGGATCAACGTATCATCGGAGCAACGTATCAAGGGATCAACGTATTTAAATTTCCTATATAGGTGAAAAATTATGTAAATAAAATATAACTTATATTTGGTCTGCATTGAAAAAACAGACGGACAGACGGACACGGAGCCAGATCATAAGGCTTCTTGCTATACTTTGTATAGAAGCCTAAAATAGTAAACACAGAACAATATAATCATCAGTCTTTCCTTCCTTCCTTCTGTGTCTGTCCCACGTAAATGGCCGAAGCACGACCGAACCGAACGCATCAACGGACAATCGTATCATTATTGTAACAACGGATTATTGTATCAACGGATCATTTTGTCTATATAAGACAGCTATTTCCAAAAAAGCATTATGTGAACTTCCATAATGGATAATGAAAATTTTGAAAATCCTGCTGCAAAGCGACGGCGATTGAATCGTGAGAGAAAAGCACGTACAAGAGCTAATAACACAGAAGAACAGCTTCGATCACAGCGACAAGCTGACGCTCGGTCTCATGCGATACGTCGACAACGTGAAACTTTGGAACAAACTCAAGCGCGGCAAGCTGCTGACGCTCGGTCCCATGCGATACGTCAACAACGTGAAACTTTAGAAGAAACTCAAGCGCGGCAAGCTGCTGACGCTCGGTCCCATGCGATACGTCAACAACGTGAAACATTAGAAGAAACTCAAGCGCGGCAAGCTGCTATCGCTCTATCCCATGCGACACGTCAACAACGTGAAACATTAGAAAAAACTCAAGCGCGGCAAGCTGCTAACGCTCGATCCCATGCGATACATCGACAGAAAGAAAATCGATACCAAAGTCAAGCAATTCAACTCCAAATAAGAGCGTTGAGATTTGATGAATCTCACGTTACTCGACACGATTGTGGAGAAATGAATTCCATCTGTCAGTTCTGTGGCTCCAAGAATTTCGCCAAGGAGCATCCAGTTGATAAACAATTTAACAACTGCTGTCATAAAGGAAAAGTGAAGATTCCGCAACCGCTCGATCAACATGGGAATCTATTGTTATACTAGATGATAGCCCGTCCGAGGACGGGTGCTAGAAGGACGGGCAGGCAGCCAAGGTAACTTAAGTTGAATGAAGATTAAGGAAAGCTCTCAGTGCAATCCAAAAGCCATATGACCTTGGCTGCCTGCCCGTCCTTCTAGCTACCCGTCCTCGGACGGGCTATCATCTAGTAACAAAATAAAATAATAAAAATAACAAAAATAATATAATATAGGGTGAAGTTCGCGTAATATGAACTAGATACGTTAAGTTAGTATTTGCTTAAGGAATTTCTCAATTTTCTTAAATGGCAAATCTTTAATATTGTAGTCAATCGTTGCGGCGATGAACGGATTCGCATGGTTAGTCATCGACGAAATTAGTTTTTTCGTCTTAAACTTAATGTGGTTCCATATTAATTCGATATTGCAATCGTCGTGCATGTGGGTAATGGTGGTGTAACGAGGATATTGTCCTATAATTCGTAGAAATTTGTTTTGCGTTACTTGCACAGCTTTCAGATGAGTTTGAGCAGCGACACCCCATACTGCTGCATTATATTTACATGAGTACACTGCGTGCACAAGTTTTATACAGTATAATTTTATCCCGTTTATCCAGTTTGGAATTTGGGCCAATAAGTGGATACAGGAATTGAATGCAGAACATTGTTTTAGCGATACGGTTGGAAATTTCATTTCGAAAAGTTTGTTGTCTAAGATGGTACCAAGATATTTGACTTCATTTTTCCATTTGATGAGTTGACCACTGACCATTACTCCCTGAGTTTTCCGTAATTTTCGGGAAAACAAAATTGCCTCCGTTTTGTGTACATTTAATTTTAGCTTCCAATCGTTAAAGTACTGAGTTATTGCTTGTAGATGTCTTTGAAGGAACTTGACTATGTGTTTATCTTGGGTTGCGTGTGCAATGATTGCAGTGTCATCGGCGTAAATTGCGAGGCTTGTGGCGGGATCCCGTGGAATATCGTTAATAAATATGGAGAAAAGAATTGGCCCTAGTAGAGATCCTTGTGGTACTCCGGCAGGAACGCTGAGGGTTTGAGACTTCCTTCCATTTAAATTCACGTAAAAGTTCCTATCTTGAAGATAGTTTGCAATGATTTGAACAAGAATTTTCGGTGCCCTAACTTGTTCGACCAGCTTGTATATAAAGTGCGTTATGGTTAACGACGTCGAACACTTTTTCTAAATCGAGTAAAACCATACCCGTGCCGTGTTTTCTGTGTCGTTCCCATACAATTTTTTCCTTTATACGAGCAACCTGATGTGTGGTGTTGTGTCCCGGTCTGAATCCGAACTGTTCGTCAATTATCGTGTGGTTCTTCTCCAAATGGTCTTTCAATTCTTCCAGGATGATTTTCTCCAGAACCTTGCTTAAAGCTGATAGTAAGCTAATTGGTCGGTAACTTGAAGCTTCGTTCCTGGGCTTATTGGGCTTTGGAAGAGCGATGACTTTGGCAATCTTCCATTGTTGCGGGAAATAGCAATTTGAAAGACATGAACGAAATATGTAGTAAAGTTGGCAGATTCCCTTCTTCGGGAGGTATTTGATATGACGGTTTGAAATGTGATCGTTCCCTGGAGCTTTCCTGTTCTTTAATTTTTTGATAATCGACATAATTTTATGCGGATTTGTTCTTATTTGCGTGGCTTCTTCCGAATGGGTGTTTGAGGCATTAACGATTTTTGCGATATCTTCATCCTTGCTTGACGTTTGCTTTATCGTTTTATTGTGGGCTTCGAGAAAGATTTCTGCCAATGTTTCAGCTTTGTCGTCATCGGAGTACATCATGATGTTCTTGTGTTTTATGTTTGGTATTGGTTCGTGCTTCATTTTGAGGTTCTTGTATACCTGCCACAGTGAATTGTCTTGTAACCTTAACTCTTCTGTTTTCTTGGACCATGTTGCGTTTCTGTTTTCGTTGGCGATCATCTTAATTTCTGCGGAAATACGGTTTTTATTCCGTCTCGATTCTTCGTTCCCATTTTCAAGCCAATCTCTTCTTGCTCTATTTCGTAACGTTTTCAATCTTCTTATTTCTAGATCTACGGTGTTATTTTCTTTGGCGGGTATAACTTTCGTGGTCTCGTCATGTGCTGCTTTTATCGAATTTGTAAATACGGTGATTGAATTTTCAATGTTTTCTATGCTCGATATGTTTTGATTTATTTCAATGTGTTTATTGCATTGTTTTCTATATTCTTTCCAGTCAGTTAAGTGTATATCGCGACGAAACAGGTAGTAGTTGAGAAATATTTCCATCATGACCGGAAAGTGGTTAGAACCGAGATCTTGGATAGTCATTGGAGTTGTGAAATTACTGATACCTTTTACTAGAAAGATGTCCAGAGTGGACGCGGCGTATTAAGGTCCATGTTTGTAAGTGAAATCGGGCGGGAAAAGTATAATGAAGTCTTCTGAGTCTGAAAGATTTCGCAGGGTTGTGCCACTAGAATTATTAGTGGTACAATTCCAAAACGAATGTTTGGCATTGAAGTCGCCCCCAATGACGATGTTTGAGTATTGGTTGAAGTACAATTTGAGATCGTTTGGATCTATTACGATGTCGGGTGGTTGATAAGCCGCCCCGACGTATAATGGGGGGTTAGTTTTCACCTTATAAACTGAGATTTCCATTTGGTTAACATTTTCTTTTTTAACTGGTTCATGCGGGATGCCTTTTTTGATTATGACGGCTACTCCTCCTCCGCGGGTTTGTCTGTCTTCCCTATAGACATGATGGTTTTTTAATTTGAATTTTTGTCCCGGATTAAGCCAAGTTTCCGAGACTAAAGCAATGTCAATTTTATGTTCATTTAAGAAATCTTCTAGTTCTTCTTTCTTGTTGTCAACACTGGTAGCGTTCCATGTGATAAGTTTTAATTTTTCTAGGGGTTTTTTACCCATGAATATTGTTAAATGAAAAACCTGAAAACGCTTTACTTGATTTCATAAAAGCGTTCATCACATCCATAGGACCTGTGGCATTTTCTAGTTTGGCTTTGAGTTCACGTATAGCTTGAAGTAGGGCCTTGAAGTCATACTTTTCCTGAAGTTCATTTAATTCCTTCATAAATGTCGTAAAATCGTCTGTATTTGTATCAGTCGGTTGTCGAGTTTGTGATCGCTTACCTTGAAAATTAAAAGGTTTAGGTGTTAGTGGTGGTTTCTGCTGGTGGGGAGGAGGCCGTGATTTGTTGGTTTCTGGTTGTGACGCAGGGTGGTGTACTTTAGGGAGGGGTGGAGGAAGCCCTTTAGTTTTTTGAGGAAGTGTTGGAAAATCATTTTCTTTAAATTTGAATTGACTGTTTGTTATTGGTTTTTTTGGTCCGCTTGGAATTTTCTTTGTCGGTCTCCTGGCCAAGTAATGTTTGTAAGTTTCACAGTCTTCGCTAGACAATTTATGGTTTCCTCTACAATTATAACACTTTGGCGTATTTGGATTTTCGTTACATTCCCAAGTGGGGTGAGGATTTGCGCAAATTGCGCACACCGTTCGGACATAGCATCCTCTTTGACCATGACCATATTGTTGGCATTTTCCACATTGTAATGCTTTACGGGGGGGTCTGTATTTTTCCCAGTAGATTCTTTGCGAATAAATATAATTAATATTCTTCACTTGGCTAATTGTTGTACCAGGGGCAGTGGTTATCTTGTATTTTGGATAGAGTATTTCGCCAGTATAACTGTCATTAGCCAATAATCGACATTCAAAAACTTCGATTCCTTTCGTTTTTAACTCTTCCAAAATAACATCTGGTTCCATTCGTCTCAATCCTTTAATAACATAAGAAACTCGTTTTTCGTGTTCCAAGGCATAACAAAAAAAGGGTAATCCGTTTTTCTGGAAATCTTCTTTCACGAGCCAGTAGTCGTCGATATTGTCCACTATTATTTTCGTCTTGGTTCCAAGGTTTTTAGTATTGAAATTGCCCTTCACAATTTCTTTAATTTTACCTACAAAAGTAGTAAAGTTAGAAGGCAGCGATTCTAAAATAATTGGTGTGGGTCTTATTCGTTTTTCTGTCGGTTGTGCATGACTTTTCGTATTGTCCTGTTGTATTTCGGAGATGCTGTACGTCTTTTTTTGTTCCACGAACAGGCCCTCGTACCTGTTTTTGATTGGTAATTTAAATTTAAATTTTTCTTCATATTTCTTCTTTTTGTTGATCCCTGGAGACGTTTGCGTTTTTCTTTTTCCCGGTCTTTCCCACGGCATTGTCGTTACATCTTCGTAATCCAGTTTATTATACCGGAAAGGAACTCATCAATTTCCATTCCGAGGGTCGTTTCTTCTCCATCCGAGTTTTGATTTGTTTCATCAACATTGATGATCACGTTTTGTTCGATATGCGATGAGCTTTCATGGCTTCTTTTTTCTCCCTCGTCTGCCATTTGAATGTTTCGATGGAATTCCTCTTCTGTGCGTACCATGCAAAATTCCGATTGGTATCTCCTTCGTATTACTATCTACTCTTGACGTTGTTCTTGCTCTCTTGATAACCTTGTTTTTCTATCGCTCTCTTCTTCGACTTCGGCAACAAAACATAATTAGTTAGGGACAGGTTTAGGCCGCGCCACCTGTTGACGACATAAAACGCACTTTCAGTTTTTCCCGAATTTTTCCAATTTTTTTTCTCACATAAACCTTGTCGAAGATATAGGCAATAACTCACCAAAAAATCAGCCAAATCCGTCGAGCCGTTCGCAAGTGATGATGAGACATACATATTTGGCAGTTCATTTTTATATATTGCGGTGATCCAAAATAGGGTCAGTTTACGAGTATTCAGGATAATATATCCACCATAATATAAAAATTATAGTCATAATACTGAAGTTTATTGATAGTTATACCTGGAGCTCTGCACGTACTCCCTGAATTTAGCTGTTTTGTTTAATTTACTGAGCCGTTAAAAAAATAGAATTCCTTTTACCTGATAATCTGTTACCCAAATGTGTAATGATCTGAAACAGTATTATGAAGTATTTCTTTTGGTCAAAGCAACAGAGGACAAATTAAGTAAATCAATTTGTAAAATAGTTAGGCCCACATTATAAATCACGTGATTAACGCATTAAGTAACAGCGAGTTGATGGAACTTAGATAAGTAGGGAATGTGTGGAAAGATCTGTGTTGAAGAAATTTTGAAATTCAAAAGTTTTAAGTTTGCGAATTGCGCCTGCTTGAATTGGAAGGGAAGATAAGATGGTGCCAACAAGAGCGGCGAACGAGGACTCTCCCCACGTCTATCAATGAGTGAGGACGTATTCATTTTTGATTTGGAAACTCTACCCGCGTTCGTACATAAATGGGAGAGGACGTATTTATCTTTTTGTTAATTAAATGGTGACCACCGTCCGTAAACAAGTAAGGACGTATTTTTGTTAATTGGTTTTCGAACGAGGATAATTTTGAGTACCGCTTATGTGCAAGTTTTGTTGGCGATAAATCCCTGAAGATAAGGATGATTGGTATAAATTAAGAAATTAATTGAGTGGCTGCCTGCGATTATTTTGTATAAAGTTTGGGAGATGAATCGTTGGTAATTGTGGTTGGATGTTTTCCGTAATTCGAGTTACAATTGGATAGGCAAGGCGGATGCAAACCTTGGTGCCTGACTATATGATAAAAAAAACGATCGTAGACAATTTGTTATTTAACTGGTGCGATATTTTTGGAGATTTTATTAGGTTAGAAAATTACTATGATTTATGTAAACTTAATTTGTTAAATATTGGAATTAATAATTCTGTTCCGATTTAAGATATTTATAAATGAATAAAAAGAACAGTTTGTGGATAAGGAATTCTAGTTGATTTTATTAATAAGTTTTCACAGCATCGGAGCACAAGTTGTTACGCTCGAAAGGCGTCGTAACGACACCTTGCAGGTAAAATGCCCTCACTAGCTCAGGGTGTGGGGGGGGGTAAGGGAGAGATTTCGTCTGTGCGGCCTCTAGGCCGCGACACGGGGTTATGCTTGACGGAGAAAGACGTAGTTGTAACGGAAAAAATTGGGCGCCACCTTATCTAAAAACTTACTAAGGCCCTCTGGGAACCTACCACACGTGACCGGTATACGATAAGGAGCTTTACCTTGCTCACGAAGAATCTCATTCAGCCTCCTCGTGACGTCACAGAAATGGTTTCTTATTCTAAAAACAAATAGTAACACACAAAAATAACACTCAAAACAACGGTTAATACATATATTCAAAACTATTAAATTGGTGTACGAGTCGCACGATGATACAACAAATAGGTGCATGTAATGCACGTTAGAACCGAATCTTAACACTAACCCCCAATAAATTCGGACGTCCGTTCTACTGATTAACAATGGATGAACGTTAACCAAGTCACCTATGGTGAATGATTAAAATAAAAGTTTATATGTAAATGAACATAATGAAATTAACTAATACAAATGTTTATATAAAAAAAACGAATACGTTTAAAATAATGTTTATATTTTGAACGATAAATACGTTTAACATAATAACTGTATAAAAAAAGGAACAATAAATGTACCCTTGGCACAATCCCAAAATCGATGCACTGCACAAGAAAACGTAAAAGTACTTACACATAAAGTTGTTCGTTACGAGAATGCTGGCATGAGATTCCAGGTGGACATCTAGGTTGATTAAAAACCTGGTTCACGCCGTTGACGAGTGGTAAATTCCTGAATCCAGAATGGGGTTGTGGGACATCCCAAACCTCCGTTAACGGCTAAAATTGAATCAAGGGGCTCCAGTTTCTTTTCCGTCACTAAAAGACGCAATTTCTAGGTCGCATGACCAAACGATAAAAAAACGATAAGTAAGGAAACACCCGAAAACATAAAAGCCGATTAAAAATTCCACACGTACACGATATTAAATTCGACACAAAACTTGCACTCATTCGAGATTGGATCGTGAAAATGATTAACACAGGGAGGAAACCCAGTGAAAATGCGTAAACAAAAGACGCGGTTGCATCGCACTGAAAACGGACCGGTTATGACGATTTTTTGGCTTTCAACTCGTCATATATCAACCTTAACAATTTATTTCCTGTTCGACCACTGCCAATTGGACCCCCTTCTGCAACAGGGAACCAACCAGTTTTCAGTATCTTCAGTATTTTCAGTATAAAGGTTTCAGTATCTAGTAAAACACATAACAAAACGTTGGTTCCCATGCTCAATAAATGCCTTTAAAATGGATTTATATTCTGGTTCTCTTTTGTATAATGGAAAGCATCAAAATGATTGTTGGAAACAAATGATTGGAAAATGGTTGGTTCCTTATTGCAGAAGGGGGTCCAATTATATTTGAAATAATTTAGATGGGAGTAGAGACACTTCCCCTTTTCTTTGGGAGTTCGAATTCATGCCGCAGGACATGGCGCTGAGAGATCACTTTTGGTTTGGAAACCGATGTGAGTGGGTCGTCGTTGTCGCGCGTGCTATTAGTGCATAGTTTAATTGCCGTGTACGTTATTTTTTGAATATCAATTTTAGTACTGAAGATTCACCGGTGCGTTGAGGGTAGGATTAAGCCTGTTTACTGCCGTTTACAGAAGTAGGTGCAATTTTTCCGTAATCTTCTTCGTGGCCGGTGTCCACATTTTGTCGTTGCTAGCTGATAGCAGCTCGGTGCGCGCGCAACGCCAGACGCCCTCTCTGGGATTTTAATTGAAGTTTTCGATACCGACACTTCGAGAGTCATTGACCGCACGTACTCTCACCAAACTTTAATCATATCAACCGGATCAAGAGTCATATTCGTTGTCAGGTCCGTTCGTCTTTGTTCCTGTCCGATTTTTTGTCGCTGTACAGCCACGGTAGAATTTTCCGCCGGTGAGAAACCATTGGGTGCGTTATCCAGTTAACCAGAGTATATTGGAAACACTCTTTGGGGGTTACCAGTCCAGTCAAGTAGTTCCGACGCCAGTTCGAGGGTCGCTGAGACGCAGTCAATAGAAGGGTGTGCCGTCGTACTTCTCGGGGAGGCCGTGTGAAGGAAGTCAAGGATCAAGTTCGTAGGCAATCCGCCTGGAAGGTGCAGTTGCTGTCTCCACCATTGTGTAAGCTCATCAGACGTCTAGGTGAGATAAACTTTGCATTCTTTTTGGGTGGGATTGCCGATTATTTATATACGAATTTTGTACTAACGTAAACGTTGGTGTGTATTGTCACGCACCCAGTTTTTATTTTATCCGTTCACGAGGTGTCCTCGTGGAGTCGACTGATTCACGCCTAAGATCAATCTTGGCTGGCTTCCATCAGAAGTCGGTACTAGTTGTTCAGGACACCATATTATTGTCTTCTGTCAGTGTTTTGTATGTGCAATACTTATTTGTTATATTAAATATCAGTATTAAAGTACCGCATTTTATTTCCTCGAGAGAGGAGTCAACATTTTTAACCTTACAGGATAAGCTCGTGACCTGGACTTACGGCCCTCGCATACCGACGAGTACATCTAGTAGCTGGCTTAAAGAACATCTAGGGTATCCACGTTTGAAAAAGTGAGGAATCCTTTCTTCACGTGGAGGAATCTTTTGCTTTTCGTTAGGCACCCGTTCGTTAGGCATTAGGGGTGCGGATCAGCAGAAAATTCTAACACGGTATGAAAACTTAATCCAATTAAATACATTAAACGTGAAACAAACGTAAAGCGTGATTTACATGTTTCATTATTAATAAAATGTTCGTAAAATATTGAAGAAATAACTGATGATGTTTGAATTACTTAATGATTTGTATAAAAGTTCGTTACCATTTTTTTGAAACAACAGGTTGCATTAAATTTGCATAAATGCGGTATTTGGAAGCGGCTCGCACAGAAGTGTTGCAATTGAATTATTATTTCGCATAATTGTACTTCAACAAAACCGCTAAAGCGATGCAGGCACGACTTCACAAAAGACACAAAATATTAATTAAGCTTTTCACATATATTATGTTAACAAATAATTGACTTTCCACAAAATGCGACTGCACTTTTCTATGATCCTGCGGGAAGTAAAAAATGGAACTGCATTTCGATGCCCACTTGAAATGGTATCACCTGATAGCAATGGGCCAATTCCATTGGTTGAACCCTTGTCTAGCTTGTATTACTACGCCGGAATGTCCTAGCAACCATACACTGATCACGTGATCTGGTCATGGAAAACAAACGTCGACACGCCTAACCTTGAATTTACACTTACATTTCAGTCGTGTATAAAAATGCTTTATTTTTTTTTAGATTGAAGATCAAATTTAACTGCGCTATTTCAGCTGTTTGGAATGCAAATGTTACGTTATGATGAATTTATTCTTAAACTGAAGACATAATAAATTTTGTTTGTAAAAATGAATTTATAGTTAAAATAATTATTTAGAAATCTTTTGGATTTCGCAGGCCGTGACAAAGTAAGTTCCACGTATCCGCGATTTGCATATTTTGTTTACAATTTTCAATTTATTTACAATTGTGGAGTGTATTTTTGTAACTCCGCTGGACCCAATATTGCTAGCCGGAAGAAAGAAAAAAGTGCCGTACATTTTCCCCGCTTCATAAATCAAAATCTTTTTCGCTTATCACGGCAATATATAGATTTTTAGTGCATAATATTTCGTCATACGAATACAGAACAGGGTGCAGGCACATCGAAAGGCAAGCCTAGCAAGCTACCTGAGATGTAAAAACAGAAAATGCTCACAGAACTAATTGCAAAAATTAGTAAATAACAGGTCTTGGACCTATATTAAGAGGAAGACTTCTTAATAAAAAAAAGTAGAAGAGAATGCAGAACTAGCTTAACTAACATTTACAAAATTTTACAGAAGAGCACTTGAAAGGTTTAATTTTCTCATACTTTCCATATAGGATTATAATGTTCTATGTAAAATTCTTATATTTTTATTAGGATTTTGGACTTAGGACTTTTCTAAATTGTACATAGATACTATAATTTTCTGTCAATAAAATAAAAATCAAAAAATTTGAACTTGTAGTCCATCTGGTTTTGGATTGCAGTAGAGGTCGCCTAGAGACGGTCGTCAGCTAAAGCAGTTAAGTGCGTTGCTGCTAAAGCTGAATGCCTGGTTCGACTCCGGGCTCAGTAAAAACTTTATTCTGACCGTCTCCCCTCGGAAGGCAATGGCAAACCACCGAGGTGTAATCTGCCTGGAACAGCCTCTCTGGAGATGAAGTGTATACACTTCCCGCGGTTCGGAGCCCGCGTTAAGCAGTAGGTCCCCTATGTTTGTGATAATACTTCAAACGCACAACACATACATAGGAGAGAGGTCGCCAACGTCCGGGAGACCGGATATGGCACTTGAAGAAGAAGAAGAGGTCGCCTTGAACGGCAAGTCAGATTTACACAGAGAAACGTCAAATAATTAAAATGTATGAGCGTCAAAAACAAATATCACTTGATACTTGAAAAAATCGAGTTAAAAGTAATTTTTTATCAAATAGCAATTTAACTTGTACAAATTTTTTAAATTTGTCAGAAACTTTTAGAAAAAAATATTCGTGAGTCATCAATCGCAAATAAAATTTCGGCAGTGTAAACGTGTAGAAATTTTATCCAATCACTCTCGAAAGTCACAGTTTTAGTACAATTTAGTTCTGCATTCTTAAAACGTATAGACTATAGGTTAGTTCCATGATACAATAAAGTTTAAAGATATGACATTACGCAGGTTCGGCGCCATGTTGAATTCTGCTGTGACGTAGCTTGGCCAGTAAACAAACGTGTTAGTGGTGTTAGGTTAAGTTTCGGCTTGTTTCGGTGAAGTTCAGAGAAGTTTGAAAACTCTAAAATCTGTTTTTTTTTGTTGTGATACCTATTATAATAATAATAAAAACAGAAATAATGCGGTGTGCTGTGTTTGGATGTAATTCTGACGATCAAGCTAAACATTTTAATAAGGGCGATGTCAAGTTTTTTCGATTTCCGACCAACGCTACAATTTGTAAAGGTTGGAAAATGGCTTGCAGTCGTAAAGACGATTTTAACTCGAAAACTTCAAGAGTGTGCTCAAGACATTTTAAAAAGGATGATTATCAACGTAATTTAAAATATGAGCTTCTGAAATGTAGTGTTCCAAATAATATTCGGCTGATTAAACCAGAAGCGATTCCTAGTGAAAACTTAGCGAAACAATCTTCTTCTTTTGTTGCTGGGTCTAATAGTACTTCCGCAAGGCAGGGGCGGATAGGTAAAAGAAATCGATCCAAATTGGTTGATTCTCTTTTAAAGGAACGGATGATTGAAACAGTGTAAGTACCTACTATTTATGATAAATGCATGATGTAATTATAAATTTTTTAGAAATACGGGTGATGGTGGCGGTAGTAGTAGAAACTCTCCGGAAGGTGAAGGTATTAATGTAGATGACAATGTAGATGAATATACTAATATTGTGAATGTGACTAAAGATACAGGGTTAATTCTACACTAATTCTAATGTTTATATATTTTCTAAATATTGATTTTCAGAAGTAACACAGAAGTCGATAATCGAGATGACATTATTGCAGAATTACAGAAGAAAGTCAAATGTTTGGAATGTTATCACCAATAATTTGAGAGCCAAAGGCAAGTCTTCTCTTCTGCCATATCAAAAAGGTAAATTTTAATATTAAATTTAATAAAGTAAATATCCATAATTTATTATAAGTATAATTTATTATAGGAATTATAATGACAAACAGATCGTTACAATTTCTATTTGAAGATCTCGTGAAAATATTCGGAACCAAATATATTTTGACACACCGACTGAACCAAGCTGTGCTGGAAAACTTTTTTGGTGCTATAAGAGCTAAGAGGGGCCTTCATGACCATCCAGATCCTCTGGAGTTCAGATATCGGTTGCGGTCCTATATAATGGGCAGAAATTAAGGGTCACTTTCGGCGTATGGCAATGTTGAGGAGGATAGTACACCCGATTTATGTACTGGAGAAGAGCCTACTTTAGGTGCAGCATTTTTCAACACCATTCTTGATGAGGAGATTGTAGCACAGCAAGACGAAGAACCCGATTCCATTGAATTAAAAGATGTTGTATATGATGGTTTGGAAAATTTGGCTGGTTTTATTTGCCACAAACTGAAAGAGCCAAACAGCTCAATTACAAGTGCTAACGTGTCGTCTTATTCTTGGGTTGACCATTGCAGTGAAGGAGGCTTAAATAAACCATCGGCAGATTTCATGGCGAAAATGGAACAATTGGAAGCAATTTTTTTAAATGTTAATGCAGACGGAATTTTAATTTCCAAAAATTATTTAAAAAACATGCTAGACAAAAGTAATAATGTACAATGTACTGAGAATGTCAAAAAATTATTTTTTAGGACTAGGATGTTTTTTTAGATTGCGACAGTTAAATAAGGAGTTAATTGATAATTTCATTAGCAGAAAAAGAAAGTTAAATAAGGTTGTAAAATAAAATTTTGTGTAAAATCTTTTTCTGTTTATTGAATAAAAGTCAACACTTTCAATATTCCTCTCCTTGAATTTATGTTTTATTTGAATAGTTTTTTTTCTATTTTAGCGCATTATTAAATAAATATTATGATTTTATACTCTTATTATGTGTTTTATTTCAATAGTTGTGATTTAAAGTGAAAGAAATCGCACATTTTCGTTATTTGCCATACCTATTTGAATTAAATCAACGTTATTTACTGGCCAGCTGACGTCATGCGCAGAACCGGACGAAAATAGTCCCTTATAGTAGCATATCTTCATGGGTTAGTTCTGCATTCACATGACGATTTGTGTTCTTATTGTGTAAACGATCACTCCGTAAATAAAGAAATAAATAAAATTCAAAACATAAAATAAAAGGACGGGGAGACATTTTTATATGTATGTACATATTTTTGAATTTTAAATTTCGAACCATTTCTACAACCAACCACAGCAAGAATACATCTGCTCCGCCCCAACCCCGACATTAGGTTAACGTCACTCGGTCGGTAAAGAAGGTACCATAAACTAGCAGCACAAGTAATGCACAAGTAGTGTGATCATAATTACGATTATTTTATTACTCGTGCACCAAGTGATCCTCACAACTGTGTGATTATTATGGGTACATTTTCGTAAAAGTATTTTAAAGTGAATGCTAGTACTTGCTGCTTCAAACAGACGCTGCTATCCTGGCGTGGGTAGGTCGTTGACCACCAAGCATCCACGACGATCGCCATTTTAAACTTACGTTCACTTTTTCAAGTCAGGTACGTAAGTTTTTAATTTAACGTATAATCAATTCATTTTCTTATTAAATTAACCAAAGTGATTGTGTACCATTCCACGAACAGTCTTAATTTCTTCTAACGGAATTCATTACAGCTATGGATCAAACACCAGCTTCGGAAGAATTAGAAAATAAGGAAACCCATGGCCTAATTTTACAAACTCCATATATTCTTAAAAACAGTTCCGAAATTAAAAAGGAACATTTAGAAGATGTTAATTTTCATCTAGAAGACTTCTTACATCACTCGATAGACATTAAAGAAGAGAGCGATACTGGTCAATTTACTCAGGAAGAAACTTCAAGCAAATCTAACGGCCCACATTTATTTGAGTGTGCAAATTGTGAGTATAAAGTTATAAGTAAACGAGCATTAAAACAGCACGTAAGAACTCATATGAACAAAAAACGATTTCTTTGCAAAATATGTCGCTTCGAGTGTGCCTATAAAGTTGCTTTCAACAAGCATTTAAAAATTCATTCTGGTAAAAAACAGTTCATTTGTGAAATATGTGACTACAAATGTGCACGTAAATCACATTTAAATGTTCACTTAAGAACTCACACTGGCGTGAAACCGTTTACTTGTGCAATATGTGACTATAAATCTGCACACAAATCGAATTTAAACGACCATTTAAAGACTCACACTGGCGAGAAACCCTTTGCTTGTGAGATATGTGATTATAAATGTGCACATAAACAAAGTTTAAAACGTCATTTAATGACTCACACTGGCGAGAAATCCTTTGCTTGTGAGATATGTGATTATAAATGTGCACATAAACAAAGTTTAAAACGTCATTTAATGACTCACACTGGCGAGAAACCATTTGCTTGTGAGATATGTGATTATAAAAGTGCACAAAAAACAAAGTTAAAAGCTCATTTAATGACTCACACTGGCGAGAAACCATTTGCTTGTAAGATATGTGATTATAAATGTGCAAATAAACTAAGTTTAAAATCTCATTTAATGACTCACACTGGCGAAAAACCATTTGCTTGTGAGGTATGTGATTATAAATGTGCACATAAAGCACGTTTAAAAGCTCATTTAATGACTCACACTGGCGAGAAACCATTTGCTTGTGTGATATGTGATTATAAATGTGCACATAAAATAAGTTTAAAAGCTCATTTAATGACTCACACTGGCGTGAAATCGTTTGCTTGTGCAATATGTGATTATAAAAGTTCCTGTAAAAGTACTTTAAATCGACATTTAAGAACTCACACTGGCGTGAAACCGTTTGCTTGTGCAATATGTGATTATAAAAGTTCCCAGAAAGGTACTTTAAAAGAACATTTAAGTACTCACACTGGCATGAAACCGTTTACTTGTGCAATATGTGACTATAAATCTTCACACAAATCGCATTTAAACGACCATTTAAAGACTCACACTGGCGAGAAACTGTTTGCTTGTCAAATATGTGAGAACAAATATACACGCAGAAGTCATTTAAAAAGGCATTTAAAAACTCACACTGGCGAGAAACCGTTTGCTTGTCAAATATGTGACCACAGATTTTCACAGCAATCACATTTAAACATTCATTTAAGATCCAACATTCACAATAAAACAAAAAATCGAAAAGCGAGTACTCCGTAAGCGTTGGCAACAAAGCAGATACATTTGAGTACCCACACTGCACTGCAAAAAAAAATTGTGTAACATTACACTGAAAATAATAGGTAACCAGTAACCAATGATTATTATCAGTGTAAAATTAATTTTTAAATGTACTTATACCGTCAAATTATGTGAAGTTAATTAGTATGCTTTGTGTAAAAATTATGGTAAAAAAATTATTCTGTAAAATTGCTAGTGATGGGACTATCGAATAAAAGCTATTGAATTATTCGATAATTAGGCTTTATTCAAACTAGTTTCTTTTTTTTTTAGTTACTAAAAACTATCGAATGAATTTTTAGTAACTAAAACTATTCGGATAACTTTTTAGTTACTAAAAATATACGGATAACTTTTGTTTTGGGAATGCTTTGTTAGGCTTGATATTTCTTTTTGGGATTTTGTTATGAACAATGTAAATGCAAAATTGCTTATATTATAGTATTTAATTGTTTATTATCGGATTACCAACCGCAAAAGGTCGGTAAACAGTGTAAACACTACCTTAAAAAAATTTATTGGATGTTTTTATTCGCTAGTTTTTATTCGGTAGTTTTTATTCGATAGTTTTTATTCGATTTGATGTTTAGCAACTACATTTTTAGTTACTAACTATCGATAGTAAAAAACAATAGTAACTAACTATCGATAGTCAAAAAATTTCGATAGTGCCCATCACTAAAAATTACATAGGAAATTGATTTGCAAATTTACTTATATTTTGTGTAAAGTGACCGTACATGTCAGTAACATTCCATGTAATTATGTTGTGTATATTTACTATTTTTAAATTTGTCATATGTAATATTATTATTAGTAAAATAAAAACTTTTGCACACCTCATGTGTAATATTACTAATTAAAACACTTTCGTGTGTAACATTACTATTACTAAATGATAATTTCCACACCTTGTGAGTAATGTTACAAATTAAAACAGGAACTTTACATACGTGTTCTGTAATCTAACGTTACGTTTATCAAATGTAATTTCCCACATTTCGTGTAAAATATTACTAATCGAAACAGGAATCTTCCAATCAAAATGTAGTTAATTAAGTACAACATTAGCAAATAAAAAATTTTTATTTTGTTTCAAGATCTTTATTTACAATTACAAGTTTCTTAAAAAAATTATTAAAAAACAAAATTATATTATCGTAAGATTTAAATGATTCTAAGGCAAGAGCCGTTGATGTAACTTCAATACAATCATCACCCTCCACCACTATGCAAAATTGTGCAATATCTGAAAAGATAACAGAAGACACGTGGGAAAATTTTACAATATCATGGAGTCACATGTCACCTTTTCTCCTTGAAGAATGTGAAAATGGGATTAGGCGCGCTACGAACGTTTCAGCAGCCGTCAATATTATTGTGCAAGCGGTCCGCAATAGTTATTTATGTATCAAGGCCACAAACATAACCTACTTTTTGTCTCTATTTCTTGTCCATACTTTAAAAATTTTCGTTTCCATTGCACTCGCTATTTTGATTTCAATCTCTTTTTGTTTAATCTTGCATTTAAAAATTTTGCTTATATAATATTACTAGCTGACCCGGCAGACGTTGTCCTGCCCGAAATTAATTTTTATGCCACTCAAAGAATTGTTTATCCAAATATAAATTATTCGAAATTATTAAACAAATTATGAAAAAAACAAAAAATTTACATTAAAAGTAGTAATATCGAATCCTGACAGTTTCGGATGTATTTACTAAAGTTGCTTGCAAGGGTACCTCTGGATCTAATTCAAACGATGGTTTGAAAAACAATTAGAAAAAAATTAAGTCGGAATTTCATGTCAACCAACGTCAACTCCAAAATAAATTTCAGTTCATATAAGGTTATATGATACATTAAGAGCACCATCTAGCGAATGCGGAGTGTGCAAGCATTATAAAGGGGATAGCACGACAGAACCCACCCGGCTTTGAAAAATTTCCTATTCATAAATGGGCCCAAAAATTAGGTTTTAAAATGACATAAATTAGGCCACGCCCCTCGAGTATTTTCATGTTTTAAAGGCATTTTGGATTCAAAAGATGTTGGATTCGGTTACAGCCGTAGGCCGAACAGCCACATCCACACCCGGCAGACGTTGTCCTGTCTAAAAAATATAACATGACGAAATTGAATACGTTTAATTCTTCATTAAAAAAAAATTATTAAAAATCTATATTTTTGTTTGAATTGTAATGTTTTTTTTATTAAAGGTTTAAAGGTAATATTTGTGTGTATTTTTTTTATTAATGACGACAAATTGGTGTTTTTAACGCGCTCATCGCAACGCTTGGTAATGAACGATATTTTTTGTCTTTCCGCCCGGAGCGAAAACGAATAGCGCTGATGGTTTACCGACTCTCGAGCACGCCACGTATAACTGCCCATGGGAAAAACACGGGAATTCAAGGTTTATTTCACACATTTCCAACGATTGGCCTTGCGATTTATTAATTGTCATTGCGAATGCAAGACGAACCGGAAATTGGACACGCTTAAATTGAAATGGCAAGTCGGTTGAAATCAGTGGTATTCTTGGAATAAGAACATCCTCGCCTTCGAACTTTCCTTTAAGTATCGTCCGGTTGCCTTTATCCCGGTGTTCTTGATGTGTGGAGCCTTCTCGTATGTTTAGCTCTGCCGCGGAGCGGCGTACACGATTGAAAAACCGCCCGGAGCTCCGGAGGAGCGTAGGTAGGTTTTTTGATGTGCCTAATTCTGGCCGTGCCAGATTCACCCAAAAAAGTAATTTGCGCCATCAAAACCGGCCCCGGGGCATAGCCCCGAAGGGCCTAGGTTTTCCCCATACTTGTTTATGTCTTTAATATTTTTTTAATTTTTTCACTTTTTCGGCAATACACGGGTTATTTTCCAATTTTTTTGATTATATTTATTACTAATATCCACTAATCACACCCCCATCTATCCGAATTTCAAAAAAAAATTCAAATCGGAGCGAAAAAATTTCACTCGATTTCAAGGGACCACGGGCGACCGATGTCACATCGACCCGGGTCGGCCGCATACTCGATGCTACTTTCCCGTACTTTTCAAACTGATTTTTCTCGAAATTTTATGTATACTTTCGCAAGTGAAATTTTTACAGTATATACTCTATAAACCTTCCTCTTTGCTATAGGAAATTTTCAATTTTTTTGGGGTGGTCACCAATAGGTAATCCCCCGAATTTTTCAAGCGCGAGCAATTACATCCAGACGACCAAACATGACAAATCTATATGAACGGTTGGCGTACAGATACGATCCAACAGTCGATTACGCCGCGGATGTATCGGTTGACTTTGGAACAATGAGCACTGTCTGTCAACATTGCAATGCTTTGAGGTTTCGACACGACCTATTTACATGTTAAGACGGCGCCACCTGTTGACGACATTAAACGCACTTTCAGTTTTTTCCCGAATTTTTCAACTTCCCGGGCAACTTTTCCAATTTTTTTTTCACACAAACTTTGTCGAAGATATAGGCAACAACTCACCAAAAAATCAGCCAAATTCGTCGAGCCGTTCTCACGTGATGATGATGCATACATATTTGGCAATTCATTTTTATATATATAGATTTATTGGGATTATCGGATATAATCGGATAATCGCATTTCTTAAGGCAATTAATTTCTTTAACTTGAGCAAGAGAGTTTGGAAGAAATTGAGAATAATTTGAAATGACAAACACAATGATTGAAAATAACGATGACAATGAAATACGTGCAGAAGGAACAACGATTTAATGGCGCTCTTACAAAGTTGGAAACAAGAACATTTGAATAATTGTCTGATTACTGAAAATGTCACCATAGAAATTCTGAAGATTATACAAAATATTTTTATCAATGACCTATTAAAATTCATTATTCATCACGAATAATGCGCCCATCATTTCGATGATTTGAAATTTCAAAACGTTATTGGTGTTAATCAATGTGATGTACCACATTTTTCTCAGTGTACATTAATATTTACAGTGTATGTAAATATACAAAAAATGTAATTTCAAAATATCAGCGATAAAAACTAGCGAAATACACAGTGTGAAAATGTAATTTTAAAATCATAGATACGAAATGATATATTTATATTCACATTTTATGTGTAAAATTTATTTTTTTATGTAAAATTTCACAACTTTTAATGTAAAATTACATAGAAAAGAATAATTTATGAAAAACTGTAATAACACTACGTTTTAAATGAAATATTACATAATATGTGTTTTTAAATGTTTCTAAATGTAGGTTTTTTTAAGTATATTTACATGTATTTTTTACAGTGTATGTAAATATTCATTACAAAAATGTAATTTTAAATTCTTAGTGACAAAAATAAGTACATTTACATTTTTATGTCTAACATTGAATTCTTTATGTAAAGCTCCACAAATTTCAGAGTAAAATTACATAGGAAGAAAATTACGTTATGTGTATTACGTATAGTATGTTCTTTCACATTATTTTCAATGTAAAAATTACACTTTTGTTAATGTACATTTACATTAATTTTTTACAATGTGTGTAAATATACAATACCATAATGTAATTTTGAATTTGTAGTGATAAAAACAAGTACATTTACATTTTTATGTAAAGTTGCATAAGTTTTAAGAGTAAAATTACATATTGCGATGTTTTGAGCCACTTAAAGTTGAAATTAATTACTTTGTCTTATATATTTCGCATAATTGCATGAAAGCTCTTTTGCGAAGTGGAAGATTTTTCGATTATACAAAATTCAATATAATAAAATCAGTTGTAAAAGAATAAAAAGGTCCTAGAATAAAAGAATAATAATTTTAAATAATGTTCACAAATTAAATTAAAATGTTAGATATTAAGAAGTGCGAATTAGAAAGCTGAAATAAAATTCAAAAAAATCTAGTTGGGATGAAAAGGAATTTTTCAGATAACCAGGGTAACGGGTAAATAATCAAGAATAAAGGATCACGTATAAATTCGGGCTCCAAAAATTGATAAATGGATTGATAAAATCAATACGAATCGTGTTGAGGTAAAAGTAAATCGTAATTGAAGATATTATTGATATTATTGGCAAAGATTGTTGGAATTAATGAATTGGATGAATAAATCGTAATTGAAGATATTATTGATATCATTGGCAAAGATTGTTGGAATTAATGAATTGGGTCAACAAATTGCTGTTGAAGAATGGAAATTGGTATGAACGAGAATAGGATTTAGTCAGTGGTTTACACATGAAGCAGAGCCTGGAATAAAGAAGACTTTAGGGTGAGCTAACACTAAATAAATACTTTTATAAAGTGCCGTGTGTTTCACAAATAATAGAAAGTACTTTGCGAATAAACATTTTAAAGGGGGTAGATTTAATAAATGTTGATAAATTTTGATTTAATTGCGTTAGTTAAAATTTGTGTTGATAATAATTATAATAAAACTTTTATTAATTGATTAATGTTTCATCTGGGATTTTTAAATTCTAAAACACGGAATTGCATTCACAGGTTAAAAGTTGATTCGAAAGGTAAGTCATCGAAGAACCTACTAACAGTAGATAAGGAGTTTTCATGCGAGATAAAAAAAACATATTAATTCAAGAGCTAGCAAGGGGACAATCATAAAAAAAATAAAAGACAATTCAATAAGCCACATATCAGTAAATATTAAAAAGTGTATAGTCCCATACACCCCTGGACATAACAATATATTATGTCAAGTTGCATAACTTTTAAGTGTAAAGTTATTTATAAAAGTATACTTAAAGGAAAAATGTACTTTCACACTATTATTAATGACACATTTTCAATGTACAGTAGCGTTCATAATATATTGGTAAAACAGTTTTCTGCCGAAAATGAATAGAAATAAAAACTTTTTCGCGAATTATTTTATATTTGCTATAAGTAGGTAGGTTTATAAAGATTATCTGAAAAAAAATTTCAAATTGGTAATAACGCGAATATTATATAAGAGAATTTAATTTTACTCATCGTTCAAAATTTATTGGCAAAATCTTTCGAACATAATTAATTGCAAATTAAAGTAATATAATTCCATAAAATTCCACAAAGTAGGATGAGCAATACCACTACCAAAACCCAACTGTAGTTTGCGATGGCAAGCTTCTGCGAAGTTGTTTGTTCTGTCGCTTCCAAGCAAGGTTCGTTCGTAAACTGACCAAACATTAGAAGGAAATAAAGCTGCGGCTCTTGTTCCATTATTTCTGAGGCGTCCTATATAATTGTTGGTAAACCATTCTAAAATTGGTTCAAACTTTCCAGGCAAATAATTTTCCAGATATGTAATCGCGTGAATAATGTCTTCTTGGGGAACAAATGAAACAGAAGTAATCATTTTAGCTCTTACTGCAAACTCGGCATCGCTATTATAACTTTGCAGAAGATGGTTTAAACTCAAGTGTTTCCGAAGATTTTTAACCAAGTGAAATAAGCAACCATGTATATTGCACTGAGCCGTCCCTCAAAGACGGGTCCACATGCACTTTTAATTAATATTTTAAATGATTAATTGTAATCTTTTGTTTCCGTTGCTAGCTCAGTTATCAATTTTTTTAATTTTGCATGAACATCTCACCTCAGTAGTCAGTTCTTCGAGGGTGATACTTACTTATTCTGAAAAGTAAATTTGAATGGACGGGAAATTACTTCCCAATGATACGCTACTGGAGTCGGAAGATATAAAACAATTTATTTTTAACATCAAAACAAAATATTAACGAAATGCAAATCCCCAAAACTTAAACTAATATAATTATACAACATGAACAAATGAATCCTTAAATTCTATGCGAAATTAATTTTTTTAGTATGATTGTTTTTACGTAGCGTAGTTGATAAATTTTATTTATGCGTAACCCGGCACTGTTAAACGTTAATGTTAAATAATTGTCGCTTACCACAAAAGAGGTCGCCGTACTTTTCTTTGTTTTTCAAGATCACGTTACCCGCAATTCTTAATCTTGCTGTATGAATCATCAACTTGTTTTCAATTTGTGCGTCTCTTCTCATTTACCAATATTTCTGATTCCAAATATTGTTGATCACTTTCCAAATATCTCAAGGTAAGTACCTTTTTTATTTATCATTAAATTTTTATTTCACGAAAATTAAATATCACTTCTTTTGCTCTAATTTTAACCTTTTTATTTCAGGTGAATACACTTTTATTGGATTCTATCCAAATTAACACTTTCTTTTGGACGAGAGGAACTCGACACCTTCGTCGTCTAACGCACTAGCGTATACTCCCTTTTATTTATTTTTCGTTTCCTTGGTTTTCTTGTGATTTTTGGATTTCGTCACTCTTTGATAATTTTAATTTCAAACGTAAGTATCTTGCTACCTTGATAACGTTTATTTTTAATCAAATGTCATTAAATTAATTTGTATGTTTCATTTTAGAGTTGCCATAACAACATTTCATCTGGTCACACGTAAATCGTTCGCCTCGGATGGGTTTATCGTTGCACTTGCCGTCACCTTCGTCTCAAACAACAACTACGTAATCTCACTGTTTATTTACTTCGCATTTCTTAAAATTAACCTATTCTTTTATAATACTAAATTAAAATTATTTATGAAACAAATTTTTATGAAATATAAATTAATTTGTAATGTCCATTTTCCAGTACGTATCCCTGGTGAATAACTTTCCTTTTTGTCACCTATTCTTTTATAATAACTTGACCTCATTACGAACTTTCAACTACCTTTCAGAACTTCCTACTGCTATAAAAAGTTCATGTAATTTTTACTTTTATGAGTGTATTGAGCTTTAGTTTATTTTAAATTATTGATGTTTTGCATCATAGTAATATACACTTATTCTAGAAACACTGTGCGAATAGCTTGATGGATCGCTAATTCGTAATCCACACTTATACTTTCTGGAATAAGTTGAGGCCAAAGGTTTCGTATCATAACAAATAATTTAGAATACGTTTCACTGCTTTTATCCGGCAGCAAACAGAACAATATGGGAAACACTGCGCGTCCATTTTTTCTGGACAATATGACGAAAATTTGAGAGAAGAGAGAAGGAGCCAGTAAAAATGTGCCATCCATATAGAGTTCTTTTATCTGTTCTGTCCATGTCGAATGGTATTCACGACCAAATATTAAAATTCGCTGTGGATCGTGTTCGTTGCTTCCCGAATCTGCTAGAAGAAACCAGTAGGTAGAAATTGAGAGTGACGCCATCTTGGATTCCCCTCCCCACTCCAATTTCTTAAGGTCAAGGTGACTCCGCCCCTTTCTCAAGGTCAAGGTCAAGGTGTCTCCGCCCCTTTCTCAAGGTCAAGGTCAAGGTGTCTCCGCCCCTTTGTCAAGGTCAAGGTGTCTCCGCCCCCTTTCTCAAGGTCAAGGTCAAGGTGTTTCCGCCCCTTGGTCAAGGTGTTTCCGCCCCTTGGTCAAGGTCAAGGTGACTCCACCCCTTCCCCAAGGTCAAGGTGTTTCCGCCCCCTTCTCAAGGTTTCCTTCACCTGCATATAAAATTTTTTACTATAAATTACATCACGTGTATAATTATCATTTTAAATGTGTTACATCACATCGTACACCCCCTGCATTAGCCAAGGTCATCTGCAAATCATAATTTTTACTATAAAAATATTGGTTGATAGCTTTGCATATAATTTTTACTATAAAAAAGCATCACATACATAATTTTTACTATAAAAATATATTGGTTGATAGCTTTGCATATAATTTTTACTATAAAAAAGCATCACATACATAATTAACATTTTTAGATGCATTGAATTTCATGACTTGTTCACATTGCATGTATAATTATCAATTTAAACTTGTTTTAATATAAATCACAATTTTTACTATAAAAAGCATCGCGTGTATAATTAAAATTTTTTAGGTGCATTGAATCTCATTATATTTTCGCATTACATGTAAAATTATCATTTTTAACTTGTTTTACTATAAATCATATCACGCATGTATAATTATTTTTTAAATGTCATAAAATCGCATCGTGCATATATAATTATTATTATAGCTTATATTTAAACAACCGATTTTATTTTTAGAATTTACTTGCAAATAAATACATGTTTCACATATATAATTAGCATTCATAAATTAAATTGAAACTAAAAATACAAAATTTTTATTTCTCTTTTTCTATATAAAAAGACTTAATTCGATTTGAATTTAGTTACTCGCCTTCAACGTTCAAGTGCGTACAAACATTTTATTAAATAAAAATGTTTAATTGTATTAATTGCAATAAAACCTACAAATATAAATATGGTTTAACAAGACACCAGAAAGAGACGTTTTGCACACAACATGGTAAAACAAAATTTTTTTTTAATTTATAGATATTATATATATTTTTTTTCTTAATTAAATAATAGCAGAACCATCAACAAGTAAAAAAAGAAAACTTTCCCACAATTCAATTGGAGCAACTACATCAATTGATAGTAAGTTCACACACATAAAATTTTTTATTTCTTGATGAAATTATTATTATTATTATTATTATTATTGCGTGTTTTAGACTGTTCAAGTTGTTCTAATTGTGATATTTCTAATATATGCAACCATTTTAAAAGTACACACCACAAAAACAATTCATTAACAAGTGTTACAGATAAAATATATCTAATTAACTCAGCTTTTAAAAATCGAATTATGACATATAGGATACTCGGCTCTAAAAATCATATTCATGTTAAAGATTTCTTTAGCGATATTGCAGAGGATATATCTAAACTAATTACAGATGTGTTGCAAACATTTGAATCCGTTAAAACTAACATCCAATTGTTTGCAAACTACATTCAACCTGCTCGCGATATCAGCGACTTGAAATGCTTCAATACGCGAAATTTGATAATAACTCGATCATCAAATTTAGAAGATGTATTATCAACATTTTTAGATATTTTAAGTTATAAAATGACCGAGTTCCAAGAAAAAGATTCGGGTTGGGCGTTGAAAGACATTTTATATCTTGAATTAAATATTAACAAATTTGATCCTCTACGTGGAGGAAGTTCATTTTTAGAATTACCGAAAACAATTAAATTTAAACAAGCGGTTTTAAATATTAGAAATTATAATGATGATTATTGTTTTGCATATTGTATTACAGCCGCTTTTCATGAACCGACAGGTATTGATATATCACCTGACTCGTACCCAAATTTTTTACAAATTTATAATTTTGATGGCATAAATTTCCCGGTGAAATTAACCGATATTGCAAAATTTGAAATATTAAACGATATTAGCATTAATGTTTTCGGTTTGAGAAAAGATGATAAAACTAATAAAATACAAATTGTAGGACCATATCATCACACAAAATTAAGACGTGCGGCGCATGTCAATTTACTATTAATTGATAATAATCATAACAAATTTCATTACTGTTTAATAAAAGATATGTCTCGATTGGTCTCTAGTCAATTAAATAGGAATAACGGTGCAAAACACATTTGTGATGGATGTTTACAATTCTTCAACTCAAAATGTAAATTGGATAGACATTCTGAATATGATTGTGGACACGTGAGAGCTAATCTACTTTCAAAACATAAATCAAGAATTGATAGATTTGGTGATAATGTATCTGAAAATATTTTAAAATTTGAAAACATTCAACATCAACTCCCCGCTCCTTTCGTGATATATGCAGACTTTGAAAGTTTATTAGAACCCATTGACACCACAACACCAGCAGAATCAAATTCATATACAATTAAAATAAATCACCATGTTCCATATGCATTTGGATACTACATCAAATGCAATTTTAATAATTCTTTTTCGATATATAAATCATATCGGGGGGAAAACTGTGCTTTAAAATTTATAGAGTATCTAGAATCAGATGTTAAATATTTATATGAAAATTGTTTAAAACATGTAAAACCAATGAACGCTTTAAATCAGATTCAAATAAATGAATTCAATCTTAGTGAAATATGTCACATTTGTAAAAAACCTTTCTCAACTTTTAACATTAAGGTCAAAGATCATTGTCATTTAACCGGTAATTATAGAGGTCCAGCTCACTCGATTTGCAACTTACATTTTCAAAATTCAAATGTCATACCAATTTTCATGCACAACTTAACAAATTATGACGTGCATTTATTCATTAAAAATTTAGCCATGAATAACGAAAGAATTGATGTTATCGCGAAAAATAAAGAAAAATACATCAGCTTTACAAAATATGTGTTTGTTGATAGGATTGTTAATAAGGGGAGCGTTGTAAATATTAACATGAAACTTAGATTTTTGGATTCTTTCAAATTCATGCCTACTTCTTTAGAAAAACTAGCTAACAATTTAACCAATGAAGACTGTGTTGAAATTAAAAAATTATTCACCAACAACAATGAATTTAATTTAATTCGAAAAAAGGGGGTTTTCCCTTACTCATATATTGATAGTTTTTCAAAATTGGATGAAACGCAATTACCTCCTCCAAAAATGTTTTACAATAAAATAACAAATAAAAACATAACAGATGAAGATTTTCAGCGAGCAACTAATGTTTGGAATGTATTTGATTGTAAAACTTTGGGCGACTATTCAGATATATACTTAAAAGCTGATGTTCTTCTATTAACTGATTGTTTTGAGAAATTTCGTCAATCAACATTTGCGTCTTATGAGCTAGACGCTGCAAAATATTTTACACTACCATCCTTGAGTTGGTCTAGTATGTTAAAGATGACTAAAGTTGAGTTAGAACTTTTAACAGATATTGACCTACTTCATTTTTTTAAAAAGGGAATACGAGGAGGAGTTTCTGTCTGTGTTAAACGTAAATCTATTGCAAACAACATACATATGAAAAATTATGATGTGATGAGTCCATCGAAATATATTTTGTATTTGGATGCTACCAATTTATATGGTTATGCGATGCAGCAATATTTGCCCTGTGGAGGTTTCACATGGTTAAATACTGACGAAATTCTTAATTTGAACATAAGCGAAATTTCCGACACTTCAGACATAGGCTACGCATTTGAAATTGATATTGATTACCCTGAAACTTTGCATGATTTACATAATGATTACCCGTTTTGTCCAGAAAATATAATATCACCGAATGGCAAAATAGCTAAACTAATACCAAATTTATTCAATAAAAAAAATTATATAATTCACTATCGAGCTTTAAAGCAGTGTTTACAACACGGTTTAATTTTGCGTAAAATTCACCGTGTTGTTAAATTCAACCAAACACCGTGGTTGGCTTCCTACATAAATTTGAATACTGAATTTCGAAATAACGCAACCTCAGCATTTGAAAAAGATTTTTTTAAACTACTAAACAACAGTGTTTTTGGAAAGACAATGGAAAATGTTGAGAAGAGGAAAGATATTAAATTATTATCCCAATGGGGGGATGATAATAGATGGGGTGTTGAAACTTATGTAGCAAGACCAAATTTTAAAAGTATAAGCATATTTTCTGAAAATTTAGTTGCCGCGGAAATGAACAAACTAGAAGTATTATTTGATAAACCCATATATGTAGGATTTGCAATATTAGATATTGCAAAAACAGTTATATATGACTTTTATTATGATTTTTTAATTCCAAAGTATGGACAAAACGTGTCATTATTATATACAGACACAGACTCTTTAATTGTTGAAATTGAAACGGAAAATGTTTATTCCGACATTAAACAAAATTTGAATAGATTTGATACATCTAATTTTGATATCTCCAATGTTTTGAAAATTCCACAAAATAAATCAGTATTGGGAAAAATGAAACTTGAGTATCCATCACAAATTATTCGAGAATTTTATGGAACTGGGGCTAAAGCATATTGTGTAATTTTGGATGACGATAAAACAATTAAAAAAGCAAAAGGAATATCTACTTCCACAGTGCAAAATGATTTGCAAGCATTAGATTATAAAAACACGGTAGAAAATAAATTGGATAAATATTGTAAAATGCATATTTTCCAATCAACACGTCACGAGATGTACACTGAACTACGAAATAAAGTAGCATTGTCGTATTTTGATGATAAACGCTATTTTAATTCCGATTCTCACACCTCGTTGGCGTGGGGTCACACATCCATTCATCTACATGAACTTATTAGACAAATGGGTGAATATGTAACGGAAAACCCAGCTCCATAAAATTTTATTATAATTTAACATCTACTGATTTGCTGGTTTTATAATTTAAAATATATATATTTATGGTTTACAATTTTTACCCCTTATTCAAAAGTTAATATAAATATATTTTTTTTTTCTTCTTGTTCGCACTACAATATATATTTTATCGTGTAACAACACTCCCTCAACACATACACATAATTCTACATACAAGGTAAAACCCCGTTCACCTTCAAACATACTTATACTATATAAGAACAAACTGCATGGCGATCAATATTCAGTTCACACGCAACCAAGCAATATGGCTAAAATTCTGAAAAACATACAAATCCGAGGAAATATTTTAAGAGATTTGTTAGAAGGCAATTCACCATCTGAAGGTATGAAAATGGTGGTGATTATTATCTATTTTATTAATAATTATTTTTTAGAACATATGAAGCAAAGTAGTGAGCAGGATGGGTGTGGTGGTGGTGGTGGTGGTGAGAAAAATTTATAATTTTTATCACAATTACTAATAACTTATTTTAGATGAACCAACTGATATGGATGATTTTCTAAGTAGCGAGGTTGGGAAAATTAACTGGTCAACCAATGAAGAAGAAGAAGAAGAACAAAAAAAACAATTCGCTTCGTTGGTTGATGAATTCATGGGTGAATGCGATGAGGACTTCATCAGTATGATAGATCATATTGATGAGGTGGAAAAAAGAAAAAAGAATGAAAGAAAACGAGTGAATGTGTTAAATTTAGAAAAAAAAATAAAATTATATAATATTGAATTAAAAAATATAAGTAGAAATATAGAGAAATTAAAAATTAAAAAAAAACTTAAGATTATGGTTGTTCAAAATTTGGAAAAATTGTTAGTAGAACTTAATGATGATAATATGTATTAGATTATAAATTAAAAAAAAAAATATTATTAGAACTTGATGGAGATATCATGTATTAGTTGTAAATAAAAGAAATAATTTTATATAAGTTGTTTTATTAAAAAAAATGTTTTCAATCATGAAACTACAAAACATAATATATAAATAAATATATATATTACACAATTTGATTAATGTTTACCCATGAATTGTGACTCTTATCTAAACCCAACCATTTAACAAACAGTTTGTTTTTCTGTCTTTTTAAAACTTTTTCAACCAAATAAACATCTTGGTGTTTAACTTTCTGCAATTCTTGTTCATAGAATCCACCTTTAATTTCTTCATTCAAAACATCTGTAAGAAAATATGTTCTTGGTAGAGTCACTTTAACTTTAGAAATTTTAAATATCTCATTAGACCAAGCGGGGGTGTATCCTTTCGAAAACGCATGTCGATATTTACTTATTCTAACACTATCTCCGATTTTAAATTTGGGTTTTTTCGGATCAATAACTTTCGGGTGATTGTATACCGTCTTTAGAAGTAATTGTTCATCTTTTTTGGTAACGTTTATAGGTTTTAAACCAGTTGTTGTGTGCTTTTTAGAATTATACACATCAACTAGTTTTTGTAAGATATCCAACCACCGATAATTTCCTCGAAAACTAAATTCTTTCCACATTAAATTTTTAAGTGTTCTGTTAACTCTTTCAACCACCGAAGCTTTTTTTATGGAGTATGTGCTATAATGATTTATTTTATATTTCTTCATTAATTCTTGAAACTCCTTATTGTAAAATTCTTTCCCCAAATCTGTTTGCAAATTTTTAGGAATACTTTCTCTAAGAATCATTTTCATAGCGGCAGTCACCTCTCGTCCGCTTTTGTTCTTTAACGGTTTTGCCCATAAATATTTTGAGAAAACATTAATTACAACCAATATAAATTTGAAACCTTTATTAACGGATGATAGTTGGGCGATGTCTACTAAATCTGCTTGGAAAAGGTCATTAATTCCTGTAACTAAAACAGGTCTTCGTTGATAATTTCGACGAGCAGATCTATGTAATTCATTTACAACATCTCTTTTTATATCCATCTTCAATTATGTCTTATTTAATAATTTTTGCTTCTCGTAACTCTTCTTCAATGGATGCGATTTCGTTTACATGGCCGTCATGACCAGCAGATTGGGAAGCTATTAAGAGTTTTAATCTTTCGATTATCTCATTTACATCGTCAAAATACACATAATCTTTTTTCCTGTTGTTATATTGTAAAAACAATGGATGTTCTAGAAAACCACCAAGCTTTTTTTTCTTATTTCCAGTTACACCTCTAGCTCTTAATGCAGGTTCAATTATTTGTCTATACTTGGATGTAGCGTTACCATTTATTTGAGCATCAGCTGAATAATTTCTACGAAATAGATTGGTTCTACGTCCAATGTCAATATAATTTTTTTCATCATTCTCATGATACCTCGACGGTTGTTTTTTAAATAAGAGTTCGTAAAGACCTGTGGTTCCTTTATATTTTAAAGGTTTAGGAGTGTTCGGTACTTTGAGTATAATATCGGGTCCTTCAAAATCAATTAACGAATCACCAATAGAAAATTTAGCAGTTTCCAAACTATGTTTCACCCCATAATTAAAATCAAAAACATCTTCCCTATCTCTTATCATATTCTCAACATAATATCTAGGTAAAGGTGCACTAAAATTTTCTAAATAATCTTGAAATGCTTTCGATTCAATCATATCATTAACTTCTTTAGCTGTTTCATTATGAACCCTACTATATTCTTCATCAGCAAACATAGGATGTAAAATTGTTTGATTTAAATCAACATCATCAGGCTCATGTTGGTGAATCGAATCATCCTTTAAAAATGTTGGTTGTGATTTATTAATTTTCGGTTCCACCTCAGATTTACGTCCATATTTTTTTTCTTTGATTGGTATGTTGATATCAATTTCCGGTTTAAGTTCATGTTTTATTTTAGATTCTTTACCAAATTGTGAAACTATTTCTTGTAAAGGTTTCGTAATCGGTTTATACTTTTTAAATAAATCTAAATTTGATTGTGCAATATCCGATTTCAAATTTTTATATTTCATTTTCACGGCTTTTCGCGCTTGAATAAGATCGTGGGTTAAACGTTTATTCATCGCGGATGTTTGAAGACTAAAATTATTTTACTAGATTATACTATTATATTTATTTTCAAATATAAATAAACGTATCAAAACCTTTTCTATATCGTCCTTTATTAATATCACAAACTTTATCGATAACTAACATCCCATATTTATCTTTCCAACATATATTACATAAAGTTTTAAATTGATTAAATGTCATATCGACCCCCACATGATCATCATATACATGTTTTAAATTTGTATTATCTTGTTTAAACAAAACTAGAAAATTTGCATTGTCTCTTATGAGTTGCTTAGGAATTTTGCTATATGTTTGACATAAGTAGAAAGAATCTATATTCTTATGTCTACCAAAACTAAAATATTCCCTCATAATATCTTGGTTGGTGCACACAACATCATCAAAAATAAATATCGAGTTTGGTTTGATTTCAGTAGGTGACGGTACATCCTTCTCATTATCATATTCAGCATAACCAATTTCTTTTAGTGGTTTCAACACTTGTTTTAAATATTCATATTTTTGTTGAAACAATGATTTGGAATATATGTAAATATTTTCAAAACGAAGTCCGTTGGGGTGGAGAAGTAAGCATAGAAAGGCATTTGTTTTTCCACAACCAGAATAACCAACAATTAGACCCATTTTTGAGTAACATCCCAATAAAACACCGTGTTTAGGAAAGGATGTTATTTGAACATCCTGATTTGTTATCGGTAGCTGATGTTGATGCTGTTTCTCTAAACGCATTGTTACATATGATTTTGATTTTATAAATAAATCAGTTTTATGTATTCTGCAACTATTGAAAATGTTGATGGCCGGATCAGTACCGCACCAATACCGCAACGGTACCGCGACGGTACTGGTTCGGTAGTCACCGATTTTTCTTAAACACCGCAGCAGTACCGTCGCGGTACCGTTACGGTATTGGTTCGGTAGTCACCGATTTTTTCTTAAACACCGCAGCAGTACCGTCGCGGTACTGGTTCGGTAGTCACCGATTTTTCTTAAACACCGCAGCAGTACCGTCACGGTAATTAATGATGTTCTTGTTATATAATATAATAATAACAATAACAAATTTCAGTTAACATTTGTAATGCCATGTTGATACATCGAAACAGCGGTGGTGGATTTGTTAATAATATAATTAATAAATTACCATTTGAATTACATATTCCGGGGTATAGGTATTCATTCTAAAATATGTTGTTGATTATGTATAAGTTAATATTTTTTTTCTCCTAAGATTTTGTGGTCCTGGTACAAAACTACGTCAACGTTTAGTGAGGGGTGATTCTGGTATTAACCAACTAGACGAAGCCTGCAAAGAACACGATATCGCCTATTCGAATTTTAAGGATATATCTAAAAGACACGAGGCAGACAAAATACTTGCCAATAAAGCTGTAATAAGATCGCAATCGAAAGACTCATCATTTGCAGAAAAACTTGCTGCATTAGGTGTTGTGGGGGTTATGAAAGCTAAAGTAAAGTTGGGGATGGGTTGCGAGAAATCTAAAATAAAATCAGGGGGTGGGTATAAGAAAAAAAAATCTAAAAGACCATCGTTTAGACATATTGTGAGAAAAACTGCCAATGTTTTACGTCGAAGTAACAGTTCAGACTTATTAACCAATGCGAGAATTGCTCTTTCAACTATTAAACAGAAACCTAAAAAACCACGAATTATTCCAATACCTAAAACTGGTGGTTTCTTACCACTAATTCCAATATTTGCAGCCTTAAGCGCTTTGGGAGCTTTAGGTGGTGGTGCTGCGGGTATTGCAAAAGCTGTTAATGATTCTAAAAGCGCAAATGAAAATTTAAAAGAAGCACAACGACATAATAAAAACATGGAAGCTATCGCCATAGGTAAAGGTCTTTACTTAAAACCGTATAAAAGCGGACTTGGTCTATATCTAAAACCTTATTCAAAAAACTATTAGCATCGCTACCAAAACGACCTCTAACCAACATCGATTTACTTCGATATAGTAAGAAATTAAAAATTCCAAATTTTAGAGGAGTGTTTATGAAAAATACTCTACCGAAAAAAATACATAAGTATGAAAGTGGAATTGTTAATTTAGAGGAAGATTTTAAATCTGGATCTCATTGGATAGCATACATTATTAGAGATCAACGTGATATTTTATTTTTTGATAGTTATGGAAATCTATCTCCACCTCCACAATTAATAAAATATTTCGGTAGCGATAAGAACATTAAATACAATTATGATAGATATCAAAAGTATAACTCCTTTAATTGTGGGCATTTGTGTTTAGACTTCTTATATAGACATTCCATTAATTAATATACACCAGTGTTAAGCCAACCACCCACACCATGTCATATGTAATCAGTGTAAGCGGTAATAGTTCCGAATTGTATTCGGAAATTAATCCTATTATATATACTGATGATGGTCAATATGTGTTAGCATTAACAAATTTTGAAACTTATAACACGATACATAATGTTAAGGCTGGATGCAATAAATTTTACTATGGAGATGATGGTCGTATAACTATTCAAAAGGGTCACACAAGTATTGAGACGATTGTTAAAGCAATACACGCAAGAGATAGTGATGCTATTTCGATTGTTTCGACAAATAATAATAATAAAATAATTGTAAATTGCATATCCTCTGTTAACTCGAGTAAAGAAGATAGTGTGTTAAAGGAACTTAATTTCTATGTGAGTAAAGAAAAAAGTAATCAATATGTGTTGGAGTTAAAAAATGTAATAATTTACATTCCTCAACAAGATAGTAAGTTTTACTATGGAGATGGAGATGATGAATATGTAAACTTCAAAGTTTCACCTGGCCTTTATGCGCTCGATGTTGTTCTAAAGTATTTAAAATCAGAAATAAATAAGAAAGTACCTAATAAGTTCATCATTACGGAAAATGAAGTGCGTTTAAAATCATTATTCACTAAGGAATATACAAATGATTTCAAAGAAGATTTAGGATTTATTAAACAAAAAAATGGAGAATATGTATTAGATTTATCTAAAACTAAACATCTCAACATATCGAATAAGAAGAGATTCTATTTTGGAGTAGAAAAAACTGTTGAAATTCCATCGGGGGCATATGAAATCGATGATATTCGATCATATTTACAAACACAATTAAGTAATGCTAATGTCTCTTTAGAACTCACAACAAATACTAATACCTCAAAAGTAAACATTAAATGCACAGAACGTATTAATTTTAGCAAAAACGATAGTATAGGACCATTATTGGGTTTTGATAAGCAATACATCAAGAAAAACAGTCAGAAAGTATCTGATCACAGTGTAAATATTTTATCGGTGAACACCATTTGCATTGAGTGTAATATTACTACCGGTTCATATAGAAATGGAAAACTGAGTCACGTGGTACACGAGTTTTTTCCAATAGTTCCACGCGGTTATAAAATAGTTGAAACCCCATCTAATGTCATTTATTTACCTATAAACACTCAATCTATATCAAACATTTCAGTTAGAGTAATAGATCAGAACGATCAGGTTATAGATTTTAACAGGGAAGAAATATCAATGAGGTTTCATTTAAAAAAACTTTAGAAATGGTAATCCAGTATTCAAGAAGTGCACGTCAACATTATAATGTTGCTTATAAACGCCTGTCTAATTTAAAAAGCGTCAGTCAAAAATCTTCAACAGGTGTGATAACACCAATCAATAGAGCGTTTTTAAAAGCTTTAGGTTATAAAGTTCTTGTGTAAAATGGGGATTTTAGATATTGCAGAAAAAATTATTGAAGATAATTCGATTACAAATGCCGAATTTCACACACATCAACCATATGCTTCCATATCATTTGACAATAACGATGAAATTAGAATCCCTATTCAACAGCTGGATGCGTATACGGCACCCAGTCTAAGTTATCTTTATATCGAAGGTACGCTAAAACAAGAAGATGGTACCGCAACTACAACAGGTCACTTCATTAACAACGGCATAGCATTTTTATTCAGTGAAATTAGATATGAGTTAAACGGAGTTGTGATAGATTCTTCTAGAAACTTAGGTGTTACTTCTACTTTAAAAGCTTATCCATCCTACTCTAGAAACGAATGTTTAAAATTAAAAAACGCTGGATGGGAACCCCAAAAACATTTAGAAATGGTGTTAAATCAAGGTACTAATGGAAATTTTAATGCTTGTATACCTCTAAAAATGATTTTGGGATTTGGTGAGGATTATAACAAAATCATATTGAACGCTAAACAAGAGCTGGTGTTAATAAGAAGTAATAGTGATACTAATGCAGTAGTATCTTCAAAAGCCGATGAAAAACTCAAAGTTTCAATCAATAAACTTTTCTGGAAAGTACCACACATAGCTGTTTCCTTGGAAGAACAATTACGTTTAACTAACTTTGTTGATAAAAGTTTAGAAATCCCAATAGCATTCAGATCGTGGGAACTTCATGAATACCCCCAATTACCTCAGACACAGTGGCGGTTCTACCATAGGAGCTGCAGAGCTGCAGAACCACCAAAAATAACAATAAAAATACCAATACTTGCATAATTAATTATATAATTATAACCTTAATCAGATTTAAATTATTATAAAGAACGGTGCATTATCAGCTTAGCTTTGAAAGCGTGTTTCTTATTTTCGCTAGCATATCAGTAACTGATATATAATTTAACAGCTAGTCACATAAATAGTGTAATAATCTAATAATAAATACACGTCCAGTCCGCTATCAACTTGTACGAAGCCGAGCTGTAATTAAACGCAGACTACTATGCTATAGCAATTGGTATATTTTACGTGGTATATATTTTATTATTTTGTTTCGAGGTAGTTTACAATTCGAATTTTGAAAAGAAAAACTAATTTTAATATTAGTTCATCAATTGTTAAACAAATTGCAGTGAAATTAGGGCATAAGCAATAAATTTTTTAAAAACTTTTAATTACACCAAGTTTCTTGCACATATTTATAGCAAAACAGTAGTTAAATTATTTTTTGACAGATTTTGCAACTTTAAATAAAATTATGAATGCATAAAATTAAAATTTATGTATTTTTATACAATAATAATTCTTAAAGCTCGTGATACGTACACGCATCGAATGTAGGTACAGTCGAATGTACTGTGGCTGCATTGAAATGCAGCTACCGGTGCTAGCATTTCATGCAATTATATTTTAAAGAAAGATCTTGTATTATAAACTTTAATTGAAATTATGGATATAATGTCCTTTATACCTACTAGATAAAATGAATGCTTATGAATTTACTAATATTCCTAATAAAATTTTATAATAATTTTGGACTTGAGATTTTTCTGCATTGTAAAACAATTCTCAAACTATAATTTTCTGTAATAAAATGTAGATCAAGAAATTTGGACTTTGGTTTTTTCTGCATTCACATTACGAAATGGAACATTATTCATATTATTTATTAACTCAGCTTCTCTCATAAAACCCGTAAAAATAGGATTTTTTCGAAAATTAGTTAACATTACAAAACTTTTTGTGCGCTTAAATAAAACTTATTGTTACAAAAATGTTTGCGTCGCTTGTTTTATTTCGAACCGAACTCAAAGGGCTGTTTAAAATACAAAGTAGTGAGTTCTATTTTTAAAATAACAAATATGCAAAATTATTATGACGTGATAAGCTAACCAACGCATTTTGTTTAGTCCAGTTTAGTCGTTTCTTAATCTCTTACGAAGAAGAGCGTTTCAATTCCAATTCGTGGAGTCAAATAGTGTTTTAAAAATGGATGTAATTTTTAAATTGAGTGAAACTAAATTTTCCAAACTTAGTTATAATGAACAATTAGAGATAAAAAAGCAAGGTCGGCCTACACCTGCAAATTTGAACATTGAAATTGAGGGTACAAGTCGAGGTAAAATATATAAAAGACAATTTAATTCGAATATATATTTACGTAACAAATGGATTTGTGGCTGTAATAGGAAGAACGCGTTGTTCTGTTTTCCTTGTGTGTTGTTTTGTAACGATAGTGGTGACAAACATTGGACGGAAACAGGGGTGAGAGATTTGGTGCATTTAAGTGAGAAAATTAAAAAACATGATAACTGCAAAAATCATATTAATAATGTAATTAAATTTTCTTTATTTGGCAAAATTAACGTGCAGGCCCAACTTGATTCCGCTTACCTGATAAACATACAGAAACATAATGATGAAGTGACAAAAAATAGATACATTTTATCTAAAATAATAAACTGTATCAAGTTCTGTGGGTCATTTGAATTTGCGCTTCGTGGACATGATGAATCCGAAACATCTGAAAATCCTGGTATTTTTCGTGGTTTAGTTAATTTTTCGTCAGAACTTGACAAAACCCTTAACGAACATTTAAAACATGCAACCGTTTTTAAAGGAACGTCAAAAGTTATTCAAAATGACATTTTAGATTGTATGCTAGAAGTCTGTCATGAAGAAATCCTTAGGGAAATAAATGAAACGCCATTTTTAGCAGTAATGGCCGACGAAACCACAGACGTTTCCGCGAAATTTCAAATGGTAACTATTCTTCGATATGTAACAAAAGATGGCGATCCAGTTGAACGGTTCTGGAATTTTTTGCTTCCGATGAAACATGATGCCGAAACGTTGTCTGAAACTATTTTAAGTGTTATAGATCCGATAGTAAAAAATGACAGTAATAAACTTATTGCGCAAAGTTACGACGGTGCCGCGGTAATGAGCGGAGAACGTGGTGGAGTTCAAGCGCGAATTAAACAAAAATATAAAAATGCTCATTTTGTGCATTGCTATGCACATCAACTAAATTTGGTAATGGCGAGAGCATGTTCTATAAACTCTCAGGTGCGAATTTTTTTTGGAGATTTACACGAAATTCCCGGATTTTTTAGCCATTCCCCCCAACGGGTAGCAGTGTTGGACAAATTTGTGGGACGAAATGTGCCTCGGTCTGTTCCTACGCGCTGGAATTTCAATATTCGTACAGTTAACGTTGTATACGAACATAGGCTCTCCATTATTGAATGCATGGAACAGTTAGAAGAAGAGTCTAACTCATTGACTTGCAGGCAAGCTGCAGGTATTCGGCGCATTCTAGAGGATCCGAATTTTATTTTTTGGTTGACATTTTTCCATTATGTTATGCCGCATGTCGACATTTTATATAGTCAATTACAAAAAAAGAATATGGATCCGACAGAAGCACAGAGGGTTACAAGTGTATTTGAAAAAAACATTAATGGCGTTAGAAATAAAATAGACTTAATCGTTAAGGAAGCCTCAAATTTGTACAGTGCTACCAGCGATACAAGGAGGAAACCTAATAGCAATAAACTAGATCATCGTGTTGCTTGCATAGAGGTATGCGATATAATTATAAATAATGCAAAAGAACGTTTTGAATTCACAAACCATTTAGTAGCCGCATCACTTTTATTTTCTGAAAAATTCGTGGAATACGATACTACATTTCCTGACGATAAATTAAATTTGACTTGCCTAGCTTATAATGTTTTGAATAAGGAACGTCTGAAAACGGAGCTCTCTGTATTATATTCTAACCAAGAATTAAGGCAATTACATGGGGCAATACCTCTTCTTAAATTTATAATTTCTAATACTTTGGATGACACCATGGGAGAAACCAAGAAATTGCTACAAATTCTTGTGACAACCCCGATGACTACCGCCGAAGCAGAGCGCAGTTTTTCCACTTTAAAGCGGATCAAAACCTTTTTAAGGAACTCGATGGGTGAAGATCGATTGACAGCTCTCTCGATGTTGTCAATAGAAAAGAAATTTATTTCTGGAATATCTAACTTCAACAAAAAAGTTATTGATAAGTTTGCCACAAGCAAGGACCGGCGCACGCCATTAATGCTTAAAAACGTGCAATAAGTAAGTTTATTTTTTGAGATTATCATTTTACTGATACCTTCCCTTTTTTATAATGCAGAACACCCAAACAAATTTCTCACGAGCCGCCACTGCTCAGACAAATCGTCACTCGTGGACTGTAAAAACTACTACTCAAGTGGAAACACCTAGAATGATAATAATAGCATTTTCAACAAATAGAAAAAACAAAATTGATAAGGATATGAGTAAATTTGATTCTTGTGATTTGGTAAATTTGAATGTTTACTTAAATTCTGAGCGCTACCCATATGATAATTTAAATATAAACTATAAAAAGAATTCTTTCTCAATTCTATATGAAATGTTTGCAAATTTTCAACAAATATATTACGGTAAAGAAAACGAGCCAATGCTTACACCTGAAGAATTTAAAGCTAATACACCAATGGTCGTAGTAGATTGTACTCGTCAGAAGGATGGTCTTAGCAAAGGACCAATTGAAGTAAGAGTAGAATTTGAGACTGGGGATAATATAAAAGCAGACACAACCGCTTACTGTCTAGTTCTTCATGATCGAATGTTTAATTATAATCCTCTTACAAATTCTGTAAAACAAGTATGAGTAACGTGATGGTATTGGATGTTCAAGGATTTAAAACTTCTCAGAATGGATTTTCTCCTAAGGAGTTGGCTGTTTATGATGGTTTTAGAACCGGTCATTACTTATTTAAATCACCATTTAAGTTTAGTTGCTTAGCTTTGGAATTTCAAAAACAAGCAAAATATTTAATGTACAACCACCACGCGATATTGTGGGAAACAGGATTTACGCCGGTATATAAATTTAATGAAGTTGCGAATCATTTGGTCTCATCTGCAGATGTTGTGTATATTAAAGGAAGAGAAAAGATGTTATTTATTAAACAAATAATTAATAAACCTGTGGTAGAGTTGGATGAGCAACCTGCCCTAACATTGGGCAAACCATTCTGTTTTTTTCATTCAATGACTGAATGTATTTGTGCACTATCGAATGTATTTCATTTATATAATAATGTTGTTATGCATAAATAAAAAAAAATTTTTTTTACTTTATATTTATTTTTATTTCCAAAAACATGTTATATATTAGCATACATATGCGAAATATAAAGAGAGAAGAGTTTTAATTTCAGATCAGATTAATACATGGGGTGTTATTTGATTTAACTACATTTTAGTATAATAATAATATCTATAACAATATATTACTGTGGAAATCATAAATGCGAAAATTGTTCCACCTAATATTCCACACATTATAATGAAATTATAATCTTCATTTGAATATAACAAATCATAATTAATGAGAATTTTATTCCAATGAGTTTCAATAGTTTTACTACTGTATAACATTTTAAATTTATAATATAAAATATCACTTTTTTCAGTCAAATTAATGCTATGTGTGCAAACACCTCCACTGACATATTTAATACTCATTGGTTTCCAGATACAATTTTCCAATTTTTCTTCATATTTTAAACACGAGTAGGTTTGTTGCGCATTTCGTGGACAGGTTATATATAAAGTTCCATTTAGAAGCACTGTAAATATCATAAGTGCATCCATGTTGCAGCAGATATTAAGTGTAACTGATTAATTCAACTTCACCAATTCACTTTCATACATCCCATACATCTTCTTTTTGATGGTGGAGGTCCATCGATTTGAACACGTTCATTATTATAATGCTCATAGCATGGTAGAAAATTCTCTAATTCTTCTTTATAAGACTCTGGAATTATATTCCACACTTTAGAAATCTCTGCGGGTCTGCTATACAACTTGATGAATTTTATAGGTATTTTTTTAAGGTCATCCTGTGTTAGCAAACTCAACCCGCGTTGGAAAAATGTGTGGAACACTTCTGCTTCACTTGACATGTTGTAAATAATACTCAGCAATTTTATAGTTTCTATTTTTAATGATTTATATGTTGATTTGTATGAAACATAACAATGGAGCAATGGGTGTAGTGCCATCTGCTGTGTAAATTTTAATCAATAAATATGAATATATTTATACATAATTTTTTAAATAACATATTATAAATTATATTTTACAACAACATCATGAGGTAAAAAATCTTTCACTTCACTTAACAATTTTTTGAATTGTTTAATTATACATATTTGACAAAACATATCTATAGAAATTAGATTATTTAAAAATTTGTCACATAATTTTATTTGATCCTCATATCTCTTCACAATTTCTTCAACATCTTCAATATTTGGATATCCTGGTTTCATGTATGTTGCTCCATGTTCAATATCGAAAGCTAGTGCCTCCAAATAACGATTTTGACGTTTCATGGCTGACATTAGATCAACAGCTTTTGGCCAATGAGGTTCACTATACAACATCTGTAATAACTTGTAATATTCAATAAAACTATGTTGTATTTAATAACCTTTTATTGTCTAATATTAAAGCTTTTGTAACGAGCGTGCGTGCTACTTATTGACTTATCTAAGAGCGACTGCCTTAGTTGTGTCGCTATATGTCAGCTGTGCAAGTCGACATGCGCTTTGACCTTGTCAACACATTGACATATATTACATGCTTCTTTTTCAATAAATTCAAAGATAACAATTTTCATCACATTATCAATTTACATAAATTGTTGATACAGTTTCAAATACACAAAATTCAAATAAGTTCAAATAAACAAAACGTTATCAATTTGCATAAATTCAAATAAGTTTAAATAAACAAAACATTACAGTTTTCATAAGCATTAAACAAAACATTATCAATTTGATACGAGAAAACTTACTTTAACAATTTTAAAACATTTTTTATTTTGTCACATAATCTTGCAAATATGCAGGTTGTATTTTTATTCTGACTGGCCTACTATTTACCATTTCTTTCTTATCATTGCTTAGACTAGCACATTTTTCACTGCTATTTAAATTGTCCCTTTCGATTCTCGGTTTTAATAATTGCTCTGCTTTTAACTGCACTTCCGAATTTTCGACCACTTGATTTATGTTACTCATGTCTTTTTCACTTATTATTTTAATCTGTTCGTCTGTCTCTTTTATGTCACTTTTCGAATTCTTATTGATTAATTCACTCTCCGGTTTTTTAAACGGTCGAAGATGTGCTCTATTTCTGCGTAATATTGAACCTTCACTTGTTTCAATTTGGTACGAATTTGGTTCGTTTGTTTTCGAAATTATTTTCGCTGGAGTCCAGTTTCGTTTATCACTTTGTACTAATACATCTTGATTTTCTTCAAATTCATCAAGTACTCGCGAAACTTTGTCATAATACGATTTTTGTTTCATTTGATTTTTCTTTATGATTTGCATTGGTCCACTACAGTTATACTTCGGTGTTAATGCATTCTTTGTCATTAATATGTCTGACCTTAATTTTCTTCCTTGAATAAGCTCTGATGGTGAAGGCATTAGATTACTTTTTGGAGTTGTGTTATAATTCAATATAGCGTTGGTAATGCTATTTCTTGAAGCAACTGCTTTTAAGATTAATCCTTTTACGGTTTGTACCGCCCTTTCTACCATACCATTGGATTTTGGATAATTAGGACTTGACGTTACATGTTTTATGTCATAATAATTTACAAATTCAGCAAAATTTTGTGAATTAAAAGGTGGGCCATTGTCACTAAATATTTCGTTTGGTATTCCAAAATACGAAAATGAATCTTCTAATATTTTTGTTACTGTTTGCGCATTCTTTGATTTTAATTTTTTAGCTAGAATAAACTTTGAAAAGTAATCCACAATTATTAAATAATTCTCGGAATTTATGTAAGCAAAATCTATTCCTATTTTAAACCACGGCAAATCTACTATTTCATGACTTTTAAGTGGCTCCTTTGTGTTGGATTTCGCGTATCGTTGACAAATTTTACAACTTAACACATACTGTTCAATTTCTTTTGTCATGCCCGGCCAATAAAGTAAAGTTTTCGCTTTATTCTGACACGCCGTGACCCCTTGATGAGCACTATGTATTTTTTTTAATACCTTATCAATTTCATTTTTCGGTATCACAATTTTGTTTCCGCGAAATAAAATTCCGTTGGCATAATACAACTCATCTTTTATATCCCAATATTTTTTTGTTTCATTTTTTAATGATTTTTTGTGCATCGGCCAACCATTGTTGATGTAGGTGATAATTTCTTGTATTATCTGATCCTTTTCTGTAGAATCTTGAACCTCTTTTATTCTGTCATCTGATGCACAAATTATTGTGTTAACTGACACATATTTTCCTTCCAAATAATTCGTTTTCATTGTCCTTTTTTGATTTGGATCTCTGGATAATGTATCCGGTATGTATAAATATTTGCCAGGCACATACTGTAATTTAAAATCATATCTCAATAATTTTAATACAATTCTTTGTACCCTCGGCGATAATTTTTCCATTGGTTTATTAATCATATTTATTAGTGGTTTGTGGTCAGTTTGTACCACAACTTGTTTACCATACGTATATAAATGGAATCTTGTCAATCCATGCAAAACTGCTAATAATTCCCGCTCTAATGACGCATAGTTTTGTTGCGTAGGCGTTAAACTTGAAGACGTATATGCTACAGGTTGTTCATCTTGCATTATTAATGCGCCCATACCTCTCAATGATGCGTCTACTGATAAGCATATTTCTTTGTTTGGATCATAAAATTTTAACACAGGTGCTTTACTAATCAAATTTTTTAAATTTTGAAAGCACTTTTCTTCATTTTCACCCCACAAAAATTCATTTCTTTCACTCAATAAGTCTCTTAATACGCCCGTTTGTTCAGACATATTTGGTACAAATTTTCTTAGGAAATTGATCATCCCCAGAAATCTTTGTAGTTCTTTTCTGTTTTTTGGACTTTGTAATACTTTAATTGCTTCAACTTTTGAATTCTCAATTGCTATACCATTTTCTGATAATGTGTGTCCTAAAAACGTGACCTCTTTTTTTGCTAGTTGCATTTTTGACTGGCTGAATTTTACGTTGTACTTTTTCGCCCTTTGTAATGCATTTCTTAGTCTTTCATCATGTTCTTTTTTATTTTTTCCAAAAATTATGACATCATCTACATACGGTATGACTCCTTCTAAATTTTCAAATACTTGATTTATTCTTTTTTGATAAATCTCTGTTGCCGAATTTACTCCAAACGGTAAAGTTAAATATTTAAATCTTCCGTACGGTGTTGCAATTGTGCAAAGATTCGAGCTTTCTTTGTCAATTGGCACCTGAAAAAATGCTGTTGTTGCGTCTAGCACAGTGAAGTATTCAGCTCCACTTACTTCTGCTAACACGCTTTCGATTGTTGGTATTGCGTAATGTTCCCTTTTTATATATTTATTTAATGGTCTTGGGTCCATACAAATTCTTATCGAACCATCTTTTTTGCTTATTATAACAATTGGGTGAACCCATTCCGTTGGTTCCGAAACCGCTTCTAATACCTTGTTTTGCACCATTTTCTCAAGTTCTAATTTTAGCTTCTTTTTTAACGACATAGGAACACGTCTTGCCGGTGAAATGGTTGGAATTGCATCATCTTTTAAAGTTATATGATAAGGCGAGCATTTCATTCTCGACGCTTTTTTATCAAATACTTCTTTAAATTCCGCGATTATATCTAAGTTATTTATCATGTTTACTCGTTCACATGGTATTAACCCTAATCTGGTTGCATCCTCTAACCCTATTATCGACTCACTTTTCTTGTTTGCTATGTAAAATTTAATTTTCATTTTTATGTCATTAAACTCGCAAGGTAATTCGCATTTTCCTTCTGTTTTAATTTCATGTCCGGAATAAGAAACTAACTTTGTTTTTGTTTCTTTTAACCCCGGCTTGTTGAGTAACGAATCGTATACTTTTTTGTTTAAAATATTCACTTGCGACCCGCTATCAATTTTTAAGTAAATATTTTTGTTACTTACTCGAATTTTTTCTTTCCAGCCAACACTGTTGATTTGCAATTTTTTCTTTTTAACTGCTAACACGTTTTCTTGCTCGTTGTCGTTGTCCGATGTTTCGCTGTTGCTTGCTGAAATTTCTTCTCGAACTTCTTTGACGCTTTTCTTTTTGGTACACACACTTGCGAAATGACCTATCTTCTTGCAGTTTAAGCACTTTTTTTCTTCTGCTGGACACTTGTCTTCGCTGTGTTTAAAGTTGCACCTTTTGCACCTTTGTTTGTTAATTTCACTATGTTTTTTCTGTTCAAACTTTTTTAATTTCTTTGTATTAACCGCACACACTGTACTGTTCTGGTTTGCACTTGAGATTTCAACCATTTGTTTTTTGCTTGCCTCACTTGATCTGCAATGATCCAAAGCCTTAGCCAATTTCAAATCCGAATCTCTTAGCAATCTTTCTTGAACACTTTTGTCCGCCAGCCCCAATACTAATCTGTCACGAATCAGAAATTCCGTTTGATCACCAAAATCACATTGTGCTGCTAATTTCTTTAGCTCAGTAACATACTTGTCTACTGGCTCATTTTTTTCTTGCGATCTTGAAAAGAATCTGAACCTATCAAAAACGACATTTTTTCGTGGTTTACAGTAATCGTCAAATTTCCGTATCACGTCTTGGTACTTTTCTGCACTTTCACTTGCACTGTATTGAAATGTTTCAAATATTTCCAATGCTTCATCACCCATCATGTTCATTAGTAACGCAATTTTTAACTTGTCACTTTTGTTCATCTTTTCACTCGCTTCTAAATAGAAGTTAAATTTCTTCTTGAACTTGTCCCAGTTCATTGCAATGTTGCCTTCAAAGACCATTTCACTCGGAATTTTTACACTAGTTTCTTGCATCTTGCTAAACTTGTAAAAAACTTCACGATATTGGTTTTTGTGTTTTCCGCTGCCACCATGTAATAACTTGTAATATTCAATAAAACTATGTTGTATTTAATAACCTTTTATTGTCTAATATTAAAGCTTTTGTAACGAGCGTGCGTGCTACTTATTGACTTATCTAAGAGCGACTGCCTTAGTTGTGTCGCTATATGTCAGCTGTGCAAGTCGACATGCGCTTTGACCTTGTCAACACATTGACATATATTACAACATCCACATCCTACAATTATTTCGATGTATTAACAATTTCCACGTCTACGACGATTTTTTCGGGTAAAAATTGCATCATCTCCATCAACGTGTGTGCTTTTTCCATATCAGAATTTACGTTTACAAAACTCAAAATGTTGGAGACTTTGTCCGATGGGTTTAATTTTTTAATAATGTTTGAGTAAAACAAATCAAATGATTGTTTATGTAATAATGAAAAATATGAGTTAATCAAATGTTGCAAATCCCATAAACCTGTAACAGTTTCAACTCCCAAATAAACCCAACGTTCTTTATCTTTATATAATTTTATAAGTTTCGTATTTTGAAATTTTTTACAAAATTCGATTGTAAATGTGTCCAATATAGAACACCATTTTGAATCACCTTCTTCAGAAAAATATGCAGTTAACATTGGTTGATAAATAATAAAACGTTTCCAATCGTCTTCATTTAATGAAACCTTTTGTTTTAAACCACTTTTATTATTACCACTAATTGTAATGTTTGGTTTTAAATCAAATTTAGATAAGCCGATGGAGATGATTTTAGATTGAGATTTATTTAATGGATAAGTTTTTTCATTTAAATATTCCACTATAAAAATAACAATTAATATAAAAATAATAATAATAAATAAATAAATAAATATTAGTTATACTTACTTGGATTAATTTTTGCTGCGGTTGTGTGTGTATGTAACAAAATATGTTTAATACCTTGATTAATTTTAAACAAACCACTCAATATATACTGCGAGCGTAAAGGTTAACAACATCTTCAACAAAGAACAACCTTGAGTTAAAAATAGATTTAGCTTGGGTGGTGATAAACTTGATTGATGACCTTGGAGAATAGTCTTTTGAAGTGGGTGCGGTGAGGTGTGAGGTGAGAGGGGGCATTAGCAAAGGTGCCCTTGCTTTTGGTTGCATGATCCTCAACCAATAGCAGATGACCTTGGCTAATGCAGGGGGTGTACGATGTGATGTAACACATTTAAAATGATAATTATACACGTGATGTAATTTATAGTAAAAAATTTTATATGCAGGTGAAGGAAACCTTGAGAAGGGGGCGGAAACACCTGACCTTGAGAAAGGGGCGGAGACACCTTGACCTTGGGGAAGGGGTGGAGTCACCTTGACCTTGACCAAGGGGGCGGAAACACCTTGACCTTGACCTTGAGAAAGGGGGGAGACACCTTGACCTTGACCTTGACCTTGAGAAAGGGGCGGAGACACCTTGACCTTGACCTTGAGAAAGGGGCGGAGTCACCTTGACCTTAAGAAATTGGAGTGGGGAGGGGAATCCAAGATGGCGTCACTCTCAATTTCTACCTACTGAAACCGCTCAAAATTCCCTGGACTGTACTCATAACGGGAATAATTATTTCTTCACGAATAGCTGGATTTGGCGGTGCATTCAAATTTCTTTTTCTTATCCTTTGTACGTTTTTACACATCACATCACTACTTGGAAGAATGCCTTGCACCGTAGCAGGAACATCTTCAACGGCTTGTGCTCTTATTTGTTCTGAGTTTTCCATGGTTGTACTTGCGAGGTGCTTCACTTTTGATGATACAGTTTGGAGTAAAACATTTGCTGCATTTCCAGTGTTACTACATGTATGGTCATTTCGTATAGAATTAAAAGAACCGTCCGCTATATTCGTCCATATCCGACCGTTACATCCGTGGTGTTTATTCTCACAACGCTAGAACTTTATCCTTCGTATAAAGATATCCGTCCAAATGAAATTTTTCGTTGGCTCTTTGAGTTGTAATATTTGAGTTTTCCATTTTTAGGTTTCTATACAAAGTGTAGCAAGAAGCCTTATGATCTGGCTCCGTGTCCGTCTGTCCGCATAATTCAAAATCATACAGAGCGTTTCAGATCGTGTTGGAAATACTCTGTGTGTATAGAGGTCTAAGAACTGGGTACCAAGTGCGCTACTTTTAGGCTTCTAATATACAAAGTATAGCAAGAAGCCTTATGATCTGGCTCCGTGTCTGTCCGTCCGTCCGTCTGTCCGTCCGCATAATTCAAATCTAATTTATATATTAAGATAGGTTACAAAAATATTCTGTGCTTTAAGATTGTAATTTTCAACCTATATAGTAGACTTGATTCGATGATCTGACCGATCAAGGTATCAACGGATCAAGGTATCAACGGTTCAAGGTATCAACGGATCAAGTTATCAGATCACGGATCAACGGATTAAGTTTTATCAAAGTAACAGATAAAATTTATTGTCATATTTTATAGCAAAAAGCCTTACGATCTGGCTCAGTGTTTACAGTTGTCACGCCATTCGTTTTTCACCTTTTCCCTTGCATCGAAAGATCTTTTGATATTGCGTATCGGCGTCTTTCTGTTGTGCTTGAACACTTGGTCAGAAGTGTTTCCACTTCCGAAGAAATTGAAAATTGCTGGTGAAGTGGAGATATTGGATTCTGCGCAGTCGATTTTAGGCTTCTATACAAAGTATTATAAAAGGCCAAGTCTTTCTTTCTTTCTGTCCGTCCCACGGAAATACCCGAAGCAAACCGAACCGAACCGAACGCACAACGTATCATCGGATCAACGTATCATCGGATCATCGTATCAACGTATCATCGTATCAACGTATCATCGTATCATTTTGTCTATATAGGACAGCTATTTCCAAAAAAGCATTATGTGAACTTCCATAACGGATAATGAAAATTTTGAAAATCCTGCTGCAAAGCGACGGCGATTGAATCGTGAGAGAAAAGCACGTACAAGAGCTAATAACACAGAAGAACAGCTTCGATCACAGCGACAAGCTGACGCTCGGTCTCATGCGATACGTCGACAACGTGAAACTTTGGAACAAACTCAAGCGCGGCAAGCTGCTGACGCTCGGTCCCATGCGATACGTCAACAATGTGAAACTTTAGAAGAAACTCAAGCGCGGCAAGCTGCTGACGCTCGGTCCCATGCGATACGTTGATCCGATGATACGTTGATCCGATGATACGTTGATACGATGATACGTTCATCCGATTGGTTATGAAATTATCCGTTATGCGTTCGGTTCGGTTTGCTTCGGGTATTTCCGTGGGACAGACCGAAGGAAGGAAGGAAGGAAGGACTTGGCCTTTTATAATAAGAGATTTTTCACCTATATAGGAAATTTAAATACGTTGATACGTTGATCCGATGATACGTTGATCCGATAATACGATGATACGATGATACGTTGATACGATGATACGTTCATCCGATTGGTTATGAAATTATCCGTTATGCGTTCGGTTCGGTTTGCTTCGGGTATTTCCGTGCGACAGACAGAAGGAAGGAAGGACTTGGCCTTTTATAATAAGAAACTAGATGATACCCCGTCCGAGGACGGGCAGCTAGAAGGACGGGCAGCTACCCAAGGTCATATGGCTTTTCGACTGCACTGAGAGCTTTCCTTAATCTTCATTCAACTTAAGTTACCTTGGGTAGCTGCCCGTCCTTCTAGCTGCCCGTCCTCGGACGGGGTATCATCTAGTACAAAGTATATTAGGCTTCTATACAAAGTATAGCAAGAATCTGGCTCCGTGTCCGTCTGTCTGTCAGTCCGTCCGCATAATTCAAACCTAATCAAAACCCTCGAAATTGTCATTGTGAACACATCGTATGTAAGGTATAATAAAATTAAAATTTGTTTTAAATTTAAAATGGACTTTCTAGTTTTTTTTTACTTTGATGTGAAAAAATAAGTTTTTATTGATGTGGTTAGTGAAGTTAAGTTGTAAATAAAAGAGAAAGGAGAGGATTGGTTCACTTCAAAAAAGGACCATACATTACAGAGAAGTAAAGTTTCGAATGGAATGGAAAAGTTTGATTGTTATTACTTATATAGTAAATGATAATTACCAACCGCAAAAATTTAATTAGTGCAGATTATCTGATTACGTGATGTTACATTATATGGCGACCAAAAATAACCAGATAATAACAACTTTCCACACCAGAAAGGTAGCTGTATAGAAGCCTAAGAACTGCAGCTAAAGCGAGTTCCACCTTGTTTCCATGTCAGCTAGTTTATAATATAACAATGTTCATTATTTACATAATACAATAACCTTTATATACTATTATATTTAAGTTGGTAACTATAATACAGAGGAACATAAAAACATATGGCATTAATATGCCATCTATATAACAATAGTTGTAACATCAATAATATTCCAACACATCCACTAGTTATGATATAACTATTGCTAATCCCATCTTGATTGAACAATATTGGTGTTTTTCTTTTGCTAATGCCTTGTGGTTAACGAATTTGCCACTATTTCCTGTGTTCCAATATGCTTGACCTGAATTTCTTTTAAATCTTGTCTTTCGCGAACAAAATGATGCCTTTTATCAATATGTTTTGTTCTACATCGATATCCTGCGTTTTTGCTTAGATCAATTGCTCCGTCGTTATCACAAAATATATCGATATTAAAATATTTGTAAATAATTTAGATTAATAATAACAATAAATTTATAATAGCCTTAAATAAAAATATGCTATTAATTTTATAATTTTCTAAAAAAAACATAACTAAAATACACTCGGTGTCGCCGAGTTGCCCGTCGCCGAGTTGTCCGGTCGCCGAGTTGTCCGGTCGCCGAGTTGTCCATCGCCGGGTTGGAATCGCCGAGTTGTCGCGTACCGCATTTTCCCCGCTTCATAAATCAAAATTTTTTTCGCTTATCACGGCAATATATAGATTTTTAGTGCATAATATTTCGTCATACGAATGCAGAACAGAGGGTGCAGGCACATCGAAAGGCAAGCCTAGCAAGCTACCTGAGATGTAAAAACAGAAAATGCTCACAGAACTAATTGCAAAAATTAGTAAATAACAGGTCTTGGACCTATATTAAGAGGAAGACTTTTTAATAAAAAAAAAAGTAGAAGAGAATGCAGAACTAGCTTTACTAACATTTACAAAATTTTACAGGAGAGCACTTGAAAGGTTTAATTTTCTCATACTTTCCATATAGGATTATAATGTTCTATGTACAATTCTTATATTTTTATTAGGATTTTGGACTTAGGACTTTTCTAAATTGTACATACTATAATTTTCTGTAATAAAATAAAAATCAAAAAATTTGGACTTATAGTCCATCATAGTCCATCTCGTCTGCTTACTGGTAAAACCAAGTAACTGCAAAATTTTCGAAACTGAGTTAAATATATCGGCATGTTAAGTTTTTTGCGCTCTTTCTACTGGTAAAACAAGTTAATTGATACCTCCCCCCGTTCGAAAGTTATGCCGTATGAAAAAATCCGCGCTCCGCGCCTCGCAAAGGGGCACCGCCCCCTTGATCCCCGCAAGGGGGCAAGGGGGCTTACACGTTAATTTAAAGTATTATGACATTGCTAAAACTATAATTTTTCTTAGAAATAAATTACAACACAATACATATTAATACTGCTTAGTTATTAAACGTCAAACTTTCAAACGCTATTATCTCAAAACTATGGTTATGTCAGTTACCTGGTTTTACCAGTAAGTAGACGATCTGGTTTTGGATTGCAGTAGAGGTCGCCTTGAACGGCAAGTCAGATTTACATAGAGAAACGTCAAATAATTAAAATGTATGAGCGTCAAAAAACAAATATCACTTGATACTTGAAAAATTCGAGTACAATGCACAAGGTGCCATCAAATGTACAACCATACAAAAGCATATTGCAATCGCCCATATGCTTGTGTTAAATGTGGAGGACCACACGACACGAAATCCTGCCAGAAATCAAAAGATATCCCAGCCACTTGCTATTTATGCGATGGGCCTCACCCCGCAAGCTGCAAAGGATGTAAAGTTTACCGTGAACTACAAGACAGGTACAAGAATGACTCACAACAACAGCAACAAAAAAGACACAACAGCCCATCATACTACAATAACAATCCAAATCCCCTAAATCGACCAAATTCACCGAATCAACCTTCCACATCCCAATTTTATTATAACAAAAACTATCAACAGACATATGCACAAGTATTACATGACAAATCGCAAACGGAAACCCATCTTCAAGACACATCATTATCAAAATTTCTTGATGAATTCAAGGAAATGTTCAGACAGCTTATGCAACAAAACCACATGATTATAAACTTAATGAACACAGTCATAAGCAAATTGGTACCTTAATGGCGGCTTCTTTAAGGATCGCTTTATGGAATGCCAATGGGCTCCAGTCAAAAATACAAGAAACTGAATTATTTATAAAAACTAATAATATAGACATCCTCCTTGTATCTGAAACACACCTAACCCCAAGATCATACATCAAAATACATCAGTACAGGATCTACACTACAAATCACCCTGATGGAACAGCGCATGGAGGAACTGCTATTGTAATTATAGACAGTAAATTACACCATGAATTGAATAAGTATGAAACTAACTTTCTACAAGCCACTACAATTCAAGTCAACAAATTACATAACTCCATAAATATATCTGCAGTGTATTGTCCGCCTAGGCATAATATTAAACTAGAAGATATAAAGCTCTTCTTTGAATCACTTGGCCACAAATTTATAACAGGAGGAGACGTTAATGCGAAACACATAACCTGGGGATCACGATTGACAACGACCAAAGGAAGAGAATTTTTGAAAATGATTAATGAAAAATATTACCACACCTTATCGACGGGGGAACCAACATATTGGCCAACTGATGTAGATAAGGTTCCTGATCTCTTAGACTTTTTCATAACTAATGGAATTTCATCAAACTTTATGGAGATACAATCAAGTTTGGAATTATCCTCAGAACATACCCCAGGTATACTTACCATTAGTAACAAAATTATTAGAAAACAACCACGAGTTACACTATACGGCAAAAACACTAACTGGGAAGATTTTAGAAAGCAAATAAATGAAAACTTAAATTTGTCCCTTAGAATTAAAACAACTGAAGAATTAGAAGAAGCGACCAATCATCTAATAACAACTATACAAAATGCAAGTTGGAACTCAACTCCTACGTTAGAGAAAAAGTTAAGGGACTCGTATAATGCTCCTGCAGTAGTCAGAGAAATCTTAACACAGAAAAGAAGAGCCCGAGCTAGATGGCAGCGAAGTAAAAATCCAATCGACAAAACTGAATATAACAGGCTTGCGAATCAATTAAAAATGAAAATTAAAGAAGCCAAAAATATCGCATTCTGCAGTTATCTACAATCTTGGAGTCAAAGATCATTCCGTTTGAAAGGCCACAAAAGGATTTAAACGACCCAAAATCATGATTCCTCCACTTCGCAATCCCGATCAGTCGTGGGCAAGATCAAAAAATGAAAAGGCTAACTTATTTGCACAGCATTTGGTCGAAGTTTTTAAACCGTACTCTGATGAGCCACATGAAGAAGTGGACCAGTTCCTGGAGGCCCCGTTGCAGATGTCACAGCCGATGAAAAAAATTACCACTGCAGAACTAGTTAAAGAGATCAGTAAACTAAACAAAAAGAAGGCTCCTGGATACGATCTGATAACGGGTAAAGTACTTTCAGAATTACCAATTTCAGGCACCAAATTCTTAGTGATACTATTCAACTCCATCTTAAGATTAATGTACTGGCCAACACAACTAAAATTCGCAAACATTATGATGATTCTAAAGCCGGGAAAGCCCCCCACAGAAGTTTCGTCCTATCGACCTATAAGCTTGCTACCAGTAATTTCTAAACTTCTTGAAAAACTTATAGGTACTCCAACGCATAAACGATGCTGATCTTCTAAATGATTGGATTCCAACACATCAATTTGGATTTCGTCAACGACATCTGGATTCTGGATTGTAGGTGGAGGGCAAGAAAACTCACACGCACTTAGGCCACTAAATTGGGCCCATTGTGCTACCTCCAATTTCAGCGACCCCGCGCCCCGTCATTCCCCAAGCCATCCCAACTGGAGGATGAACTCCAGGATCCTGGCGGGTGGGGTGCCACTGATTCTGGCCATGTCGGGCCAGAAGTCTCCTAACATGGATCCTCTCATAGAAGTCAGAGCTGGGCAGTAACAGAGCACATGCTCAGCTGTTTCCTCCTCTTCGTTGCATCCACGACATAAAGGGTCATCTGCAAACCCCATATTATGGAGGTGTTTATTTAATCTGCAATGTCCAGTCAGTATCCCTGCAATTGTCCGCAGATTGACTCTGGACAGCTTCATATAGTATCTTGCATGTTTCCATGAAGGCACGCGTATTGCTGCTCTAGCTTGGTTACATGTAGTTCCTTGTAGCCATCTGCTGGTGTGCAGTTCTAGGGTATAGTGTTTTAGGAGAGTATCTATGGTTTTGACGGCGGGCGTGATCATCGGCTCCGGGCCGCAGGGAAGACCATTGGAGCCATTTCTTGCCAGCTCATCAGCCTTTTCGTTACCCTCGTTACCTTTATGTCCCTTAACCCAGCAGAGAGAAAGGACATTTTGAGTTGATATATCATTCAGTGCCCGGATGCAATCAAGCACCAGACCAGAAGTGACTTTATGGCCCCGAAGTGCCACCAGAGCCGCTCTACTGTCTGATAGTATTTGTACGTTTTTGTTCAGAATACTCCTATCCTGAACTATTTTTGCGCAGTGTAGTATACCCACAAGCTCCGCCTGGAGCACAGATGTATATTTACCCAGCGGTATACTTATGTTTAGATCAAGTTCAGCAGAGAAAATTCCTGCACCCGATCCAACATTATTTTTGGAGCCATCCGAAAAGAAATGTATATCGTAATCGAATGTTTCGTTTGCGTTTAACAGTACATTGTATTTCCTGTCAAATATATATTTAGGGTGGATTCTGTCGGATTCAAGTAGCAGAAGAGGTACTCCTTTGGAATATTCCTCCAAGATCTGCATATGGCCCGCAGTTCCTCGCCTATGAGTCCAGGCTTTCCAACTGCGCAACCTGAGAGCTGCCTTGACCGCCGTTTCCTGCATATGAAGATCAAGTGGAGGGAGGCAGAGAAGGGTCTCAAGCGCTACAGTTGGGGCCGTTCGCATCACTCCAGTTACAGCCAGACAGATTGATCTCTGGGTCTGGTGTAGGGAGGACGCTGTTGTTACTTGTTTGGTTCTGGGCCACCATACAAGGGATCCGTAGCAGAGCATGGGTCTAATGACTGCCGTATAGAGCCAGAGGGTGATCTTGGGGGATAAACCCCACGACCGTCCCATTGCTCCCCGACACTGCCAGAAGGCCATTCTCGCTTTCTCTAGTTTCATTTGTAAGTGTTTTCCCCAATTCAGCTTCTTGTCCAGAATTATTCCCAGATACTTGACTTGATCAGCTATTTTTAAGGGAGTCCCTGTTAAGCTATGCATGACCATGGTCGGTAGCTTTTTCTTTTGGGTGAAAAGAACAAGCTCTGTCTTTGCCGGATTAACCGAGAGAGAGTGCTCTTTACACCACTTCTCTAAAATCTTGAGAGCATCCTGCATTAGGGTGCATAAGACATTCTCAAATTTTCCAGTGAGCAGTATGACGATGTCATCTGCGTATCCTATGGTGTGGTATCCCATGTCATTTAAGAGTTTCAGAAGGCTGTCTACCACCATGTCCCACAGCAGCGGGGAGAGTACTCCCCCCTGAGGGCAACCCCTTGTTACAACTCCTTTAATGTCAACGTCCCCAACTCTGATCTCCACGATTCTCCACTTCAGTATAAAACTGATCCATCTCGCGATGGTCGCGGAAACGCCGTGGATCTGCAGAGCAGCGTTTATACTTCCGAAGGTGGCTTTGTCAAAAGCCCCCTCGATATCAATGAACACTCCCAGGGTGGACTCTCTGTAGTCCAGTGACCTCTCTATGCGCTCCACTACCTTGTGTAGCGCCGATTCGGTCGATCTCCCCTGGATGTATGCATGTTGATTCGCATGTAGTGGTCTGTGAAACAGAGCCACTTCGCGGATCTCTCTATCACACAGTCTCTCCAACGTTTTCAAAAAGAACGAAGTGAGACTGATAGGTCTAAAAGATTTGGCCAGGGAGTAATCACTTCTACCTGGCTTGGGTATAAAGACAACTTTTGCCGTCCGCCATCCTTTTGGTATATAGGCATGCGCAATGCATGCTCTAAACACCCGCACCAGGTGACGGAGCACCACGTCCAGTCCCCACTGTAGTAGGGCCGGAAATACCCCGTCAGGCCCGGGCGATTTAAAGGGGCAGAATGATTTAATTGCCCAGCTCGTTTTGGTCTCATTCACGACCTTCTTTGCAGTTTCCCAATCTATCGCCGTCGGTGACCGGCCCGTCGCCTTGTCCCAGCCGAAATCCGAAGCAGGTCTACTATCGGGAAAGTGTGTTTTTAGCAGGATTTCAGCAGTCTCCGAGAGGCTCTCTGTGTACGAGCCGTCCTCTCGACGCAGACTGCCTGGCTGCTGGTGTGGATCTTTTGAAATGATCTTCTTTATTCTTGCTGCGGCGGCAGTTGATTCAATGCCACTGCAGAAGATCCTCCACGATTCGCGTTGTTTTTGACGTATTGTTCTCTTATACTCCGACTGGTGCTTCTTAAACGCTGTCCAGTCAGTGTCATTTTTTGAGTTCTGCGCCTTATTGTAGAGCCTCCTGGTCACCCTCCTCAGCTGGTCGAGTTCTTTGCACCACCAAGGTGTTGCTCGACCCCGTAATCCAGCAGTCCGTAGGCGACAGGACATCTCATACGCTTTTGTGAGGGAGTTTTGCAGCGTATCGGCATACAGTTCAATCTCCTCAGTAGTTATTAAATATTCTTTTGTGAAAGTTTCTGCCTGCATATCGACCTCCAGGGACGAGGAGAGGTGGTCTAGGAAGACCAGCCTGTCAGCTCTCCTAGGGTTTCGAAATTGCTTGGGTTCCACTTTTTTAGCTTTCAACTTGAAGCAAACCCATTTATGATCCGACAGTGTCAGTTCGTTAGACACATGCCAATCATATATATAATTTGAAATGCTTAACGACGCTAAGGTGATATCAATCACCGAATTGCGTTGGGGTGACACGTAAAAAGTGGGGTCATTCCCTCGATTAAGAATTTCTAGGTTTGTACTAATAAAGTAATCTAATAGAGACTTACCTCGACCGTTGCATTCCCTGCTTCCCCATGCGTGATGATGGGAGTTGGAGTCGCAACCAATTATGAGGTGTTTCTTCTGTTGCTCACAATATTCCACCAGCCCCACCATCCCCCGTGGGGGTGGTGACTCGGGTGAGTCTATTGGAAGGTAGATTGATGCCATAATGACATCCTGTTGAACATTGCCAAAGTCGCAGCTGAGCCTCACCGCTGTGAGGTCGCCGTCGCTGTACTGTGGCAGAAGGTTGGCCTGAATGTTGTTAGGTATGTAAATACATGTCCTAATTTTGTTTGTGTGACCTCCTGTAAAAACAGTGCCGTTTAGTTTTGTAAAACCTTTTACATTAGATTTTACTAACCATGGCTCTTGAATAAGAGCGATTGTATCCTTGCAGCAGTCGAGGTGGCGGCATAGGGTTGCAACAGCCCCTCGACAGTGCTGGAGGTTGATTTGTAGGAGGTTCCACTCTTGTAGGGAAGCCATTTGGCCTGCCTTGAAGAGCATCCTACTCCATTATGCCCGCAGACACACCACCCGAACCTTCGCCCATCTCCATCGGAGTGGATGTGGTGTCTGTCGGCATCGTATTGGGTGCAGAGTCTTCCTCAAATCTCTGCAGCCTGATTTTCAGAGAGGTGAACTTGTAGTTCAACCTCTCTCCTTTCGCTTTGATGGCGGCATCGTCTTCCTGCCCGACACCGAGAACAAGGAGTTTGCCTTTCGGCTCTCCCTTGACCGAGTCGAAGAAGACACACCATTCTTTTATTTTTGCCCAGGTGCTCTGAGCAGCCAGGCGTCTCATGACAGCCTCAGTGGATTCCGGTTCCCCGGGGATCCAAAGGGTTGCCTTGGTCAGCCTGGGCAGATTATCCACCTGGACAACATCTAATTTTGCCCCCTCCCACATTCCTGTGAGGGTTGCAATGGTTGCTTGCAGCCATTCAAGGGAACCTTGATCACAGCAGGTGATCCGAAGGATCTGTCCTGAGTAATGGAACCCTTTGAAAGTGGGTGCTTGCACTAATTCACCAGGCCTTGTGTCAATGAAGTCATCCAAGGCGGTGGTAAGTTTACCTTCCACCATCTCAACCTGGGTCTCGGTGAGCTTTCCCAGGGGATTTGAGCGGTCTATCACTGCTACTCGAAGGTGCTTCTCAGCAGCCTCCTTGTAGGTGACAGACTCCGCTCTGGTGGAGGGTTTTTTGGGTGGCATTATTGCAGGTTTCCGCCTCTTTCCCTGATTGCTCAGGGGCGAGGGGAGCGAGTCCTGCGAGCGCACCCGTTTCTTTGTCACACCTGTGGGTGACTTCTTAGTTCCATGAACCGGTGGCTTTGAAAGCCTGGCCTGTTCGTGAGCTGTGCCGACAGCGGTAGGGCGTTTTGCAGTGATATCTTTCGATACCTCCGCCAAACGGGCCCTCCTACGGCGTTTGGCTTCCGCACCACAGACCTTACGCCTTGGCGGACGTCGATCTGCAGTGCTGGCCTCTTCATTTATATTTTTAGACGGGGTATCCTGAGCGGACGCACCCGTCTGAGCTGTTGTCGATGACTCGACTGGTTTTTTGTTTGTTTGTTCATCCATGTGAGTAGATAACATTTTTCATCTCTCGAGGTCCCCACCCTCACCGGAGCCTCACAGTTCTGGGACGCTGTAAACAACGCCAGGGCTACCCGAGAGATATAGCTCCCAGGGAGGTGAGGTGTTTGCACACTCCATCCTCCCCCAAGAGCTCGTCCTGCTAATCCTCTGACGGAAAAGCATAGCCGATTGATCTAGGTGGACTAGTCTAGACCTCCCGTTTGAGCAGAAATCCGGGCCAAAGTGGAGTGTTGCCAGACCTGTGGGAATAACAGCCACCCTCAGGCTGACTCAGCCACCAGGATCCCCTCATCCTGCCTTACGGGTCACCGCGCACGGCACAAACACGCAGGTACCTGTATTTGTCTGATTTCTCCACGACGACCATCATCCCGGTTCATTGACAGCCACGCCAGACACAAAGGTTTTTAAGCCCCGGCCAGACCCGAGTGCCATAACAGACCGAACACGAGGGGGTTTTAAGTCCCTGGTTCGTATCCTACCAGGTACACGCCCGCCGCTTCCTCAAAATATGCAAGCCCCCTCACCACGTCAAGGTTCAGGTACATTCGAGGGGGCGTCAACGACATTTGACAACGACAAAAATTACCACTGCAGAACTAGTTGAAGAGATCAGTAAACTAAACAAAAAGAAGGCTCCTGGATACGATCTGATAACGGGTAAAGTACTTTCAGAATTACCAATTTCTGGCACCAAATTCTTAGTGATACTATTCAACTCCATCTTAAGATTAATGTACTGGCCAACACAACTAACATTCGCAAACATTATGATGATTCTAAAGCCGGGAAAGCCTCCCACAGAAGTTTCGTCCTATCGCCCTATAAGCTTGCTACCAGTAATTTCTAAACTTCTTGAAAAACTTATACTCCAACGCATAAACGATGCTGATCTTCTAAATGATTGGATTCCAACACATCAATTTGGATTTCGTCAACGACATTCAACGACTGTTCAACAATGCCATCGAATAGTAAACAAGATATAAGCGAATCATTTGAAAAAAACAGTATTGCTCGGCAATATTCCTGGACGTAAAACAAGCCTTTGATAAGGTATGGCACAGAGGACTTTTGTTCAAAATCAAGAAAGCCTTTTGCCATACCAGTACTACATCCTATTGAAATCTTATCTTGACAACCGCTATTTACAAGTACAACAAGAAGAAGAAATCTCTGCAATTCATCAGATAGGATCTGGGGTTCCGCAAGGAAGCGTTCTTGGGCCAATACTGTACTTGCTTTACACTTCGGATCTGCCTACAACACCAGATACAGAAACGGCAACGTTTGCCGATGATACATCAATAATGGCATCACATGAAAATCCAATGCAAGCATCGGTACAAGTTCAGAAACATTTGCTCCTATACTGCAAAAATGGCTGAATAAGTGGAGAGGGTGAATGAAGCAAAATCAGTACATGTCACTTTTACACTCAATCGTACGCATTGCTCACCAGTATCCATTAACGGAATAACTATACCCCAAGAATCTGAAGCAAGATACCTTGGGCTCCACTTAGACAGCAGACTTACTTGGAAGAAGCATATAACCAAAAAAAGAAAAGAGATGGATATAAAAATTAAAAAAAAAAGTTGGTTAATCGGAAGAAAATCGTTTCTCTCCATGGAAAACAAACTTATCATTTACAAAGCCATCATCAAGCCAATTTGGACATTTGGATTGGAACTCTGGGGATGTTCAAGCATTTCCAATGTTAATATAATTCAAAGGTTTCAATCAAAAACACTCCGGATAGTTGACGCTCCATGGTATGTAACTAATCAAACCATACATAGACATACTGATTTGAAAATGACTTACATAAAAGAAGAAATAGTTAAAAAAGCTGATAAACACCACACAAGGCTGGAAGATCACCCTAATCCCAGTATACAACAATTGAAGGGCCTAGTGGAAAAAGTAGTTAAGTCACTTTTTTTTCAATTTGTAGTTGAGCACATTTTCACATTGTGGCATTTATTCTCTACAAATTAGTATAAAAATCACAAAATTGAAAAAAAAGTGACTTAACTACTTTTGCCACTAGGCCCTTCAATTGCTCGAAGTAGAAGTCTACAGACGACTAAAAAGAAAATGGCCTAACGACCTATTATCAAGACAATAGACAACAAGAAATGGGAAACGCCAATGGGCGTTTACTGTACAAACAGAAGCCACCAGATCAGCTCATGGAAATCTATAATATTATTATGTTTCGATTGTTGATATTATATTAGTTACAATAAAAGAAATATATTATATATTTTTGAATTTTAAATTTCGAACCATTTCTACAACCAACCACAGCAAGAATACATCTGCTCCGCCCCAACCCCGACATTTTTGAGTCGCTGTGATAAAATCATAGATCTAGCATCCTGTGAGGTTAGCGTCACTCGGTCGGTAAAGAAGGTACCATAAACTAGCAGCACAAGTAATGAACAAGTAGTGTGATCATAATTACGATTATTTTATTACTCGTGCACCAAGTGATCCTCACAACTGTGTGATTATTATGGGTACATTTTTCGTAAAAGTACTTTAAAGTGAATGCTAGTACTCGCTGCTTAAACAGACGCTGCTATCCTGGCCTGGGTAGGTCGTTGACCACCAACCATCCACGACGATCGCCATTTTAAACTTACGTTCACTTTTTTCAAGTCAGGTACGAAAGTTTTTAATTTAACGTATAATCAATTCATTTTCTTATTAAATTAACCAAAGTGATTGTGTACCATTCCACGAACAGTCTTAATTTCTTCTAACAGAATTCATTACAGCTATGGATCAAATGCCAGCTTCGGAAGAATTAGAAAATAAGGAAGGCCATGGCCCAATTTTACAAACTCCATACATTCTTAAAAACAGTTACGAAATTAAAAAGGAACATTTAGAAGACGTTAATTTTAATCTAGAAGACTTCTTACATCACTCGATAGACATTAAAGAAGAGAGCGATACTGGTCAATTTACTCAGGAGCAACCTTCAAGCAAATCTAACGGCCCACATTTATTTGAGTGTGCAAATTGTGAGTATAAAGATATAAGTAAACGAGCATTAAAACAGCACGTAAGAACTCATATGGACAAAAAACGATTTCTTTGCAAAATATGTGGCTTCGAGTGTGCCTATAAAGTTTATCTCAACAAGCATTTAAAAATTCATTCTGGTAAAAAACAGTTCATTTGTGAAATATGTGACTACAAATGTGCAGGAAAATCAAATTTAAACGTTCACTTAAGAACTCATACTGGCGTGAAATCGTTTGCTTGTGCAATATGTGATTATAAAAGTTCCTGTAAAAGTATTTTAGATCGACATTTAAGAACTCACACTGGCGTGAAACCGTTTGCTTGTGCAATATGTGATTATAAAAGTTCCCAGAAAGGTACTTTAAAAGAACATTTAAGTACTCACACTGGCGTGAAACCGTTTACTTGTTCAATATGTGACTATAAATCTGCACACAAATCGCATTTAAACGACCATTTAAAGACTCACACTGGCGAGAAACCGTTTGCTTGTCAAATATGTGAGAACAAATATACACGCAGAAGTCATTTAAAGAGGCATTTAAAAACTCACACTGGCGAGAAACCGTTTGCATGTCAAATATGTGATTTTAAAGGTTCCCAGAAATCAAGCTTAAGAAGTCATTTGAAAAGACACACCGGGGAGAAACCGTTTGTTTGTCAAATATGTGACTACAAATGTATCCATAGAAACGATTTAAAAGTCCATATAAGAACTCACACTGGCGAGAAACCGTTTGCATGTCAAATATGTGATTATAAATGTTCTCACAAATCAAGCTTAAGAAGTCATTTGAAAAGACACACCGGGGAGAAACCGTTTGTTTGTTAAATATGTGATTACAAATGTGTCACTAAATCGGAATTAAAAATATGTTTAAAAAGACATTTAAACAGACAATTAAAAATAAAAACTCACCCTGGCGAGAAACCGTTTGCTTGTCAAATATGTGACCACAGATTTTCACGCCAATCAAATTTAAACAGGCATTTATAATTTAAGATCCAACATTCATAATAAAACAAAAAATCGAAAAGAGAGTACTCCGTAAGGGTTGGCAACAAAGCAGATACCCAGGTGATAAAATCAACCCTATTAAATGCACAAAAGAATTACATGAAATGTTAATAGATAACAAAAATCAAGGAATCAAACTTTCTTATGAAAACAAAATACGTCTGTACAAGGTAATACTTAAACCAGATGAAGCGTTTCGACTCAAAATGTTTATACCAGCTTATCTGACCAACAGATTCGCTTTACTATTAATAAATTATTTAACCATAATAATACAGGTTTTAATGTAATTAATACAGAAAGTTCACTGTAACACTTTGTACATGTGACTTTATTTATATATTTCATTGTCAACTGAAGGTTTAATTTAATGGATTGATTGCTAAATAAATATATTGAGTTTAAAAAAAAATTCATACTGACCAGAAACCGTTTGCTTGTCAAATATGTGATTATACACAGAAATCAAGTTCAAAATGTAATTTAAAAACCAATACAGGCTAGCAAACGCGTGTATGTGAATTTTAAAACTTCAAATTAAATGAAAAGGAGCTTGCAGATTTATTTTTAATCCTCAAGCTGCTGAGAAACGCATGCTTATGATATTTATGTCTAACAAAGTGTCCATTAATATGTGCTTAAATAAATTGTTTATTTTGTGTTCTTAATAAATTGTAATTTTATTTGTGTTCGATCTGTTATTTTTATTTAGGCATCTTTTAATGAATTATTCTTTATTAACGGGTGTGGTGCTTCCTTTCGTATTGAGTTCCTCGGAATTCTCCTTAGTTCTCTCTCTAGAGGGTTCCTCGAAGTTCCTGCAACTTGTAGAAAGATTTCCCCCAACGATCACTCCATTGGGTATAACTTAGGTGTAACCGTTGACTGAATGAATTTATTAAGACGCGCAACCTTATGCAAATTAATGTAATACAAAATTGTCGCGACAACTAGATGGCGCTACTCGATGTTTTCAATTTAGACCGTGAGATTTTCGCGTGAGATCTCGCGGTCATTCTATTGCAGAACTCCGTTGCATTCGTATGTTGTCAACGTACCGTGGACGGTAGAGTTGATAAGAAACATGATAGTTGCATGATAAGATGTGGTGCACAATTACCTTTTATCTGTTTTAAAAATACTTGCATAAAAGTAACCTTCCTACATTTGAAAGAAATTATATTTATTCCTATTTGTTATTTAAGCACTTTATTGAATAAAATTTACATGTGTAATATTTTCTTTAGAAGATATAATACTCAAAAAAATTAATTAAATATTCGAAATACATGGAATCATGGAAATACTAAAAAGTACCAAATAATACAAAACAAAATAAGACACGTTGTTAAATAGGCACTAAATCATTATTTAAACTAAAACTCAAAACAAAAATTTCGTTTTAACATAATTTTATGTAAAATATTGCGTTATGAAAGCGGTATTGTACTACAGAAATTAATAGAAAAATTAATGTTTCAATTGCAAATTTATAAAATACATTATACAAAAAGTCCATATTGGGTCATTCCATCTCAAATCAACTGAAGAATTTACCTGACCCCCACCAAATTTGACGAAAATTGGTACACACCATCTTAGTAAGAAATAAAAAATACAAATTTAAGGATTTGTCCAAAAGGGCATTCGTTTCGTTGTTTTGGTCGTTCAAAATGTCAAAAAGTTGGTGTGTAGACTTGTAGGAAAACGGCTGTAACTTTTTTTAATTATTTTTCTTTATAAATTAAATTATAAAAAATTTATAATTTATAAATTTATAAATCAAATTGAGATTTTTAGTACTACTCGTAATTATGTGAATTTATAATTTTTTACCTACACCTTGTTCATTATTTTCAGAGTTTCTGTGAAAACGGTTGGTTGCCCAAAAAAATTTATTTTACGAAAGTTGTAGCCCGTTAAATTCCCTATCCGGTTTGAGCAGTTAGTTTTTCTCTTAGACGTTTCGTTTAAGAGATACGGGGTTCACAAGAAATTAAAAAAATAAAAACCTGAATTTTTTAAACATTTTTTCCCTTAATTTAATTTATAACTCGAAATCCGTTAATTCTAGACGATAAGTAGTTATAACCTACTTTGTAGACAAGCGAATGATCTTTAAAAAAGTTCTAATCCATTAACCTTAAAAAATTAATAATATCGGAGCTATGGCCGTTTTAAATCAGAAATTCAAAAAATTGCTTTAAAGGGAGGTACCCCCCAAGGGTTTAGACTTGGGCAAAAATTTTACTTGAAAATTTGTCTTAGAAAAGTGTCCTTTATCACCACCTTAAAGGTTCTCCACGGTCACGGGGATACCCTGTATATTTATACTGCCAAACATTATTTTGTAAAATTCAATTTTGCATTCCATATTTTTAATTTATTTTTAGCAACCGAACCCTTGCAGATCCCATGATAAAATTTGGCACACATACTCAGCATAATTGCACAAACAAACAGTAAAAAAATAAACAAAAAAAAAATCGTTTTTTAAATAGGGGTTGAAATAGGGTTAATATTATAAAATTAATCCAGTTAGGGGTTGAAAAATTAAAATGTGATTGAATATTTGGATAGAACGTTCATTTACCTTTACAGAACATTTTTAATTTTTAAATTTAGACCACCGTGGACGAAGTTACAGCCGTTTTCCTACAAGTCTACACACCAACTTTTTGACATTTTGAACGACCAAAACAACGAAACGAATGCCCTTTTGGACAAATCCTTAAATTTGTATTTTTTATTTCTTACTAAGATGGTGTGTACCAAGTTTCGTCAAATTTGGTGGGGGTCAGGTAAATTCTTCAGTCGATTTGAGATGGAATGACCCCTCACGTAAATTCTACTAGCAATTTGGTAATAATTTTTGAAAAATTATCGAAATCACAAAATAAGGAAATACTGCAATAAATTATAAAATGCAATGATCGATCTTCTATTTTTTAAATGCGCTAAGTTACTAATACTGCTTGAAGATAAAATCATTATTTTTCTGCTTGCAAAGTTAACATTTCAATAGTTTGTTATTATTTTTAAATTTCGGATTTATAAATTGACAAATTTTTCAAAATTTTATACTTTACATTGTAAAGAAAATATTGCAATGCATAATTTATTATATTATTTAAAGTGCATACATAACAGTAAAAAGGAATAAATACAATTTCTTTCAAATGTACGAATGTGCACTATTTTATTCTAGTAATTTAAAACAGTGATAACGGATAAGAGGTTGATAGAGTCGTCCGCTGTAATCACAGCGCGCTACCTGTCGATAGGATTAGTTTTAGGACGTGGGACGGCAGGGGAGTAAAGATGAAAGAGGATGGATTGTTGTTCGAGTAAGAGGGATGTACGATTCGCATTTTGTCGATGTCGTTGCGTCTCTTAACTAAATTCTTATACTCAATGGTGTAACAATAAAAAAAGACAAGCAAATTCTATAGAAATCAGAGAAACCGTGACGTGTCCAAGTAGCGAAGAAATATTTTAAAAACTTAAAACGATAATTTTTAAATTAAAAAAACTTAAACGATGAACGAAATACTATTTAACGTGTATTCAGAACGAATTTTTCAAGAATCACTGGAAGATATTATAGATGACACAGTGGTGATAGCAAACGATATGGAGAATCTCCAGGAATTAATGACAAGACTGGCGGAAGCTAGTCAGCGATACGAGCTATCACTAAACCTAACAAAATACATGATAGTATCAAAAGGGATAAAGAGAATAACCACCAAGGTCAACTTACAGTTAATATGCATCCATTACAAAGAGTACAAAGATATACATACCTGGGGGACAACACTTAATGAGGGATGGGACCACTCAATAGAAATCAAGTCACGAATAGAAAAGTCCAGAGCTGCATTTCTGTAAATGTCAAAACTGTTCAGATGTCACGATTTATCACTAACAACCAAGTTAAACTTACTGAGATGCTACGTCTTTCCGGTGCTCCTGTATGGGGCCAGACGCTTCTTGCAAAAAATTGGAAGCATTTGAAATGTGGTTGTACCGACGTATTCTGAAGATACTGTGGACAGACCGTGTCACCAATCAGACTGTTCTAGAAAGACTGGATAGTAAGAGAGAATTACTCCTAAATATAAAAACTCGCAAACTAGAATACATAGGGCATATTATGAGAAATAGTCAACGATACGGGTTGCTACAAATAATTCTACAAGGAAAGGTAGAAGGAAAAAGAGGACCGGGAAGAAGAAGAATATCATAAGGTACGCATTGCTATGATGATCGCCAACATTCGAAACGGATAGGCACTAGAAGAAGAAGAAAACGATAATTGGGTGCAATATGTAACCAATGCCAAGAATGATAGCGATATGTGGTTGTTCGCCATATGAAGGAGAAGAGCAATTCATATGCAACTATTGTGCTACATTTTTTTTCTATTATGTTCATAATAAATTATTTTCTTGAATTAATGAGACGAATTTTGGATGTACTTATAATAATTAAAATAATAAACCGTTGGTATCAAATCAAGTGGTCGAAATGACATTATTTATATTATGTAAAACTCAGAATCTGAGCGCTGGCACCATTTGTAAAAGGACTCAGTAATCCCAGCGTCCGATCACCATTTGTAAAAGAGCGTCCTTTCAGATATGCCACCCTTTTTGAATTTAATTCGCTGCCACCAGCTCAATCCTTTTATAGACGGGAGATTAAGCTGAACCCGTGAATGAATACTTACTGATCTGCTTATTGGATAGCGGATGCGGTTTTTCTTCGGAGTCGTAGGGAAATGATATGACAAAACAATATTTTCCGCTACCAGTACGAACACAGCCGTGTCGCAAGAAAAGAATTAATTGAACTAATTGTTGTGTTTCGCGTCATTCAAATTAGGAAATTGAGATGCAAACCAGGATAAAAGAAAATGCAGTCTGGGGAGGTGCAAGTTGTTTTTTTATTGTTGTTAGATTTAAGTTTGTTCATGTTGTTATATTTAAGTTAGTTAGTTAGTTACGATAACCAGGACGAGCAGCGCACCAAGAAAATTACGTAGGCGGACATACCTGCAGGAACAGCCGGAAATAATAGAGGTCTCCAAAAAACAAGGAAACAAAAAAAATTAAAGGAGTGTGGTTTCCAAGCCAAACAACGGGGAAGCGGGTCATTCACTTTAGATCTGACATCTAAGATAGACGTGCCGGACTGAGATCCGAAGAAAATTAGTCAGAGATAAGATAGTGCAGAATACAGACGTGTACGGTGAATGTTTCATCGAGTCACCAAGCAGTACGACTGAGTCGAAACGTGACTATTAAATACGAGAAGCTGCAAGGCAGCACGACAACCAGTGAGCATCATTTGGATTGGGTTAATCCATTTGGGCTAGGTGTTCCACGGTGAAAATAGTGAAGTGCTACGTTTAATACCCAAGAGGTAGCAAGGTTAGAGAGTTATTAGATAATTTTAAGTTCTGTTTTGATTCGTTGTTGTTGATTGTTTATTTGTTATTTGTTCTTTAATAATTCTTGTTTGGTTAATAAATTTGATGTTAGCTGAACCAGTTGTAGTTTTCTTTTATGCTATTGTTAAGCTAAAGATAAGCCTGATTAAAATAACCTGAGATAAGAGCTTGCTGGAACGGTAAGTGATTGAGATTTGTTGTTCAACGACCTTTAGAGCATAAAAAGGCGTAGACGCAACATAATTGATTTTATTAAATTAATAATTAAACTAATTTACAATGACTGATAATCTTAACTAATAATACTTTCAATAATAATTTTAAATAAGGCGCAACAAATAATAAACATAAAGATGTTAAATTTATCTTTGTAAAAATTTCCCCAAATACCTTTTAGACATGGGTAAACGCTGGTGTTTACGCACGCTGTCGCTTATTTTATATTTTGTAATTTTTGTAATTTGCCACCTTCAATAAAAGAAGGAAACTGTAATCCTAGAAGATGGTGGGAGACGAGACGGCTTTGCGGGTCTACAACGGATAAGAAGTCATTACGATTTTACTCGTGTTGGAAGTAAGTCGTGTCATAAAGTTACTTGTTTAATGTTATTTAGTATTTGTGTTATCCATTGCAATATTTTGTTCTGCAATAAAGAAATTGTTCGTACTAGAATAGAACGTGTTGTGTTTTATTTTGGTTGGTCCTTCGAGGAGAAATAATAAAGCCCTGTTCGCAACATCGGCCCTTGAAGTTATTCAGCTTGATTTGTTCCCAACTGATAACTTACTTGGATTCCTCGAATTTCCGCCAAGTTCACTTTTAGATATAGATGATTTAAAATGCCTCGATTTATAATTGATAACCTGTTTTATAAAATTCACGATGGCTCAATACTAATTTAATTTAATTTTGTAACAATTGACTAAATTTCACTTGACTTAATAGAATTCGCGTATTGTCAATTCAAATGATTAACTTTTAATAATGAATTAATTACGACTTATAACTGACTTTTCGCGTATGAATAACTGACTGTCTTAATAATGACTTACAACTTTTTAATGATGAATAAGAATTAATGACTCGCGTAACGGTAACTGACTTTCGCGTATGTTTTGAATAATCGACAACTAACTGAATTTTTGCTTAACAGCCTTATTTACTGTTTTACTTCTTGCTGGCGGGAGTAGTTTTCGCGTGTGAGACGTGAGTGTCTTCTTGCATGAATCAACCCGTCTTAGAGGCTTTTCCGAAGAAATATTTAACGGTCGCAGCCGGTCTGAAATGTGTGAATCTTAATTGTTTAGAACTCCCATAATTTTGGAAAGAAAGAGCCGCACGTTATGTGAACTTGCCCCAGCGCTGCGGGCGGTCAGGAAGCGTTTTGAATTGACTTTGAGAGCGGCGAGTACCTATATTCTTTAGTTTAATTTCTAGATCCTCCCACTAGTTCTTGTAAGTTTTCTTCTGTGAAAAAGACGCTAATTGCTTACGTAACTTTATACTTCCTTCCAACTTGTCTCTGGGCAAATTTGTCTATTAAAATTGTTAAACTTTATGACTTCCTTAAGATTCTAAATGGTTATTACTTTTTTTGTCGGCATTTATTATTTCCTTTATGCGGCAGTAAAGGTAAGGTGCCACTATTAGGCTCGGTTTCTTTCCTATCGCATAAAAGACATGGGCTTTTATAAATTAAATTTTTACACTAATTTTATACATTTTTCAAATTTTATATTTTTAATTCCTACTTAGTTTCTAATAACGTTAACAACAATGTCAATAAAAAAGGGTCGGCCTAAGCCGCCATGGCACATATATATTGTCGTGTTTCAAGGGCTAATTTAAGGCAATAAATAATAAATAATGATAAATAAAAACAAAAGGAAGCATAAGTTCTTCAAGAAGGAAGGGATTCCTCAAAGGAATGAAATAAAGGTACAATATAAAATACTCAACGAGTTTGAAAAGTAAAGAACGTTACAATACAAAATGATGATGCCTACATTCACTAAAATGTGATATGTAGTTAGAAAATTTAATCATAAAGTTTGTTAACAATAAAGATAGGTAATAAACAGTTCGGTACCATTAAGTGAATTCGGAAAAGGACGGAGTTTGAGAACCGCTGATGGAAACCAAACTTTAGTGATGGAGTGGTAAACAATTCCTGAAAGACAATAATTCAATTAATGCAACAAAAAAACAATTAAGTGCATCGAATAATCAAGGATGTTCACTCACCGTAATACTAAAAAGGATCCAGTGATAAAAAGTTTTGATCTTATTGGATAACCAGGACAACGTTATTGATTATTAATAAATGATGAGAGGCGCGTAGCACTCCAAAGTTAGAAGACGTATAAAAGATACGCTCTTCAAAAACGTCTTTAATTTGAGCTGTGTTGGATCGAGATTGATCTAAAAGATATTGGATAATTAATTAACCTGAACACGTGGTTGTTCATGATAAAAAGAACGAGTGAATAATAAATTGCACTTACCAGATACGGACGAAATAATACAGGAGTTGAGCCTGTACAATTACTGAAGCAATAGGAATTGGATGCACCGGAGAAATTTGCCAAATGTTAATATTTATGAAAGAACATAAACGTTCAACCAAAACAAAACAAACGAACTTACAAAAGCATACGAACAAGTAAGTAATACACGCTTGATCGGGTATCGACGGCGCATGCCGATTTTGCGGGAGTTTTGAACAACAGTGGGGTATTATAATAAAAAGGGTATATGCTAAAAGAAACAATTTTGTTAATTTAAAATAAATGTTTATTACACAATTAGTACAAATAATTACAATTTTTATAATAATAAAACTTAATTTGTTTTGTAAACGCATTGTTATTTTGCTATTATAGCATTTAAACTAACAGGAAAAGTAAGCAAGGGAATATTAAATAATTGAGGAGCTCGCTTCTGGGATGAAGAGGTCATGCTCTTAAACAATAAAAGTTAGCCGGGAAAATAAATTTAACAACTTTGAATTCAGAAATAAAAAATAACTGTGATTAATTCGTTTCGGAGTAAATAAAAAAATAAATATTGCGTTTGTCAGAATTAATAGAAGAGGGACATCGCAATATATTGTCGTGTTTTTTGTTCTTTCTTTTGAATTGAATTGGGCGCCGTTGTAATTTTTCTTATTTGCTTATTTTTTTTTTAATAAAAGACCAACGCTTCAATTTTTTTACACCAATTTATAATTTATTAAAATAATTAGCAATATGCTATTGGAAATATTAAAAAGAAATGTCCATTACAATGAAACTTTAAAAAGTACGTTTTTATTCATTTAAAAAAAACGCGCTGCGAACCTATTTTTATCGTAGTTTATTATTTATTAATTAACACTCGCAAATTGTAAGCTCTTATAGATTCTATACTCACAAGTGACTTCTTTTTCTTTGTGAATTGGTGGAACACGCCAATTTTCATGTACATAAGTGAATTAAAACCAAGAATAACTGCAATTTTCCATGTGTTTGTACGAGTAGAACCCCTTTTGTCCAAAATTTCCAAATATCTTCACCACCTCACTTATCATTCGTATCTTCTAATTTCAAACTTAGTAAGTAATTAACACCTTTGATCAACACTCCTTTTATATCCAACTTTGACCTATCCCTAGTAACATTCTTCACAATGTTACAAATTTTATCAAAAACAATTTTTCAAATAAACAAATTAAATTAAATTTTTCATTAAAAAACAAAAATTCGTGTAAATTCAACTGTACCATATCAACATATTGTAGTGAGGGAGTGTCGTTATTAATCGAGCCACACGTTGGGCTGTCAAAAAGTGCTATGCGTTGACGTAGCCTCACGTTGGGCTAGCCAAAAAGTGCTATGTACCCCCTTGCTAATTGAGTTAAAGGTTCTTGTCGTTAATGTTTTATATGGGTGTACGTAATTGTACCCCGTCAATGGAAAAGTATGTGAAATTTTGTAAATACAATTTAATGAAATAAGGTGCCTCAGCTTAGCTCTTTCGTAGTGCATGTATCTTACCTTGTACAGGGTGGATTCGTTCCGTTACCAATACTGTAAATAAAATTATGGCGTGGAACAGGTCAAAATAAATAGGTATCCTTCGTTACAAAATTATTAATGTTTTTATTTAGCACACAAATGTAAATAAAGATTTGGTTATATTGAAAAGTTCTATTATTAAATCTATTATAAAGAATTCTGAACATAAAATAACGCAAAACACGTGTCGTATGAAGTCCGAAAATCCCACTTAGTTTTATAAAAATTGTATTGCAATGTGCACGATACCTTATTAAATTCAGGAATGTTTTCTTTTATTTGAACTGGAGATGGCACAATTGCGCATCAAAATACACTCGATGGGTTCATTTACCATGAAAAACTTCCAGATGTAGTTTGTTGACCTCGTTTTGTGGTGAAGTTTTATTTCTTTAAAAATATTTTCAATCCTTTACGGTTTTCACTTTATTTATGGTTTTACGTAGGTAAGTAACTATTTTGTTGAATTATACACTTGTATTTTGTACTATCACTAATTATTTTCACTATATTATCAAATTTTTTTAGGACGATCTAAATTCGCCACCATACACGTGTGAATATCCAACAACAACCTTTTATCGATTGTTTTATTAATTCTTTTCTCGAAGTTCATCGCAATCTTGATGTTTGCATAGACGTATTTTATTGGTTGATCGAAAAATCAATATTATCTGAAGTTTCACAGTACAGGTATGGACTAAGCCCATTGTGGTTCGTTGAAATTTTATAAGTAAAATTTTCTTTTATATTTTTAGATTGGATTGCCTTCTTCCCAAGTGCTTCGTGATTGAATAAATAAAGATGCTGGACATGAAATTTCCATACGCAGTTCATTAAGTTGTGACATGTCGAACTCACGTAATAATTTTAACAAACTTATTTTAAATTTAACGCTAACATGGATTTTTACATTTATCAATTATTTAACAAATTTCTAACTTTTAAAATACCTTTCTTATTACTGACAATCTTTCATTTACTATAAATTAACATTTTTAACAAAGACAATTATTAAATGATACATTTCAAATTTATTTTATTCAAACCTGTTTTATGTCCCGTTTTAACGAATCATTTGACTTTAAGCTAAATTTCTTGGTATCGGACGAAGTTTTTCTGATTACTTTGATAAGTTACATGCTTTTATTCATAACAAAATTTTACTGAAACTTAAATAACGTACTTCCATTGACGTGGTATCTCGATACCGCAATATGAAATGTTTTGATTGTAGTTACTGCAGTAATATCGATTTTTGTCGTTGGGAACTTCTGAAGATTGTAATAATATTTTTATTTTCCCCGTCAATTTACGTTTTCCCGCCATCTAGCGTTGACCAGAATAGTTGTTTGTTTGACGTCGAGTGGCGCGCGCAGAACCACAAGATCCCTGGTAATGGCGTAGTACGAAAGAACGCTTGTGTAATTGTGTGATTGAAAACTTGGTAAAATTACCGAAATTGGCGTAATTCCTTTGTTCGTTCATCTGGGTGTTAATGAAAAAGGCCGTCCTTGTGACAATTATTACGATCGCCAATACTTGGTTATATTGAATGCATATTTGGTGTTATGCAATCAACAGCTTTATGCAAATGTATGTTACTGGAGTTTTAACGACAAAACTAATCAACACGCAATTCAATCAATCCGTGAAGTTTTTGCTACAAAATTAGGTTCGATCTCTTCCTTAAATATTGTGGTATTCGAAGCTGATGTATTTTGATGACGCCATTCCTTTGTTCGCACATTCCTGAATGCAGGACCGTATTTCGCCCCATCGTCAATGTGTATTTATTGTTTATGTTAAATTTTGCGTAAGTACTTTTTATCAGTTTATTTTAATTAACCCCGCTACCGATTCTAAATATTACAAACATTAAATTACGTCAAATTAAATATAAATTAATCATCACTTATTCTACCGGTTTTAAACAATTGAACTCCGAATGAAGTGTTTCGCCCATCCCTTTAGTTTTTGTGTTTCGGAGTTGCTATTCAAACAATTTTGCGTTCACCTTCAGCATAAATCTCGTGAACACTTGTGGTCCGTACCCAGGTGTAGTGCATTGTGTAATTCGATATTTTAAACATTTTAGTTATCTTCACGTCAAACTTTTCAACATTATTTAGTTTATCAAATGTTCATATATTTAATTATAATCTTAAGTACTAACCCTTTTTTTTGGTTCTCGAACGTGGAATCGAGGTGTTGTTTTAGTGGGATACTACCCGAGTCAATTTTCATCTCGATTCGACTGACCGAAACCTTGTTTATGTTACATTTATGTTCTTTTATGTGTTGTTTAGTTTATATTGTTGTGATATAAAGGAGCTTTGCTTTTTTATCTCCCTTGATAGTCACACTCTTACTCACCACGACTAGCTCCAGAACTTGAGACTCTTTTATTAATAAAATTGTGGAATGCTGAATTGCGATGTGACGTCTTTGCAAATCTGACGCAGACCTTAATTTTGTTGCTTTAATAAAATAGCAACTCGATATACAAATTATAATAATTTGCTGGTTTACCCCGCTTTGTTTGGAATAAAATCCTAGTACCACTCTGCAAATGTAGCCCTTTTGATTGACGTTAAATAAAAGAAACAATATCTCATAGACAGTTGTATTGGTTGTTTTTATTACAAAACCAGATGAATGTTTGCTGTGGCTATTAAAAAGATGTAAACTTGACGATATCAAATAACAAATTACATAAAAAGTTTTGGTACACAAATATTGTTCACGATTATTAAAAATAAAAGATAATTTCGAAATTTTTAAGAATGTTTTAACTAAATTTAAATAACAGTTACCTTCGTTTAGTACGCCACTGTGAATGATGACATTAGTGATATTAGCTTCTGTAGAAACAATCAGAACAGGTGTGTTTTTATCTGCAAACTTGACAGATGTGCTGGTATTCCCAAATCCAAATAACGGTATCACGTTCGTATGATATCCAATCGTACATCCAAAATAACCAGGTACGTTAAGTTTAATTCCAATACTTTGTGGACCAATCTTGAAATTTATTGAAATTGACCAAAATTTATTTCCAGATAACCTTAAATTTCCCTCCAACGGTACGAAATTTTCCAACATAACCAGGCAGTCCTCGATATAATAAACAGCAACAAAACTTTCCAATTGCTGTACAAACGATTCTCCAAAAATCAGCATAAAACCAATATTGATTGAAAATCCAATTAATTTTTCCAATCCAATCTTAAAATGCACAAAAATTTCTGCCAACTGTAAAAATTCTTCTCCCGTACCAACTGCTAAATCCAAAATTAACCAAACTATTTTCAATTGTACGACGTTTATTCCAGCACATTACAAATACGACTGAGAGAGATTAAGTTGTTCCAAGTCCTTTTATAAACTTCGAGCGTGGACCGGAAATGGTTGGATAAAGGTTGCAAAAAATTCAAAATTGTTGATGGAAATCCCAATGATCTGGACTTGATCGACATTTGGTAAATATTCTTTTGATTTTTAACGTACACTACACTCGTAATTTTAATCAAAGCACTAATTTTTAAATAATTTTCAGATTTATAACCGTAATCATGAAACATAATAGCAAATATCACCCTTATTAAATTTCATACAAAATTGGCGCAAAACCACAGCAAACGTAATATTACACAATATAATAACAATGTACAGAGGTAAGGTCAAGTCTACATCATCAAAAATTAAAATTTATTGAAAAATAAACCACATCAAACATTTCAGTTCAATGACCTCGAATACAGATGAGGTCCTCAACTAACCATGAGAATTGTTTCTAATCAGATGCCATCGATCTGAATTAATGAAGGGAAACTAAGCTACCTAATGTTTCGCAGGGATGTACCAGGAAAATACTTTCTTGCTCTATTGCGAACAAACCTGAACTGCAAACGAAACGCTACCGAGAATGGATCAGATTTACAAAAATTTGAATTTTCCAGTTCAATATATATTGCGATGTTATGCACTGACCACGTTAATAGAGATGCGTACGTTAATATTCAAAAGTTGATCAACGATTAAAGCATGAGACTTATTTTAAAATCATACGGAAAGATTCCATCTGAGAGCAAATACTTTAATTCAAATTCAAAAATTAATTCAAATTACATTCATGGAACAAAGATTAATAAAATAATTTAACAATGTGAAATTTAAATTCCGTTATCATAAAATTTGTTATTTTAGTCTTAAAATCAATTTGTTTAGTTATGAGTAATCCTAATTAATATCAAAATATTGTTGAATAACTTATTAATATGAAAAATTTGTTAGCATAAAATTAAATAGCAAGTTAAAACATTACATGACATTAAAGTGCTTCGTTAATCAATGAACAGTGAATGGATAATACATCTTCACCAATTTTATCGTATAACAATCAAATGGAATGTAGTAAACCAATTCAATCTGGAAAAGATAAAATTTCATTAAAAATTTTGTCAAAACAAAATGGGCAAATACGTACCTGACTATGCAATATCGATATTATTATTTTGAAAAAAATAATAATCAACCTTGCCTGGAAAGTGGGGTATCAAGGCAACAAAAACAAGCGAAAATGAGGTTAATAAACGAAGTTTGGTTATGCAAATGGTGATTTGGTGCTACAATAAGATTTAATTGAATTAATAAAAATTTTAATAGAAATTAACTACGAAAGTACAAAATAATTTAAATAATAATTACTTACGTCAGATTAAAGTGTTTTATAAAAGAAAAGTCCAGTGATTAGTGAGATTTTCAACAAAAACTATCCACAAAATTACACGAGGTAAAACTGTGCATCGACACCCATCCGCTGATATCAATGGTACAACAGCCCATCGCTATACGCAAGCAGATAAGATTCATGGTCAAATATCTTACGAACCAGAAAAACCCTAGATAAAGGTAAATCTACATAAAACTTTATAATTTTTATAAAATTCAGTGCGTGCGTAAAAATTATCACCGCGTTGCGCCTACGTTAAAATTAACAGTTTGGGTAATTTTAAGGAATTATTTTATTAATATTAAGAATTTTTATTTGCTATAATTATAATACAAACAATAAAATTTACATTTGCTTTTGAAACGGAGAATTATTTTCAATCTTGTTCCGAGATCCAAAAATATTTGATTTCAGCAATTCACAGATTTGGTCACGGAAGGAATCCAGCCCGAGATAGAGGTAGGTTCATGCTTACAATAAAAATTATATCTAGCCGAGGTAAATATTTATTTGCGACAATAAAATTGCAAACGTCTCTATTGACGGGGTTAATTTGTGTAAACCCGCACTATCAAAGGTTACCGCTCTATTACAAAGGCATTGTTAAAGCACTCCGTACATAGCACTTTTTGACAGCCCAACGTGTGGCTCGATAAATAAAGAAACCCCCTCATAGCAATATACAGTGTGTTGAACATTTTATGTCCACCTTTAGCATAAGTATTATTATCCTCTGTTATTATTATTTTATTATTGTGTATTATTAGTATTTAAATCCGACAACCATTTACCGTATTCATATTTCATTATTTTACAATCTTATCAACGTTTATTATTATTAATCTACATAAATTGTCAAAATCGCCGTCATTATTATTCACATATTAGTTTATTAGCTTTACCAAAATTAAGTCTTTTAATTAAAATATTGTTACTCGTTGTTGGATATATTTTATTTCACTCTCGACTCCCCCCCCCCTATTTCTATATAGGTAAGTTCTGAATTACTTTTGGGGTAAGTTTATGACAAATTCAGTGGCGCCCTAATACCCGATTGTGACTTCCCTTGATTTTGCCGTCCCGGATTGTTATTGGAGTGATTCAAGCACCACGACCCACGCGATTGAGCTAGCGGCATCCAATACAAATCCAGGTAGGTGCCACACATTCACCTGTGTGATCACAGTTTGTTGACGGAACCAATTTGGCCCGTTACAAGATCTTATTTATAAAATACGCATAGTACGATATGTCAGAATCACCGTTTCCATGGTAATGTAACGCAATACCCCCCCCCTCCCTGAATATGGAGATTATTTTTATCGGTAGGAAGTTTTCATTTCAATTTAAATATATTATTTGAATAACACTGTCGCGATCATAACGTGATATTTTTAGCGGTTACCCAGTCAGTTAATGCGAAATGAAGAACAACGAGGGGGAAGGAATCAGCTTTCCTAAAATCCCCGACATTCTTATCATTGGACCTAAATTGAAGAGGAGAAAATTCCTTACAAAACAGGGTTTCAGGATTTACTTTAAATTTAAAGTAAATCCTGAAACCTTGCTTCGTTTTGTTCACCATCGATGGTGAAGTTTAAATAGTATGAAAGTTTTATTCAGATTAAGAATTATTCAAAACCTTTTTCGATTGTTTTCTCTGGATTTATAGTTTTATAATAGTTAGTAAAAGTTTATAGAGGGTTTTATAGAGAATTTTGTACTCTTCAATTTTGATTTGATGATAATTTTCACTAAAACTAAAAGTAAGCGAGTTATAGACAAAAAACTACTGTATAGGATTAAAATCCCCACTTGCGGAAAAGGCCGATAGGGAATTTTAGGCGATGCACAGTGGTGCAAAAGAGCTCAAACGTGCTATTAAATCAATTACCATTTGAATGGATTTCTAAGTTGGATATATATTTTCAGGGTTGTTAGTAGTATTTAAAAATATCGATAGATATAATTTTTCATATTCCTTAACCGAGAAACAGCATATTTGGTTGTAGCAACAAAATTATTTTTAGATCGCCCTGTATGAACTGCTTCCAAAAATAAACAAAATTGCATCTAGTGAAGCGATTATAATATTATCTAAATAAAATTTTTTCTTTCGTGTTTTTGAAACTCCCTTTATTAAAAATAATGTAAAAATAAAAAGTATTATTAATTTTTTATTAATTAACACCTGGATTATCCTTTATATTTTTAAGACCACCCTGTATGAATTGCTTCCGAAAATGAACAAAATTGTATCTAGTGAAGCGAGCAACAAAACTCAGTAAATTGTTTAAACGCGACTGTTTTCTTATACTCAATACCCATTAGGGAAAAAAATCAAAGCTTAATATTTATGCTTTAAAACCTTTAATTATGCCCAAAAACTAATTAAACTTCAGATTTCAACAATACCGTTCCGTAGCGTACTTTTATAAATTACATGCTCTTTAATACAAGTTTAGAATTACTAAAATGTCACAATATACTTAAATTTCAAAGTTTCAAACTAAATATTTCAATTCTTAAAAATGCTTCCGGCAGAGAAAACTCGCGCTAATCCGGGTCACAAAGGGCCCACCGAAAATTTAGTAGTGTTCTAGTGTGCGTGGGTTAGTGGTGTATTCACACATTTTGGATTAATAGCAGGTTTTGGCTCTTCTGCTCCACTGTGCAATGTTGCAAATAAAATCGTGGTCAAATTTGAATATATGTGCAGCCCCCAAAAGATTCTTATCTTTTTGAAAATTTTAAACTATTATTTATTGGGTTTTGTCAAGGTTTAGCGCCCCCCATTGCGATGGCGCCTGAGGCAAACGCCTCAGTCGTCTCACCCTTGCTACGGCTCTGGTTCTATTATTTCTTTTATGTAATATTTTTAGTGCATAATATTTGTATTCTTATTGTGTAAACGATTACTCCGTAAATAATAATAATAATAATAAGTCGGCACTCCATTCCTTACGGAATATCGCCACGTCATTGGACGTTCTTGAATCCGTTTTTTAGGGTGGATTAGTCCCTATTTTCCATTTTCTATCTTCTTTTTCATTTCATTCACAGTTCTCTGTGTACTTTCGTCTTTTCCACGATTTATCTCCATTTCTTCCTATTCTGTGCAGTCTCTCGCCAGTTCCTTATCCCCATCGTTCTCAAATCGTTGTAGATCTCCTTTTCCCATCTCGTCCTCGGCCTTCCTCTCGGTCTCTCGACGTCTGGTCTCCAATTCGTGGTGCACTTTATCATACCATATTCGCTTGCTCTTTCAACGTGTCCATACCATCCCAGTCTCAGTGCCTTGATATGTCTTACTATTGTTTATCCTTGCAATTCGTTCTCTATTTCTTCGTTTGTTCTTACTCTATTGTGATGTCGCCCATATGGGTTAAATTAATAATCCCTTTCTTCTTAATATCGCTGCCACCAAAGTTTCCTATTTTGTTATTAATTGTAATTAATAAGTGAGTCGAAAACTTAAAACTCACAACCACTTACTTACTCAATTGATTACTTTTATTCTTGATAGCCGTGGTGCTACGGTCGATTCCTCAGAGTCGTAGGGAATTGTGTGACAAACAACACTCACATCAATACAAACACAACTGTTTGCAAGAAAAGATTTTAATTTATAACTGGATTGTTTATTAAATATTATAAAAATAATAAAAAGAAAAGAATTTTACACACATATAAAATTAATGAAATAAAACTAAATTAATAAAAAAAATGTGAATACGACGAGAGACAACAAAATAAAAAAATAATCTTTTTGCAAATTTACCGTTTTTGATTTATAACATATACCTTTACTTTCTCTTCTCGACCCTTCTTTGAAAGTGAAATTGGAACCTCGAACTGATGTCTATATTTGGAGATTGAATGATACTTGATTTTGATTTTATTTCTAAGTCACAAAACTCGCGAATACTTTGTTTAAACAATTTAAAATTTAATTTAATGAAATTGATTTTAAATAACAATATGAGAACTTCTAAAAAGAGCTGAATTTGATAATTCGCTCGAATTAACACTATAATAATAACCGACTTGCTTGAATTAAAACTTAATCGAACTACTCGAGTTAAAAGACTCACGAACGGTCTTATTAATGAACTGCCGAACAGCTCTTACTAGAAGACTGATGATTTTTGATTTTTCATCTCTATTTATTGACTTTGATTATTTTCCCTTGAGAGGGGTTGGATATGCAATTCAATTCACATATGCAATCCCACTCCTTGAAACTTGTATTAGAAGCTATTTGAATTTTTACACGGAGTGTCTTTTGGGTTCACAAACTATTTTTATCGATTCTAAGTAATTTTATTTTAAAAAGGGACCTGCACCTGGTACCTTGTTAAAAAGCAACCATTTTGCCGGCAGCTGAATTTCTAAGCTTTGTCTTCCTATTTTTATACGTACGGTTGGCCATTAATCGCGATAAATGTCATTTTTAATGTTAAAACTCATTGACCACTGATTCCAAAATTCTTTAATTTCTGTTCCTATTTGAACCTCCTATGGCTTTCCAGGGTAAGATAACAATCATTTTTACTTTTGACTAGACTAACGTCGAGGTCTTTTTATTTTATTGTCTCTTTGTCCAGTTTTTTAAAGTACTCTAGCCACCTGGAAGTAGAACCTTTGTAATGTCTTTTCCAAAAATTCTGCAAAAAACGTGGGAAATATTTTTATTATCATGTTTCAAGAATTCCCTTGTTAATTTAATACACCAAGTTCTACCATAGGCGTACCAGAGTTTTCTGACGAGTGATTTAAATTAACCCTAATTTAAATCTTCATTACTGCATTTATTCATAATAAATTTTAACCAATCATAATATAACATACGCGTCTAACTGTCAACGTCGTTCCGACAGATTCTTAAATTTCGGCATCAAATAACCACTAAAAAAATTATTAAACCAATCAAAGACACCATTAAAGACTTGAGGAAGACGATTATACAAAAAAAACCGAAATTGGGGCAAGTTTTGGTCAAAAATATATGACAAGTGACGACGTCAAAAATGAGATTTTAATTTACAAATTTTGGAACAATTAAAGCACTAATTTATTACAAAACAGTCGAACAATTCACAAGAAGGTACAATTAAGGTTGTTTTATAAGAAAATTTGGAGTTAGAGTTATTTTGTTACAAAATATTCATCTGACAAGCACCGGCAATTTAAAACCGTCAGTTCATATTTTGGACCAATTCAAGCATTAATTCACAATCAAAAAGATATAAACAAGAATATTATATAAGAAAAATTTGGATTTACAGTTAATATGTCTAATAGCGAAATCGTATCACTTGCCAAGTTTATTCTTAAACAACTCGCTGAGAGTAAGAACCTGAGGGGTGATTTAAAGAAAAATATAAGTACAGCGGCCAACAAAATCTGTTTATTATCCATGACCTGGGTAACTCCAGAAGTACAAGAACATATTCAGCCTATCACGTTAAGTGAAATCCGGGAAATCGTTCGGGATGAACTTGGAAATAGCGCGTCAAATGCAAAAGAGACGACGGTGGGCCAAACTTATTCCTCAATGTTTCGACCAAAATCAAATACGAAAAGCCCATCGATCGTGATCTCATCCACAACGCCTGCGACCGCTTCACACGATGAGGTAATAAAAAGTTTTAAGAACTCCATTTCATTTAGAACAAGAAAGTACGCTCCGAAATCGATCCTAAAACTTAACAATCACAAAATTAAAATTGTTATGGAGGATGAAGCTCAAAAGACTGATATAAGTAAATGCTTGGCGGAAAATACTAAATTAAAACTAGAAGAACCTTATAATATCCGCCCATGCGTTATTCTTAAAGGTATCCCCAGAGAAGTGGACTCTGGAGACCTAATCCAATTAATTATTAGTCAAAATGAAAAAATTTCCATTAATCACAATACAGATGACATCAAAATCAAATTTTTAAAAAACAACCGTCATAAATCTCTGTATAATATAATATTAGAAACATCCCCAAAAATTTTTAGTATAATGATGGCACTAGAAAAAATCAATGTGGATTACGGTAGGGTTCACGTAGGTGAATACATAAACGTTAAACAATGCTACGGATGCCTTAAGTATGGTCACCTGCGTAAATTCTGTACCGAAAAACATATAACGTGTTCCCACTGCGGTGGTGAACACGAGTTCAAAAATTGTGACAGTTTAAACAACCCCCCAAAGTGCTCCAATTGTGTACACAGCAATAACAACCGTAAAACTAAATTAAATATCTGCCATTCGGCAACTTCCAATATAAATTGTTCAATATATTCGACAATGGAAAGTAGATTGAAGGAAAAAATCGAATATGGCTGGTAAGACGATAAATTTTGTTCAATGTAACTTAAGGCGTTCCTATGCCTCTCACCGTGAATTCCTCTCATACTTCATGAAGAGCGACAGACATGTCGCTCTAATCACTGAACCATACGTAGGACGAATCAATCAAATGAAAGGTGTGGATGGTGTACACGTCTTCCAAAGTAACAAGAACCGTCTGGATAAACCCAGGGTCAAGAGTTGTATCCTGGTCAAGCAGAGTTTGGGAGCGGTGCTGGGTATGTCCCAGTACTGCGATACTAACCTCTGCGTGGTCAGGATCAGCTTTAGACAGCGGTGCTTGTACGTTGGAAGCGTGTACATCGAGCCTGATCATGACGAAAACAGTACTCTGGTAAATCTGAACAACTTCCTAGATAAGATCAAAGGATCACACGTTATTGTTGGCGGGGACGTTAACGGTTCGAATCCTGCATGGGGTTCGATCAGAAGTGATAAACGCGGCGATGATGTCCTAAGCGTAGCATATTCTCACGAATTAAATATATGCAACGAAGGAAGTACTTCGACATTCGAGGTTGTCAGAAATGGCAACCTCATAGCATCAATTATAGATGTCACGATGGCTTCCGAGCGCATCACCGCCCGCTTGTCCCTTTGGTGCGTAGACAAATCAGTTTGTCAGTCATCAGACCACAATGCCCTTACATACCAAATTTTAGTCGTGTTTCAAGCCGAGCTATATGCGATTGACGCTGCCCTGTCTTGGATCTCCCCCAGGAGATTGCACTCCGCGTGCATATTCTCCGACAGCCTATCCTCGCTTGTTACCATCGCTAATAGGAGCAGCACTGTACCCTTGGTCAACTCCATCCATCGTTCACTTCTCAAGCTAAAGAATCAGACGATCATCAAGTTTGTCTGGGTAAAGGCTCATTGTGGTATCGAAGGGAACGAGGTTGCAGATCAATGTGCCAAAGACGCGGCTGTCTCGCACAGCCGCATGATATACAACCAGTTCCCTCTAAGTTACGCAAGAAGGGTGATTCGCCTTGAGTCGGCATGTACTTGGGACACCGAGTACAGAAATGCCGTCCAAGGCTCAACCACCCGGCAGCATTTACCTACACTACAAGATGTTCGTTTGTTTCGAGGTGCCTTTGATACCTCTTTTGAAATGACACAGATATTGACGGGTCACTCGTTTGCGCGCGAGTATTTGTTTAGGTTTAAGATCAGTCCTACTGACGTGTGCCCCTGCGATTCAAAAAGTAGGCAGACTCTGCAACATTTATTGTCTTGCTGCCCAAGATATACCAACACCAGACACACTTATACTAACCATTGCCACTTTTATAATATTTCACCTTTCGACCTTACACAAATCGCAAAAAACAGTTTCATATCAAAATTATTCACCAAATTCTGCAAATCAATAATCAATACACTAAAAGCGTTCAATACCATCCCTTAATCTACTTCCATATGAATTTGTTTGTACTCACACTTGGCACTAAAAATTTAATACCATCAGTTCTCATTTTTGTTTTTAATTCCATCCATTTTTAACTTTCTAAACGTTTACCGTTTTATGTTCCATTTTATATATTTAAACATTTTTTTTTTTTTATTGCTGTTCGTGTTATACAATTATTGGTTGCTGCCATTTGTGCTTCAGCTTAAGTTACATAATATTATTATTACGTCTCGAAAGAGCCTTATTAGTATTATTAATTTGTTATTGCTGTTCCAGTTATCCAATTTATTATTTGCCACCCATTTTTACTCGAGCCCATGTATTATTGTTATATGTATATTGTTAAAATTTTATTTTATTTATCCATTGACATTTCATCCCATCTATCAAATATGTTCACCCGCATTTTCATATTGTTAAATATTTAAATAATTTATTGTTATTAATCTGTATAAATTAGCAGAATATACACTTCTTCCCGGGTGGTTTAGCCTGAGAAGAAAAAATCTGATGTGGCCAGCACATGACTTCCCTATAAGGAATCATTCCTTCATCGTTCATCTGAAGATTCGCAGAAATATTATTTAAATTTTATTTTATTATTTTATTAAATAATTAAATTTTATTTGCTTTAATTTTGATTAAAAAATAAAAATTCATCAATAAAATATTTATCATAATATATTTAAGAAAAACCATTTCGTCCTTCAAGTAAAGTGCTACTTCCGGTTTAGGGATTTGCTCCAAAATCAAATGGTGCTTTCGTATACCGATTAAAGTGTTAAATAGGAAATTTGGTTACTATATAACAATTCGTTCCTGAGATATTGAAGAAAAACTATTTCGTCCTTCAAGTAAAGTGCCATTTCCGGTTTAGGGATTTCCTCCAAAATCAAATGGCTCTTTCGTATATTGATTAAAGTGTTAAATATGAAATTTGGTTACTATATAACAATTTGTTCCTGAGATATTGAAGAAAAACCATTTCGTCCTTCAAGTAAAGTGCTACTTCCGGTTTAGGGATTTCCTCCAAATTCACATGGTGCTTTAGTATACTGATTAAAGTGTTAAATATGAAATTTGGTTACTAGATAACAATTCGTTCCTGAGATATTTAAGAAAAACCATTTCGTCCTTCAAGTAAAGTACTACTTCCGGTTTAGGGATTTGCTCCAAAATCACATGGTGCTTTAGTATACTGATTAAAGTGTTAAATATGAAATTTGGTTACTAGATAACAATTCGTTCCTGAGATATTTAAGAAAAACCATTTCGTCCTTCAAGTAAAGTGCTACTTCCGGTTTAGGGATTTGCTCCAAAATCAAATGGTGCCTTAGAGTGTTAAATATGAAATTTTGTTACTATATAACAATTCGTTCCAGAGATACAGAACTTACAGACATTTTGCGTTACATACATCCATACATACATACACACATACATACATACATACAGACATCATTGCGAAAATAGTCAAAACGGATTCAGAAATGCTCAAAACGGATATTTCCGTTAAAATATCGACATCGAATTTTTTCATGATTACAATACTTCCTTATAGGGAAGTAAAAAGGAAAAAAAAATCTTCATTACTTGTAATCGCTTATTACTACTAAGTTAAAATTAAAACGGAAGAATTTACAATATTTTATTAGATGATTTTAACAATTTTTATTGTAACCAAAAGAAGTTAAATTGCGGGCGCCACATTATATCTCTCTTCGCTAACCTTGATCAGTCCCAGAATCTTTCTAATTATTTTTCTCTCAAAGACCCGAAGTTTCTCTTCCTCTTTTCTCGTTAAACACATTGTTTCCATGCCATAAGTTACCACGGGCCATAAGTTATTTTCATCTTAGTTTCTTTTTTTATTTGCTTGCTCGTTATTAAGTTCTTGTTGCTGTAGAAAGCTCTATTTCCAGCCATTATTCTGTCTTTTATGACTTCCTCTCTTTCACTTGTGTTGTTAATTTGTAATCCAAGGTAGGTATTTGAAGGTCGTTACCTCTTCAAAATTATACTCCAGAATCTTAACCTCATTCAGCTCTCTATTTCTTCTTCTACAGCTTCTCATTACCTTGGTTTTCGTTTCATTTACTTCTAGTCCTGCTCTTTCTACTTCTACTTTTATCTTCGTGAACATTAAATAGCGTGGCCGACAACGCATCACCTTGTCTCACTCCAGTATTTATGCTAAATTCATCTGTAATACCTTTTCTTGTTTCTACCACTGCTGCCGATCCATTGAGTGTCATTTGTATCAATCTCACAAGTTTCTCAGGTACTTTCATTTCTCTTAATATCTTGATTACATTACCACTGTTGACTCTGTCGAAGGCTTGTCTAAAATCGACAAACAACATCTCTATCCTATGTCATGTTCATAACATCTTTCCATTATTTGTCCAACTACAAATATTCTATTATTTCTTTTATGTAATATTTTTAGTGCATAATATAACAATTACTCCGTAAATAAAGAAATAAATTTAATTCAAAATATAAAGTAAAAGGACGGGGAGACATTTTTATAAAATATATATATTTTTTGAATTTTAAATTTCGTACCATTTCTACAACCAACCACAGCAAGAATACATCTGCTCCGCCCCAAATCCGACATTTTGAGTCGCTGTAATACAATCTAGCTACAATCTAGCATTCTGTGAGGTTAGCGTCTTTGGTTAACGTCACACGGTCGGTAAAGAAGGTACCATAAACTAGCAGCACATGTAAATGACAAGTAATGAACAAGTAGTGTAATCATAATTACGATTATTTTATTATTCGTGCACCAAGTGATCCTCACAACTGTGTGATTATTTTGGGTACATTTTCGTAAAAGTATTTTAAAGTGAATTCTAGTACTCGCTGCTTTAAACAGACGGTGCTATCCTGGCGTGAGTAGGTCGTTGACCATCAATAATCCTCGACGGTCGCCATTTTAAACTCACGTTCATTTGTTTCAAGTCAGGTACGAAAGTTTTTAATTTAACGTATAATCAATTCATTTTCTTATTAAATTAACCAAAGTGATTGTGTACCATTCCACGAACAGTCTTAATTTCTTCTAACAGAATTCATTACAGCTATGGATCAAATGCCAGCTTCGGAAGAATTAGAAAATAAGGAAACCCATGGCCCAATTTTACAAACTCCATATATTCTTAAAAACAGTTATGAAATTAAAAAGGAAGATTTAGAAGACGTTAATTTTAATCTAGAAGCCTTCTTACATCACTCGATAGACATTAAAGAAGAGAGCGATACTGGTCAATTTACTCAGGAGCAACCTTCAAGTAAATCTAGCGGCCCACATTTATTTGAGTGTGCAAATTGCGAGTATAAAGATATAAGTAAACGAGCATTAAAACAGCACGTAAGAACTCATATGGACAAAAAACGGTTTCTTTGCAAAATATGTGGCTTCGAGTGTGCCTATAAAGTTGCTCTCAACAAGCATTTAAAAATTCATTCTGATAAAAAACAGTTCACTTGTGAGTTATGTGACCGTAAATATTCATCCAAAGGTAGTTTAACAAAGCATTTAATGATTCACACTGGCGAGAAATCATGTGAAGTATGTGGCTACCAATGTGCAGGAACATCACATTTAATCGTTCACTTAAGAACTCATACTGGCGAGAAACCGTTTTCTTGTGAGATATGTGATTATAAATGTGCACAAAAAGGACAATTAAATTATCATTTGAAAACCCACACTGGCGAGAAACCATTTGCTTGTGAAATATGTGACTATAAATGTGTGCGAAGAAATACTTTAAAATATCATTTGAAAATCCACACCGAGAAGAAGCCGTTTATTTGCAAAATTTGTGACTATAAATTTGCCGATCGATCAAATTTAAAATATCATTTGAATACCCACACGGGGGAGAAACCGTTTGTTTGTAAAATATGTGACAACAAATTTACACGCAGAAGTTATTTAAAGAAGCATTTAAAAACTCACACTGGTGTGAAACCGTTTGCTTGTGCAATATGTGACTATAAATCTGCACACAAATATCATTTAAACGACCATTTAAAGACTCACACTGGCGAGAAACCCTTTGCTTGTCAAATATGTGACTATAAATCTGCACACAAATGGCATTTAAACGACCATTTAAAGACTCACACTGGCGAGAAACCCTTTGCTTGTCAAATATGTGACAACAAATTTACACGCAGAAGTCATTTAAAGAGGCATTTAAAAACTCACACTGGCGAGAAACCGTTTGCCTGTGAAAAATGTGATTTTAAAAGTTCAGACAAATCAAGTTTGAAAGGACATTTGAGTACCCACACTGGCGAGAAACCGTTTGCTTGTCAAATATGTGACTATAAATGTGCCATTAGATCAGCTCTCTATGGTCATTTGAAAATCCATACCGGGGAGAAACCGTTTGGTTGTCAAATATGTGACTACAAATGTATCCATAGAAGCGATTTAAAAATCCATATAAGAACTCACACTGGCGAGAAACCGTTTGCTTGTACAATATGTGACCACAGATTTTCACGCCAATCACGTTTAAACAATCATTTGAAATCCAACATTCATAATAAAACAAAAAATCGAAAAGCGAGTACTCCGTAAGCGTTGGCAACAAAGTAGATAGCCAGGTGATAAAAGCAACCCTAATAAATGCACCTTATTATACGTGAAATGTTAATAGATAAGCGCTTGGACTCAAAATGTTTATACCAGCTTATCTGACCAACAGATTCGCTTTACTATTAATAAATTATATAACCATAATAATACAGGTTTTAATGTAATTAATGCAGAAAGTTCACTGCAACACTTTGTACATGTGATTTTATTTATATATTTCATTGTCAACTGAAGGTTTATAATCTAATGGATTGATTTCTAAATATATTGAGTTAAAAAAAAATTCATACTGACCAGAAACCGTTTGCTTGTCAAATATGTGATTATACACAGAAATCAAGTTCAAAATGTAATTTAAAAACCAATACAGGCTAGCAAACGCGTGTATGTGAATTTTAAAACTTCAAATTAAATGAAAAGGAGCTTGCAGATTTATTTTTAATCCTCAAGCTGCTGAGAAACGCATGCTTATGATATTTATGTCTAACAAAGTGTCTATTAATATGTGCTTAAATAAATTGTTTATTTTGTGTTCTTAATAAATTGTAATTTTATTTGTGTTCGATCTGTTATTTTTATTTAGTCATCTTTTAATGAATTGTTATTTATTAATGGGGGTGGTGCTTCGTTTCGTATTGAGTTCCTCGGAATTCTCCTTAGTTCTTAGAGGGTTCCTCGAAGTTCCTGCAACTTGTACAAAGATTTCCCCCAACGATCACTCCATTGGGTATAACTTAGGTGTAACAAAAAAAAAGACAAGCAAATTCTATAGAAATCAGAGAAACCGTGACGTGTCCAAGTAGCGAAGAATTATTTTAAAAACTTAAAACGATAATTTTTAAATTAAAAAAACTTAAACGATGAACGAAATACTATTTAACGTTTATTCAGAACAAATTTTTCAAGAATCACTGGAAGATATAGATGACACAGTGGTGATAGCAAACGATATGGAGAATCTCCAGGAATTAATGACAAGAATGGCGGAAGCTAGTCAGCGATACGGGCTATCACTAAACCTAACAAAATACATGATAGTATCAAAAGAGATAAAGAGAATAACCACCAAGGTCAACTTACAGTTAATATGCATCCCGGGGGGTGAATCACTGAGTTTTAAAATGTACACTATACTGCCATTTGGCAGATAAAGTACTGCCAATATTGCCTCGTACTGCTACTTACTGCCTCATACTGCCACTACTGCCAATACGGCCACTTACTGCCTAAATACTGCAACTTACTGCCCAATACTGCCGCTTACTGCCATTTACTGCTACTTACTGCCTAATATTGCCATTTACTGCCTGTTACAAATTTAAAAACATCAAACCACAATAATTGACATAATTAACCCGCAAGAAGGAAGAATTCTTTACAAGAAATAGATTATTTAAATAAATTTTAATTTTTGTATTTATACGCTTATATTAGTAGAATCTTTATCTCTGGAATTTAGCTTATGTTCAATTTTCACTTCTATTGAAATTGAGCTATTTGCAAAAATGTGAAAGTGGCAGAAAATTTTCAAAAGTTATCATTTTTAAAACCTTGCCTAATGATGGACTTGTTAGGGCTAGAATGACAATTAGTTGCAATAAGTTGATTTTAATTAAGTTATAAGTAAAGAATAGCAATTCCCAACTGTGGCTGGACTATTGATATAAAATAATTAAATCAGTATTATTTTAATAGTCAATGAAAAAAATTAAAATTTCATAAATGTAGAAGTGGTAAATGTCATCTCCGTCGTAAGTGAAATAAGATTGCGTTCATTAATCGGTGATTCCCCGAACAGGATGACATATTTATACTTGAGTCTGCATTTTACTAGAGCGTGCCGTCAAAGAACCAAGATAAGCACAATACGTCCGGGGCAACCAAGACCCAAGGTCGTCAATAATTTATTTTATTTTAAAAAATTGAAAACAATATTAAAAATTATTTAACCAATCGTTAAGCGAAGTCAATGTTTATTCATTTTATGTTTTGTACTTCTACTCGTGGACTTCTTGAGTAAAACTATAGCACATTTGTTGCATGTCACCAAGACACAAATTTAATATCTTCAAGTGCAATTACAAAAATACATTAGAGATGCTACCCGATATTTAGATAGGTACTAAATCTTTTAAAATTTTTAATTTCTGATAACCTGGTTTCGCATAGCACTGAACACCGCAAAATGCCTTTTTAAAAATAGAGTTGTCGAACATCGGTTGTTACTTGGTTAAAGTTTACAACAAATTACAAAGTATTTTTTACATAGTAAAGCCGGTTGTTCTTCATTGTAGGGCTGATTTTGTAATTTTATTATGGTTTTTTGTAGCTTGGTGGCCAAAAAGTTTAGCTTTAACACTACTTGGTAATTTTTTAAATAAAAAAACTTGCATAATTTATTAATTTTTAAAACAATGTTTGCAAAAATAAAGTTGCAAAAGTAATTTTGGCAATTGCTATTATTTGCGCTGTCATTTGCTGGTTGGGTTTACGTGATTTTCAGATTTTTATCTTTACGCACTATTGACTATTAGATTTTAAAAGACGACAGTTTATTTATAAAACATTTTCATAAGTTTTCATACCTTAGTTTTCATGTTATTCGATCTTAAAGGCTTAGGTCAGAACTTGATGAGCAAAAGGTAATATTTGCTCGATTTACCCGTACCTTACATACGATACCTAATAATTCTTCAAGTTCTGACCAAAGACTTTTTTCCATAACAAAAAAAAACCAAAGATTTTTTCATAACATGAAAAAATGTAAGGTATAATTTGGTTAATGCTAAGGCTAGCAATAGACGGGCATCGAAAACGCGGCGTTTTTTTCCGCTCTCGAATGTAACCAATGTATTTTAATGGAAAGCACTAGACGAGCATTTAAAACGTCGCGGCTCATCGGCGGCCGCGGGTGAGACGCTCGCTGTAGCATTGAAAACGCCGAACTCCGGCGGTTTCTCCGTCGCGGGTAACACCCTGGCTATGTAACACATTAGTTTATATGGTGGTCACTACATGAGCGTTGAGTATGTACACAGTCTGTACACCCACCATACAAATTGCTCGACATGAAGAAATTTATTTAAAAATAAATTTTAATCTTTATCAATTTTTTATGCGTGTTAAACAATTTTGTATCATGATACTATTATGTTTTTTAAAAACCGAAATATGAATACGTTTAATTAAATGATTACTGTTCATGATTATTATAGTATTTTAGTAAAAGTAACGATTTTAAATTTTGTTCGATTTTATTCTAATTTATTTATTGTTATATCGATATAATAAATTATATAGTACGCTCTTTTTATTGATACAATACGGCCAGTTTATAATTTCTCGTTCTTTAGGTACCAAGTACATTTTAAACAAATCTACAATTTCGTTTCATGTTGATACAAAACTAATTTGAATGAGTGTAGTGGCTACATAGTTGGGCGTGTAAAACGCGGCGGGTAAAACGCCGCGTTTTCGATGCCCGTCTATTGCTAGCCTAAATATCATACTAAAATTTTATTATTCTAACTTATGCCTTTTCAAAATTATTTACAAAAATAATCAGAAAAATGCTACTTTTAATAGTCGTACAAATATTCGCAACTTTCAAGTGCCTAAAAGATTTTTGTTTTTCTATAAAATTGCATAACATTTATGTGGTGCATAAAACAAGGTATACTCTTTCAGATACTACAAACTATTTATTATTTTTTTGGCAAATTTTTGCTGAAAATCGATTTATACAAATTTCCATTTTTTCATATTTTATTTTCAAAATTTGGAAACAGGCATATATAATTTGATTGAAAGTTATTTCCGCAAAAATTATTTATTTAATTCATTTATTAACAATAAAAAAATGAGATTTTAAATATTTTCTTTGTAAAAATGTGTTTGAACGCGGTGAGGAGCGGGGTACATAAAAGGAAGCGATAAGTGCAACCGCGTAGGTACTGGCGTGAATTTCAGGATTTTTCATCTCGGTTGAATTAAATGATTTTTGACCTTATTAAATGTCTAAAAAATATTAAAATTACATTGTGATAAGCTGGAAGAATCAATCTATAAATTATTTTCAATACATATTTTTGAGAAATACGCGGCTTCGGCAGTAGCTCAGTGTAAACGACAAAATACATGAAAATAATTAAAAATTGTGGTAGTTCATCTCGAGTAAATCGAGTTCGAAAATTATTTTCTCCATAACCGTGCATATATTTTGAAAATTTTAATTAATTTTTTCAAGTAGAAGGGCCACAGAGAATCCATTGAAAAAATTCACACAGATATTAATTTGAGGTATCGAAGTTTGTCGCCATGGGGCTAAATCAAAACTTTGAAATTGTGCCTTTTTCCATTGGACGACTTTTTGACGACTTGTAGATTTCGAATGTGTGAAGCATGAGGAACATTTTTGGATAGGTTGTTAATTGTTACCTCAAAATGCCCACAGAAGTGAAAATAAAAGCGAGTTTGCACTCTACGGATTGATATGTATACGTGGATATGCATGGTTTATGTGTTGGTTAACTTTCTGGAATATGCGTATTGTGTCGAATTTATTATGACAGCTGGTGATGCTACGTGTGCGACGCCTTCCTGAGCGCGCAAAAGTAATCCCAACTATACGCAAAACTCCACCTACCTGTACCCTCTAGTTTTTCCGGCGACACTGCGGCTCTAGCTCAACAGAGAGCAATTTAGGTGTGGGTGTGAGATCCGGAGTGAATACCTGATCCCACTCTAAAGACAAACAAAAAATAAGGCGCCACACACTTAAAGTCGCACGACGAGATCTTAGCCTGAAAGTGTGAAAGTTTTGGATAAATAAAACTAGGTGATACGGTAGTACGTATAATGGAACACAAAAAAAATTAAACGCAAGTAGCAGTGACACAACGGCAAAACAAAAAAGGTCTCAGTCGCAGCTGAATAAATTCTAACTAAAACCGACGTCAGATCTGATATCGCTTCCTCACAAAAGTCTTACAAAGGTCTTTAAAAGGCCTTTAACGCAAACAAAAAAAAGAGGTTATGATGGTGATAAAGCTTCTTATCCGCCCCGGTACATCCGCGTGCAATAATCGAAATGTCTCCAAAAAAAACAAGATACAATGGTAATTGCTTACCCAAACTCTGATCGGTGATACGCCACTGGATTTACTCGGACGTCGCTGTTGTTGACAATATTGCGGCAGTCAATGATTATTAAATATTGGAAGAACTCCAGGGGACTCGGCTACCAAGTTAGACGGTATAAATCTCCTTATCAACGAATTAAAAGGTTAATATTTAGTGGTTCTTGCTGGGTCCAAAACGGTGGTTAATTGGTTACGAAGTTCGCTTAAAATCGACAATTCCCATACAATTTATTGTGCCGATATAAACAGGTAGAATATCCGGTACCATAAAAATATTTTCGCAATTCTACTCCTGCACGACGCAGCAATCTACTCCCGATCGTATAACCAAAAACTAATACGACGAGTAATCAAATCTTTCTCGGCTCCAAACAATCCCATAAATCGGTAGAGGAAATCTAGTATAAAAAATCACGATTTTCCAAACAATTAGAAGCCGAAAATGCGTAACTTTTAGGCACTCAAAAATTTTCTGTCTGCTTATCAAAACACAAAAATTCGTTATCGATTTTCCTATTAAAAATATGTTCTCTATCTATTTAACCTTATAAAATTTGAAAATTAAAACTATGTACAGGGTGTTATAAAATTCTGTCAAATAATATCGAATTATACCGCATAAAACATAGTAGTAGCCGAAGTTGTCTCAACGACAAGAATCGAAGGCTACACGTGTAGTATTTACAAATTATTGTTCAAAGGTTTGTATTAGTTTCAGAAATCCATTTTACTTTAACCTAAGGATAACTGTAACCTTAGATTAGTTATGTAGAGTATAACCAGAGATTTTCAGAAACCGGGCATTAGTAATTTTTTAAATGAAAAAACTTGCATATAATTTTTAAAACAATGTTTGAAAAAATAAAGTTGAAAAAAGTAATTTTGGCAATTGCTACGAGTATTATTTGCGCTGTCATTTGCTGGTCGGGTTTACGTGATTTCCAGATTTTTATCTTTACGCACTATTGACTATTGGATTTTAAAAGAGGACAGTTTAATAACTTGTTTAAAAACTGCCGATACTGCCACTTACTGCCTAATACTGCCACTTACTGCCATTTACTGCCTAATACTGCCGCTTACTGCCACATACTGCCAATACTGCCACTTACTGCCTAATATTGCCATTTACTGCCTAATACTGCCAGTTACTGCCTAATACTGCCGCTTACTGCCTAATACTGCCACATACTGCCGATACTGCCTATACTGCCCCTTACTGCTTATACTGCTTCACAAATGTACACTATACTGCCACAGTGATTCACCCCCCCCCCCCCCCGATGCATCCATTACAAAGAGTACAAAGATATACTGCTATGTTCCCTTAGGTATATTAAGATAAAATTCCACCCTTGGAAACACACCACTTTAATTACTCTTAAATCAGGGGCTCTCAAAAATCAAGCATTTCGCAGGTTACACGGCACTGGTTATTTCCTAGATTATTTAAATTACCTTTTCCTTTACCTAGAATCAACCCTTTGTGGAAATTATCAAAAATAAAATCTACCATTAAAAATGCGTTACTTATAATTTCAAAATATAATATCAAAATCATGGATTAATTGTTTATATTACATTAAATCATCTAAAATAAAATCAAACAGGTTATTTATAGAAAATTGCATGTGTTTTTGTTTAATTAAATTGTTTATCATAATCATAAATTTATCTTGTCCGTTTCGCGCATTAATTTTTAAAAAGCGCACTAAAATTTTTGGAAAAGTTTGTTTGCTACCTTATTTCGTTGACTTTTTCATTGTTGAGTGGTGTATGCAGTCCAGTTGACGTTATTTGTTCCAAAATTCTCTCTTTCTTCATCTGCTTTAATTCGCAAGGCAATTACTCAAAAATACATTTTTTATTGAAGGTACGTATTGTTTTTCTTTGTTTCACCATGATATTTTATCTCTCTTCCTCCTGGATTTTGATAAAAATTTCTGTAGGTTTCTTAATTATAACCTAAAATTACACTTTTTCGCACATTTTTCATAACTAACTAACTTTTTGTTCCAGTTTTTGTTTTACGTCCAATCTAACGGAGGTCTGGATATAAACTGCCTTTGTTTACACGAATTGCCCTTCGGTATTTCTTCGTATTTTGGATAAATTCTGCGTACAAATCGATTTTATCAACCAATGATGTGTTGAATTTTGAATTTTAAATTTTGAAGTAAGGGAAGTTCGTAGCTTTTAAATACACTTTTTGATTTAATTGCACTTCTTATTGTTTTAGATAAATACGCGAACAATTAACTTTGTTTAATTTATGATCTGATTTAACAAAATCAGGTTTTCCTTTTAGACAATAATACAAATTATAAATAATGGTTACATCGATTAATTAATAAGTTTTTATACATTTTTACAATTTATTTACAATACTAAACAATTTTTATGAAGTCATGAAGTAACTAGGTTCAAAATATCGCATATTTAGTGTGATTCATTTGTTTATTCATTTGTTTTTGAACTACTTGGGTGATATAATCTGATTCTCTGTTTAGCTAAGATAATTCTTCATTTCTGATACCTTTTTCAATCTAATGTTATAAAATGACTTTTTGAAATACCCTGCTTTTATAGATTTTGCAATATCTTAATTGACTTTTCATAATAAAACATGACAATACATACCTGGGGACAACACTTAATGAGGGATGGGACCACTCAATAGAAATCAAGTCACGAATAGAAAAGTCCAGAGCTGCATTTCTGAAAATGTCAAAACTGTTCAGATGTCACGATTTATCACTAACAACCAAGTTAAACTTACTGAGATGCTACGTCTTTCCGGTGTTCCTGTATGGGGCCAGACGCTTCTTGCAAAAAATTGGAAGCATTTGAAATGTGGTTGTACCGACGTATTCTGAAGATACTGTGGACAGACCGTGTCACCAATCAGACTGTTCTAGAAAGACTGGATAGTAAGAGAGAATTACTTCTAAATATAAAAACTCGCAAACTAGAATACATAGGGCATATTATGAGAAGTAGTCAACGATACGGGTTGCTACAAATAATTCTACAAGGAAAGGTAGAAGGAAAAAGAGGACCGGGAAGAAGAAGAATATCATAAGGTACGCATTGCTATGATTATCGCCAACATTCGAAACGGATAGGCACTAGAAGAAGAAGAAAACGATAATTGGGTCCAATATGTAACCAATGCCAAGAATAATAGCGATATGTAGTTGTTCGCCATATGAAGGAGAAGAGCAATTCATATGAATTCTTGAATTAATGAGACGAATTTTGGATGTACTTATAATAATTAAAATAATAAATCGTTGGTATCAAATCAAGTGGTCGAAATGACATTATTTATATTATGTAAAACTCAGAATCTGAGCGCTGGCACCATTTGTAAAAGGACTCAGTAATCCCAGCGTCCGATCACCATTTGTAAAAAAGCGTCCTTTCAGATATGCCACCCTTTTTGAATTTAATTCGCTGCCACCAGCTCAATCCTTTTATAGACGGGAGATCAAGCTGAACCCGTGAATGAATACTTACTGATCTGCTTATTGGATAGCGGATGCGGTTTTTCCTCGGAGTCGTAGGGAAATGATATGACAAAACAATATTTTCCGCTACCAGTACGAACACAGCCGTGTCGCAAGAAAAGAATTAATTGAACTAATTGATTTTATTAAATTAATAATTAAACTAATTTACAATGACTGATAATCTTAACTAATAATACTTTCAATAATAATTTTAAATAAGGCGCAACAAGTAATAAACATAAAGATGTTAAATTTATCTTTGTAAAAATTTCCCCAAATACCTTTTAGACGTGGGTAAACGCTTGATTTGTTCCCAACTGATAATTTACTTGGATTCCTCGAATTTCCGCGAAGTTCACTTTTAGGTATAGATGATTCAAAATGCTTCGATTTATAATTGATAACCTGTTTTATAAAATTCACGATGGCTCAATACTAATTTAATTTAATTTTGTAACAATTGACTAAATTTCACTTGACTTAATAGAATTCGCGTATTGTCAATTCAAATGATTAACTTTTAATAATGAATTAATGACGACTTATAACTGACTTTTCGCGTATGAATAACTGACTGTCTTAATAATGACTTACAACTTTTTAATGATGAATAAGAATTAATGACTCGCGTAACGGTAACTGACTTTCGCGTATGTTTTGAATAATCGACAACTAACTGAATTTTTGCTTAACAGCCTTATTTACTGTTTTACTTTTTGCTGGCGGGGGTAGTTTTCGCGTATGAGACGTGAGTGTCTTCTTGCATGAATCAACCCGTCTTAGAGGCTTTTCCGAAGAAATATTTAACGGTCGCAGCCGGTCTGAAATGTGTGAATCTTAATTGTTTAGAACTCCCTTAATTTTGGAAAGAAAGAGCCGCACGTTATGTGAACTTGCCCCAGCGCTGCGGGCGGTCAGGAAGCGTTTTGAATTGACTTTGAGAGCGGCGAGTACCTATATTCTTTAGTTTAATTTCTAGATCCTCCCACTAGTTCTTGTAAGTTTCCAAGTTTTCTTCTGTGAAAAAGACGCTAATTGCTTACGTAACTTTATACTTCCTTCCAACTTGTCTCTGGGCAAATTTGTCTATTAAAATTGTTAAACTTTATGACTTCCTTAAAATTCTAAATGGTTATTACTTTTTTGTCGGCATTTATTATTTCCTTTATGCGGCAGTAAAGGTAAGGTGCCACTAGGCTCGGTTTCTTTCCTATCGCATAAAAGACATGGGCTTTTATAAATTAAATTTTTACACTAATTTTATACATTTTTCAAATTTTATATTTTTAATTCCTACTAAGTTTCTAATAACGTTAACAACAATGTCAATAAAAAAGGGTCGGCCTAAGCCGCCATGGCACATACATATTGTCGTGTTTCAAGGGCTAATTTAAGGCAATAAATAATAAATAAAAACAAAAGGAAGCATAAGTTCTTCAAGAAGGAAGGGATTCCTCAAAGGGATGAAATAAAGGTACAAAATAAAATACTCAACGAGTTTGAAAAGTAAAGAACGTTACAATACAAAATGATGATGCCTGCATTCACTAAAATGTGATACCTATGTAGTTAGAAAATTTAATCATAAAGTTTGTTAACAATAAAGATAGGTAATAAACAGTTCGGTACCATTAAATGAATTCGGAAAAGGACGGAGTATGGCGGTCCGACGCCGCCATTTGAGAACCGCTGATGGAAACCAAACTTTAGTGATGGAGTGGTAAACAATTCCTGAAAGACAATAATTCAATTAATGCAACAAAAAACAATTAAGTGCATCGAATAATCAAGGATGTTCACTCACCGTAATACTAAAAAGGATCCAGTGATAAAAAGTTTTGATCTTATTGGATAACCAGGACAACGTTATTGATTATTAATAAATGATGAGAGGCGCGTAGCACTCCAAAGTTAGAAGACGTATAAAAGATACGCTCTTCAAAAACGTCTTTAATTTGAGCTGTGTTGGATCGAGATTGATCTAAAAGATATTGGATAATTAATTAACCTGAACACATGGTTGTTCATGATAAAAAAAACGAGTGAATAATAAATTGCACTTATCAGATACGGAAGAAATAATACAGGAGTTGAGCCTGTACAATTACTGAAGCAATAGGAATTGGATGCACCGGAGAAATTTGCCAAAAGTTAATATTTATGAAAGAACATGCGTTCGGGTATCGACGGCGCATGCCGATTTTGTGGGAGTTTTGAACAACAGTGGGGTATTATAATAAAAAGGGTATATGCTAAAAGAAACAATTTTGTTAATTTATTACACAATTACAAATAATTACAATTTTTATAATAATAAAACTTAATTTGTTTTGTAAAGGCATTGTCATTTTGCTATTATAGCATTTAAACCAAGAGGAAAAATAAGCAAGGGAATATTAAATAATTGAGGAGCTCGCTTCTGGGATGAAGAGGTCATGCTCTTAAACAATAAAAGTTAGCCGGGAAAATAAATTTAACAACTTTGAATTCAAAAATGAAAAATACGATAACTGTGATTAATTCGTTTCGGAATAAATAAAAAAATAAATATTGCGTTTGTCAGAATTAATAGAAGAGGGACATCGCAATATATTGCGGTGGTCCAAAATGTGATCAATTTGGAGAATTAACACATTTGTATTTTTTTTATCTAGACATTATGATTTGGTCATTTTGCTATACCAGAATTTCGAATACCAAAAATTTGTTGAAAATGCTGTTGCCTCAGATTTGTTTTAAACTCAAGGTAAATCTTTTCAATAAACGCCGTCTCTGTAAAGAAAATAAAAATGTAAGAGACAAAACATAAAAACATAATAAATGTCAGTATTTTCATAATAAGAGGAAAGAAAAACAAATTGGGTAAATTTGATATTTGTTAAAGTTAGGCAAAGCGCAATTAAGTAATTAAAGTGTTTAAGTGAAATGGAAAAGGACAGTATTATACTTCGGACAACTAAGAAAATGGGTTAAACGCGCCTGCTCGAGAAAATTTGAAAAAGATAAGTTGAGGAAAGGACAAGGACTCTCCCCAGAGCCATCAACGAGTTAAGTTGTATTGGGAGAGGATATTTTAGAATTGGGGAACGAACTTTTGAAGAGAAAAGACGTACGAAATTGTGAATCTTACAAAATTGGAATTTATTGATTTATTTTTTTAAAAAAGTTATTCAAAGTCAGATAGTAAAGTCAATTTATAATTTTGAAAGAAGAAGCAATAGTAGATTTAATTTTTTCATGAAGTTCTGGAATTTGTTTGGAAAGTTATAGAGAAAATTTTGGATACCACTGGTTTTACGAAGTTTATTGGTTATGGTATAAAACGAAAAAATATTAATTAAGAATTCGAAATACTTACGGAATATTCAACTGGTCACTACTGTGTTAGCAAGAACCCATGGTGTATCATCATCTTTATTCGCCACTACATCCAGAGAAGATAAGCGGGCCGTTTTTTTACGAGGCATCGTTCACGGAAGCCCGATTCGCTGTACTTCGTCTTCGACGGTTATCGGTAAGACTGTTTTTAAGAGCTCTTTTTGTTCGGTTCAAAGCGTCGCTAACGCGTATAACAAAAATAAAAGTGCGGTATTTTTTGAAGGGGTTAGTTTTTAAGAGAATTAGTTTGTATGCTTAATTTGTTTCTTTTCTTGTTAAAATTTTATGAGTTGTCTTGATTTAAAAATTTATAAACACAGGTATTTTTCTTGAATTGATTTATTTTGAGTACATTTGATTTACATTTTACAGCATAGGAATAGGACAAGTTTTGGTATAGCTTAAAGTTTTGAATCTTTTCAAATTTTAAATGTACAATAGCATTTCTATGCCAAGTGATTTTTCTCTATAGTTGGACCCAATTTTCGACCCAAATCATAGTCTCATTCTTGCTAGCTGAGGAAAAATAAAAAAGAGAGCCGTCTAATATTTTCCTCCGCTATATAAATCAATAAAAAATAAATAAATACAGTAGCTAATCACGGCAATATATGAAATGTTTTGATTGTAGTTACTGCAGTAATATCGATTTTTATCGTTGGGAACTTCTGAAGATCTTATTTATAAAATACGCATAGTAATACGATATGTCAGAATCACCGTTTCCATGGTAATGTAACGCAATACCCCCCCCCCCCTCCCTGAATATGGAGATTATTTTTATCGGTAGGAAGTTTTCATTTCAATTTAAATATATTAGTTGAATAACACTGTCGCGATCATAACGTGATATTTTTAGCGGTTACCCAGTCAGTTAATGGAAAATGAAGAACAACGAGGGGGAAGGAATCAGCTTTTCTAAAATCTCCGACATTCTTATCATTAGACCTAAATTGAAGAGGAGAAAATTCCTTACAAAACAGGGTTTCAGGATTTACTTTAAATCTAAAGTAAATCCTGAAACCTTGTTTCGTTTTGTTCACCATCGATGGTGAAGTTTAAATAGTAGGTATGAAAGTTTTATTCAGATTAAGAATTATTCAAAACCTTTTTCAATTGTTTTCTCTGGATTTATAGTTTTATAATAGTAAAAGCTTATAGAGGGTTTTATAGAGAATTTTGTACTCTTCAATTTTGATTTGATGATAATTTTCACTAAAAATAAAAGTAAGCGAGTTATAGACAAAAAACTACTGTATAGGATTAAAATCCCCACTTGCTGAAAAGGCCGATAGGGAATTTTAGGCGATGCACAGTGGGGCAAAAGAGCTAAAACGTGCTATTAAATCAAATACCATTTGAATGGATTTCTAAGTTGGATATATATTTTCAGGGTTGTTAGTAGTATTTAAAAATATCTATAGATATAATTTTTCATATTCCTTAACCGAGAAACAGCATATTTGGCTGTAGCAACAAAATTATTTTTAGATCGCCCTGTATGAATTGCTTCCGAAAATGAACAAAATTGTATCTAGTGAAGCGAGCAGCAAAACTCAGTAAATTGTTTAAACGCGACTGTTTTCTTATACTCAATACCCATTAGGGAAAAAAAATCAAAGCTTAATATTTATGCTTTAAAACCTTTAATTATGCCCAAAAACTAATTAAACTTCAGATTTCAACAATACCGTTCCGTAGCGTACTTTTATAAATTACATGCTCTTTAATACAAGTTTAAAATTACTAAAATGTCACAATATACTTAAATTTCTAAGTTTCAAACTAAATATTTCAATTCTTAAAAATGCTTCCGGCAGAGAAAACTCGCGCTAATCCGGGTCACGGAGGGCCCACCGAAAATTTAATAGTGTTCTAGTGTGCGTGGGTTAGTGGTGTATTCATACATTATGGAGAGGAATCTCTAAATAGCATTTAATTTTTTCATTTAATAGCAGGTTTTTGCTCTTCTGCTCCACTGTGCAATGTTGCAAATAAAATCGTGGTCAAATTTGAATATATGCGCAGCCCCCAAAAGATTCTTATCTTTTTGAAAATCTTAAACTATTATTTATTGGGTTTTGTCAAGGTTTAGCGCCCCCCATTGCGATGGCGCCTGAGGCAAAAGCCTCAGTCGTCTCACCCTTGCTACGGCTCTGGTTCTATTATTTCTTTTATGTAAAATTTTTAGTGCATAATATTTGTATTCTTATTGTGTAAACGATTACTCCGTAAATAATAATAATAAGTCGGCACTCCATTCCTTACGGAATATCGCCACGTCATTGGACGTTTTTGTATCCGTGTTTTAGGGTGGATTAGTCCCTATTTTCCATTTTCTATCTTCTTTTTCATTTCATTCACAGTTCTCTGTGTACTTTCGTCTTTTCCACGATTTATCTCCATTTCTTCCTATTCTGTGCAGTCTCTCGCCAGTTCCTTATCCCCATCGTTCTCAAATCGTTGTAGATCTCCTCTTCCCATCTCGTCCTCGGCCTTCCTCTCGGTCTCTCGACGTCTGGTCTCCATTTCATGGTGCACTTTATCATATTATATTCGCTTGATCTTTCAACGTGTCCATACCATCCCAGTCTCAGTGCCTTGATATGTCTTACTATTGTTTTTCCTTGCAATTCGTTCTCTATTTCTTCGTTTGTTCTTACTCTATATCTCTCTTCGCTAACCTTGATCAGTCCCAGAATCTTTCTAATTATTTTTCTCTCACAGACCCGCAGTTTCTCTTCCTCTTTTCTCGTTAAACACATTGTTTCCATGCCATAATTTACCACGGGCCTGATTAGGGTTCTGTATATTTTCATCTTAGTTTCTTTTTTTATTTGCTTTCTCGTTATTAAGTTCTTGTTGCTGTAGAAAGCTCTATTTCCAGCCATTATTCTGTCTTTTATGACTTCCTCTCTTTCACTTGTGTTGTTAATTTGTAATCCAATGTATTTGAAGGTCGTTACTACCTCTTCAAAATTATACTCCAGAATCTTAACCTCATTCAGCTCTCTATTTCTTCTTCTACAGCTTCTCATTACCTTGGTTTTCGTTTCATTTACTACTTCTACTCCTGCTCTTTCTGCTTCTACTTTTATCTTCGTGAACATTTCTACCATTGCTTTGTGTGATCTTGAAATTATCACAATGTCGTCGGCGTAAGCAACCATTTGTATATCTCTCTTTGCAATGGTTCCACTGTATTTGGTTTTTCTTATTATGCCTTCTAGTACCACATTAAATAGCTTGGCCGACAACGCATCACCTTGTCTCACTCCAGTATTTATGCTAAATTCATCTGTAATACCTTTTCTTGTTTCTACCACTGCTGCCGATCCATTGAGTGTCATTTGTATCAATCTCACAAGTTTCTCAGGTACTTTCATTTCTCTTAATATTTTGATTACATAACTTCTGCTGACTCTGTCGAAGGCTTGTCTAAAATCGACAAACAACATCTCTATCCCTATGTCATGTTCATAACATTTTTCCATTATTTGTCCAACTACAAATATTCTATTATTTCTTTTATGTAATATTTTTAGTGCATAATATTTGTATTCCTAATGGGTAAACGATTACTCCGTAAATATAGAAATAAATAAAATTCAAAATATAAAGTAAAAGGACGGGGAGACATTTTTATAAAATGTATATATTTTTTGAATTTGAAATTTCGTACCATTTCTACAACCAACCACAGCAAGAATACATCTGCTCCGCCCCAACCACGAAATTTGAGTCGCTGTGATAAAATCATAGATCTAGCATCCTGTGAGGTTAGCGTCACTCGGTCGGTAAAGAAGGTACCATAAACTAGCAGCACATGTAAATGACAAGTAATGAACAAGTAGTGTAATCATAATTACGATTATTTTATTACTCGTGCACCAAGTGATCCTCACAACTGTGTGATTATTGTGGGTACATTTTCGTAAAAGTATTTTAAACTGAATGCTAGTACTCGCTGCTTTAAACAGACGGTGCTATCCTGGCGTGAGTAGGTCGTTGAACACCAATCATCCTCGACGGTCGCCATTTTAAACTCACGTTCACTTGTTTCAAGTCAGGTACGAAAGTTTTTAATTAAACGTATAATCAATTCATTTTCTTATTAAATTAACCAAATATTAACCAAAGTGATTGTGTACCATTCCACGAACAGTCTTAATTTCTTCTAACAGAATTCATTACAGCTATGGATCAAATGCCAGCTTCGGAAGAGTTAGAAAATAAGGAAGCCCATGGCCCAATTTTACAAACTCCATACATTCTTAAAAACAGTTACGAAATTAAAAAGGAAGATTTAGAAGACGTTAATTTTAATCTAAAAGACTTCTTACATCACTCGATAGACATTAAAGAAGAGAGCGATACTGGTCAATTTACTCAGGAAGAAACTTCAAGCAAATCTAACGGCCCACATTTATTTGAGTGTGCAAATTGTGAGTATAAAGATTTAAGTAAACGCGCATTAAAACAGCACGTAAGAACTCATATGGACGACGAGAAACGGTTTCTTTGCAAAATATGTGGCTTCGAGTGTGCCTATAAAGTTGCTTTCAACAAGCATTTAAAAATTCATTCTGGTAAAAAACGGTTCCTTTGTGAAATATGTGACTACAAATGTGCACGAAAATCACATTTAAACGTTCACTTAAGAACTCATACTGGCAAGAAACCGTTTGCATGTGAAATATGTGATTACAAATTTGTCAGTAAATCGGTATTAAAAATACATTTAAAAAGACATTTAAAAAGACAATTAGAAATAAAAACTCCCCTTCGCAAGAAACTGTTTGCTTGTGCAATATGTGATTATAAAAGTTCCCAGAAAGGTACTTTAAAAGTACATTTAAGTACTCACACCGGCGTGAAACCGTTTACTTGTGCAATATGTGACTATAAATCTGCACACAAATCGCATTTAAACGACCATTTAAAGACTCACACTGGCGAGAAACCGTTTGCTTGTCAAATATGTGAGAACAAATATACACGCAGAAGTCATTTAAAGAGGCATTTAAAAACTCACACTGGCGAGAAACCGTTTGCCTGTGAAAAATGCGAATATAAAAGTTCAGACAAAAGGAGTTTAAAAGAACATTTGAGTACCCACACTGGCGAGAAACCGTTTGCTTGTCAAATATGTGACTTTAAATGTGTGCGCAAATTTACTTTAAAAATTCATGTGAGAACCCACACCGGGGAGAAACCATTTGTGTGTCAAATATGTGACTATAAATGTGCCAGTAGATCAGCTCTCTTCCATCATCTGAAAGCCCACACTGGGGAGAAACCGTTTGGTTGTCAAATATGTGACTACAAATGTATCTATAGAAACGATTTTAAAAGGCATTTAGAAACTCACACTGGAGAGAAACCGTTTGCTTGTCAAAAATGTGGCCACAGATTTTCACGCCAATCAAGTTTAAACAATCATTTAAGATCCAACATTCATAATAAAACAAAAAATCGAAAAGCGAGTACTCTGTAAGCGTTGGCAACAAAGTAGATACCCAGGTGATAAAAGCAACCCCAATAAATGCACAAAAGAATTATACATGAAATGTTAATAGATAAGCGCTTGGACTCAAAATGTTTATACCAGCTTATCTGACCAACAGATTCGCTTTACTATTAATAAATTATATAACCATAATAATACAGGTTTTAATGTAATTAATGCAGAAAGTTCACTGCAACACTTTGTACATGTGATTTTATTTATATATTTCATTGTCAACTGAAGGTTTATAATCTAATGGATTGATTGCTAAATATATTGAGTTAAAAAAAAATTCATACTGACCAGAAACCGTTTGCTTGTCAAATATGTGATTATACACAGAAATCAAGTTGAAAATGTAATTTAAAAACCAATACAGGCTAGCAAACGCGTGTATGTAAATTTTAAAACTTCAAATTAAATGAAAAGGAGTTTGCAGATTTAATTTTAATCCTCAAGCTGCTGAGAAACGCATGCTTGTGGACACTAAGTGTCCATTAATATGTGCTTAAATAAATTGTTTATTTTGTGTTCTTAATAAATTGTAATTTTATTTGTGTTCGATCTTTTATTTTAATTTAGGCATCTTTTAATGAAACTACCACTTCAGATATATTTTAAAGTCATTCAGCCGGTGTACTTTAAAAATTAGTGGCTAGAAATGATAAAAAAAAAAAGTTGAAATTGTAGTAAACCGGGGCCGTCCGTGCTGTTGTTATTACCTGCCAGCGGCACTATTGTAGAATCCCGCAGTTGGTTTTTGGGGATTAGCTGCCACCAGATTACTTTTATTTAATATGAGAATAATCAAACTCATCGGTAGTCGTGGCTCGGTATATTGAAGACGTAGGGGATAAACTTGTTTGCCAAATTAAACACAGCGATGAATTTAATGGGGGTTTATTAATAATAAAAAAGCAGTAATAAAAAGAGATACACAAAACAAAGTAATGGCACGAAATATAATTAAATGGTGTAAATAAAGAACAAAGATGAGTCGATTCTCTTACCTTGTTAGAAATAATCCTAAATAATTTGTATGTCGGTGTCGCGACACTAATAATACTAAAGAATTCGATTCTTATTGATTTTATAACTTAGAACTTATGTCTTTGAAAATGAATATTTCAATAAAAACACTTAATTTAAATTCAAAAATCAAACCGGCGTGAAGTATTTAGCTAGTGAAAAATTAAGACGCGACTGACCATTTGACTAAATTTTGAGTTGTATTTATGAGAATTTCGTCCCTTAGGGGAAGAAGTTATCATATGATAAATTGGTCTTTAGGTTGAATACTGAACCCTGGGGTCGTATATCTGTCAAGTTAATTTCCTTTTTAAGTAAGAGAATCGATTTGGGCTTAAATTTAATAATATGTGTGTCAACACTCCTATTTTAATAATTGTTTAAAAGATAAACACAGTCTCTTTTAATTGATTTTGACGTAATTGTAAATCTTAATTTGGTGAAAATAATGCAATTTCCCCGGTTGTAAATTTCTAATTGTTGATTTATTACTTCTAAATATATTAATTGAATCTTTGCTAATATTTTTGATTACTCAGTGATCTTTTAAAGTTCATTAGGGCGAGAATCGCATGAATCCCATAAAGATAAAAAATATTTTAAGAAACTTTTGTGACAGTTCGAATCAATTAAAAGAGATTGTGGTAGGTCGTAAAAATTAATGGGATTTATTTAACATATACAGGGTGGTTACTACAACCGTATAAATTGCCAGCTTGAACACCGGTAGCTACAACTTTTTCATCTCATAGAAATTCACATTTTCTTCCTTTGGTGCTTATTCGAAAATCAGCTCCTTTTTCTGCGGCTTTTATTACTAAAAACAAGTTTCTTGCGATTTTTGGTATGTACAACACATCATAAAATTTTCCGGTCAACCATTTACCATCTGCAAATGTTTCTACTTGAATATTGCCTTTGCCTACAATGTCAAGTTTTTCACCGTTACCGATTTCTAATTTTAGCGGTTTTTAGAAAATTTTATTTTCTAAATAAAAAGAAAATTTTTTAGCGATTAGAAATATAATCCGACGCTCCGATAATCGATAAAATAAATAAAATAAAATCGATAAGCCATTTATCACTTTTCTGATACATTTCAACATATCCGATAAATGCTTCACCCGAATTTCGCGCACTTTCGTTTACCCGAACTTCCTTTTTCGAAACGTAATTTTTCCTCGTGCGATTCTTTTTCAAATGGTATTTTGAACCACACGTATTGCAGCCAGGGCAATCCCTTCTAAAATTATCGTTTTTGCCACAAGTAAAACATCCGGTTTTCTTTGTCTTTAGATGTACCTTCTTTTTAGATAATAATGCCAACGTTGCATTATCGTCTTCTCTTTTTAAAAGCTTTTATTTAACTCGTACAAAATTGACCTCGCGCATATTATATACGCGCAACTTGAAAATGGCTTCGCGAATATCAGCTGTTTCACAAAAGCGCGCTTTCTGTAAGCTGTTGTTATAATTTGGTGTATTAGGCGTATTCTTTTTACAAGTTTTATTTCCATCTCAGTTACGGAACTGAGACGAAGTGAGCTGAGCCGAACAGAGATTAACTGAGTCAAAGTGAGAAAAACATAAGGTAAAAAGAACAACAAAAAATACACACAGTATTGTAATACAGGGTGTTGTCGATAACAATAAAAGATTTATCGATGTATTTTGTGGAAGAGGGAATGACACGAAGAGAGGAAGTATTTAGAAATTTAACATGTAACTAGATTTAAAAATTGTTCTTCCGTTTTGTTGTTTATTATTATAATTTTATTTTTTATTCAAATATATACAAGATTAATTTAATAAATTTTATTAAAAAAAATAAATACATAATATTAAATTAAATAAATTACCAAATGTTTATTACGAGTCCGAAGTATTTCTCAAAATTCTCTCCAAATTAGCTTACAAATTACATAACCTCCAAAAAGACGAAATATGACGAAAGAGATGACGTTAACCTTTTTAAATCGACCAATCCGAGCTATTTCCAACTTTGTCTCAGTTGTAACACTTCGAAATAGCAAGATCAGTTGGTATAGGGTGGGAGGTAATTTTCTCAGTTTAAACTCAGTTCGGCACGGCACGGCACATTCGTTTGACGAATGTACAACGGTAAAAAGAACACACTTTTAACTGAGTCAACTGAGTATCTCAGTACATCTCACTTAAAATAGGTAAAAAGAATACAGCTATAGTCTTATAATTTGGTGTATTGTCTTATAATTTCGTGTATTGTGATAATTTTTGTGTTAAAATCGGATAATTTATTTTGTTTTATTATGGTTATGTGATAAACTGTTGTGACATTTGTTGCTATCTCTTTTTATTATTTATTATTAGTGGTCAACTCAAATAATCCCATAGGCGTAACAGTGGTTTTGTTTGTTAAGGAACCCACGCAGGAATATTTTTCAAATAAAAACATATTACCTATATAAAAATTTTTGGAAGACTAAAAAGAAATAAATAAAAAATAAATAAAAAAATTTTTAAAAAAAAGCTTTTATAAAAACATGCACTAAAAAGTTAAAAATAATTTTTCGTCACAAAAAGGAATAAAAGCGTGCGACTGTTTAGCAATTACTTAAATTAAAATTAACAGCCGCACGCTTTTATTCCTTTTTGTGACGAAAAATTATTTTTAACTTTTTAGTGCATGTTTTTATAAAAGCTTTTTTTTGTACTCTCCTTTCTTCCAACAACAGTCGCGTCGTCAGATTGTCCAAGTTTCGTTTCGCTTGGTCAGTTGAATCCCACGCACTATGAAAGTGGTTGTATTCAGCAGGTAGAGTCGATAAAATTCTAGCCATCAACATAGATTCTGGAATTTCACCCCCTAACCTTCGCATTTTTTGAGAAAATTTGTTCTAACTTCGACACATGTGCAGCATACCGCTCTACGGATCCCACTTAAAGTCAAAAAACGATTTTTGCACGAACGACAAACCTTCATCAGATTGAAAATCATAAATACTTTCAAGTTTCTGCCACATTTGTCTAGAAGTATCACAGTTCATCAATAATTGTAAAGGTTTCGATTCAACGATCGTTACAATTAACTTCTTTGCAGCTCTTTCACGCTTTAACCAAATTTTATATGATGATTCATCACTAACATTCGGTTTCACTACCGAGCCATTGCAAACCCCAAGGAGATTATCACTTTCCAACAGTGTTCGCACTACGAATTGCCATTGAGACCAATTGTCTGCATCACGTAACTTCTCGATTCGAAATTTATCGATTTCCATTTTAAATCGATCCGCGTTAAAGACGAAACACGAAAAACACTTTCCGTACTTTAATTGTCCAAACTTAACCGTCTCAAATCAAAGTTCTACTGTTGTTTATTCACGTCTAAAACAAAAACACGCAGTTTAAGCACACTGGTGCACATAACCTGTTGATGTATTTTGGAATTAAAAGTTGATTTTGTTTTAGTTTAAGTATTTATTGAAATTTGATGAGCATTCAAATGCAACTAACTGACTGCTGCATCGAATTTAACAAGTGCAAGCACTACGTAGGTGCCCTCTCCTACTTACATTTATTAGCACGTGAAGCATTTAATTTTATAATTGTTATGTTATTAAATTTTAATATTCTTTTTCGAACAATGACAATTTTCAGTCTCCAAATGGTGTTATATTCAATTGTATCCCACGGTCATAATTTTTATTTTATTTCATCATTCACAGAAAATATCCCTATTATACTAATTTATTTTGTTCAGATTTTGACAAGAAATAAACAATTTTAAAATTAAAAAAGTGTTCTGAGAACACATTGTAATATTGCAATTCAATTTTAGCGCGGTCTTTTAAAAATCTAAACATAAAATATAAACAAAGTAGTAAAACAGGAAAGAGAGAGAGACCGAAGGTTGATCTTTTAAGATCGAGATGGGGTGATTTAGCAGAAATTTAAAAGTTGGCCGATTAAGGGTAGAGGGAGGGACGTGACGATCATCGGGTGGTGAGACACAAGAGGGTTAGGTGTCAATGGTGAATGACGCGTGCAATTTTACCAAGTGAAATTTTTATTTTAATTTTCATCAAGAAAATATCCTAATAAAAGGAGATTATAGACGTATATTCTACAAATTAACTAGTGTACGTGTGAGTAACAAATTTTAATTATTTATGGTATATTTTTGTGAAACAAATTACCACGAGGTTTCACCTGTTGGATTTTTCCGATGAATTTGCTAAAATGATATAAATATTGCTTTTTTTCAATCCACAGTTTAAACATCAAGTTAGACCTATATTTATTCAGTCATTATAATGTCGGATAACCATGATTTATTGCGATATCTGAAAATCCAGAGGGTGACTGTCACGTGGTAAAATGATCTTGAATTTATACGCAGTACTTAAAAGAATTCGATTTGTTTATTCTATTAATAATTAATAATCATATCTTGCATATTACATAAAAATATCGCCAATTATCGTTCAATTATATTCAATTACATAATATACAGGGTGTTTCCGAAAGGTTTGGCATTGCTTCATATTATAACGTAGTTTTAAGTTGTTCTATTTATTGGTGGTAAATTCAAAATTAATGATGATAAAGGACTGTGGTTATGATTTAACAAGGTAAATGTTGAGGTGGTTATTTGGTAACATGTGTTCTACACATATTTTATTATTTGGTAATTTTTATGTCTATATTAAAGGTTTGGTAATTTATGCGAGACGAGTGTCGTCTCAGTTAGGTAAACAAGGTATTGAAAGTATGTGGGTATAACAGGGTCCTTTCTTTGAGGTATGGTAATATTTACAAGCTCATTGTATGAGTGTAAATTAGTATAGTCTATGTCAGAAAATCACAGCTGCGAAATAGTCCTCGACAAGCCAGAGGCCGAATTGTGATTTGTGTAACTTCCTGTCAGGAGATAGGAGCATAGAAATAGGTAGAAATTGTATGGTTGTTATAAAGTGGTCATATTTCACCCGCCCCCCCCGAACATTGTGTGGAGCTTGGAGGTGTTGCTTTATTCGATAAGGGAGACCTTTGTTATACTGAGGTGTAATTTTACAGGTATTATAAACAAATATTATGGTTTTTTTATAGGTATAAAAGTTGTAGGCGTAATTAGTCCAGCTTACTTGCATAGAAGTCGAAGGCGTAATTTAGCCCGACTTGCTAGCCAGCTAAATCCAGTCGTATTTTGATTGATGACAATAACAAACATTCTCAAAAACAGGATCTAAATTCTAATGATTATAAATAATATAAAATAATATTTTACTGATCTCAAAGGCGGATCGAAGGTATGATTTTTAGTTCGCAGTCACAATTTAGGCTGTAGAATATTCTCTATTAAGAGAGGTTTATGTGTTTTATTATTAAGATGAATTACCACTGACCTTATTATCAGAAATGACGAATGAATTACCAATAAATATGAACAAATTATTACAAATATCAAAATCCACTCAATAATGCGTTGTGTTCACTTGGTTTAATATCAATAAGAGATAACTTTCATTACTATTTTGGCTTGTTGATCCATTCCCGTAATTTTTTTTTCTTTTTTTTTTAATAAATAATGAATAAAATCTGAGTACGAAATTGGGTGTTTTAATGTTTTATTTAGTCAATTGGGTTTTACAATGTGAACTTCGTTCACATTCTGCATCGAACAACAGGACATCTTTCTTTGAATCACTGTGTATGATGTAGGTAGGCTAATTATGTTTTAGAGGTAATGCAATCTTCACGAACCGGGCTTTCCCGTTCAATGAAAGAACTGAGGTGTAATACGGTAGGGTATTTACAACGTGTGGGTTGCTAGACAGATCACAGGCTTAGAACGATGGTATTTGAATTTCCGGATGTTGAGATTTTTAGAATGATGGCGGGAGATTTAAATTCAAAGTTCAACATTACAACATGCTAGATACAAGAAATCAATTAGTTTTCACAGAATTTTTAGTTGCCTGAACTCAGTTAACGTCATATCGCACCATTTGGAGAACAATAAATTAGTCTATTTATTGCAGGGTTGGACGGTTTATCCTCACGTTATATCTTGTTCAATTCAATTGTCGGTTACGTATAGAACCAAGTTCTGTGATTGGCTTTATAAGAAATGCATTAAGATCATTGGTTCCCCTATTTTAAAAAAAAGATTTTTTAAATTTTAAAAAGAAAAGAATCAGGCATTAAGTTAACAAATCCTGAAGAGGTAAGATGTAAAATTTGTACATCTTACGTAAAAATCAACTTAATCAATTTTATACAGTTTTAATTATTTGATTCAAAGTTAATCAACAAATATGCGAAACGCCAATATAATAAACTATCTTGGCTAAAAATGCGTTTCTAATGGTGAAAAAAAGAGAAATCTTGAATTTTTCCTAATTGGAGTGGTGCGAGAAACTTATAAATTAGTTAATAAATGTGCGCGACGCTAATACAATAATTTAGTTGATAAAAGTGCGAAACACTAAAGAAATAAACAATCTGAATTAAAATACGTTTCTAATTGTGAGAACAAAGAATATTTTAAACTTTTACGTATTGGAATGGTGCAAGCAATAAGAACTGGCAACTAATAATAAAGATTATTCTAAGTTATCACATTACAAAAAATTACCAAGGTAAATAGTGATGATAGGACATTTTTTTAATAATTTTTAATATTAAACTTTTAGTTAGATTATAAACGCCACTTAGGCATACTTTCATAATTATAATTATTTTTGTACGAATTAATTTTTATTTGTTTATTATATTTAAATTTTTGTAGTTGTTATGCTTTTTATTCTTCATATAACCTTTCCTTATTTAGTGAAACTTATAAACATAAGAGCCTGAGATAAGTAAAAACCGGTGAGTATTAGCCAAGGGATAATTCACATATTATGTGAGATTATAAGAATCTCTGATTGCCAATTAAAGTCAGGGGTTAGTAACATAATTGCACAGCGTTTTTTTTCAGATATTTTTAACATAATTCTAACAATTAGTTCTATTTAGCGCCGTAGCAAGCTCTTCTGGCGCCTGAGGCAAATTTGAATCTGATTTGAATATATGCGCTCCCCCTCCCAAAAGATTCTTATCATTATAGGGGATGGTTATTTATTCCCTATTTTTGCTTGATTATTAATTTAAACAACGATAATATACGAACTTGTTTTATTTACACTTTATACAATTTTATCACCTTGAAGTTGCATTGAACTACTTCTTCGAATGATGCTGTCGAACTACTGCTTCGAACATTACTTATCGAACTACTGCTTCATGGTTTGCCTACCGGACGCAGTAGTTTACTTTTAGCTCTTAGCGACCTCTGTGGCAGTTGGCAAAAACATATTTAAATTTAAATAATACAGAGTGGCCACATCATGTTGAAAATTTTAAACTATTATTTACTAGATGATACCCCGTCCGAGGACGGGCAGCTAGAAGGACGGGCAGCTACCCAAGGTCATATGGCTTTTGGATTGCACTGAGAGCTTTCCTTAATCTTAATTCAACTTAAGTTACCTTGGGTAGCTGCCCGTCCTTCTAGCTGCCCGTCCTCGGACGGGGTATCATCTAGTTTAAAATAAGTAAAAAAATTTTAAATATTGATTAAGTTTAATTTAATTTAAAAAAATATATGTAAGTTTTTTGTTTATTTATTTAATGTTGTTCTCATTTCTTATTATAAAAGGCCAAGTCCTTCCTTCCTTCTGTCTGTCCCACGGAAATACCCGAAGCAAACCGAACCGAACGCATAACGGATAATTTCATAACCAATCGGATGAACGTATCATCGTATCAACGTATCATCGGATCAACGTATCATCGGATCAACGTATCAACGTATTTAAATTTCCTATATAGGTGAAAAATCTCTTATTATAAAAGGCCAAGTCCTTCCTTCCTTCCTTCGGTCTGTCCCACGGAAATACCCGAAGCAAACCGAACCGAACGCATAACGGATAATTTCATAACCAATCGGATGAACGTATCATCGTATCAACATATCATCGGATCAACGTATCGCATGGGACCGAGCGTCAGCAGCTTGCCGCGCTTGAGTTTCTTCTAAAGTTTCACGTTGTTGACGTATCGCATGGGACCGAGCGTCAGCAGCTTGCCGCGCTTGAGTTTGTTCCAAAGTTTCACGTTGTCGACGTATCGCATGAGACCGAGCGTCAGCTTGTCGCTGTGATCGAAGCTGTTTTTCTGTGTTATTAGCTCTTGTACGTGCTTTTCTCTCACGATTCAATCGCCGTCGCTTTGCAGCAGGATTTTCAAAATTTTCATTATCCATTATGGAAGTTCACATAATGCTTTTTTGGAAATAGCTGTCCTATATAGACAAAATGATACGATGATACGTTGATACGATGATACGTTGATACGATGATCCGATGATACGTTGATCCGATGATACGTTGTGCGTTCGGTTCGGTTCGGTTTGCTTCGGGTATTTCCGTGGGACGGACAGAAAGAAAGAAAGACTTGGCCTTTTATAATAAGAGATTGGAACACAATCGAAATTCTTACTCCAGACAATATCAAAGGGAAGGATCTCGGGTAGTGGAGTATGTACTCAAGAAAACCAAATTTACTTAAATCGACCGGTTTCGACAAGATTTCTTGTCATCTTCAGGACTATAATATAAGAGAAAAAAATACAATTCAGAAGCTGTTACAAATTGGTGATAATACATAATAATACTGGAGCAAAAGTTAAAATTTACCTTTTAAGTGGGATGGTAAAGTTTGTTACGTTATCAAATTTTAATATTTTTTTGAACTACGACAATTTTCTGTTTGCAAATGTGTTATATTCAATTATATCCCACAGTCATAATTTTTATTTTATTTCAACATTCACAGAACCTACCCCTATTATACTAATTTATTTGTTCAGATTTTGACAAGAAGCAAACAATTTTAAAATTAAAAAGTGTTCTGAGAACACATGTTATATACAAAATAATTTTAGTGAATAGGAGTTTACAAGTATTACAAAAAATTCAATTAGTTTTCAAAGAATTTTTAGTTGCCTAAAATCAGTTAACGTCATATTGCACCATTTGGAGACAATAAATTAGTCTATTTATTGTCAGGTTTGAACGGTTTATCGTCACGTTATATTTTGTTCAATTCAATTTTCTGTTACGTGTAGAACCAATTTCTGTGATTGGCTATATAGGAAATATGTTAATATCATTGGTTCTCCTATTTAAAAAAAAAAGATTTCTTAAATTTTAAAAAGAAAAGAATCAGGCATTAAGTTGACAAACTTTGAAGAGGTGAGATGTAGAATTTGTACATCTTGCATAAAAATCAACTTAGTCAATTTTACTCAGTTCTAACTATTTGTTAATAAGTTAATCAACGACTAGAATAAACCAATTATAAGTAATCAACAAATGTGCAAAACGCCAAAATATATAATAAATTATATTGGCTAATAAAAACGCGTTTCTAATGATAAAAAAAGGAGATAATTTGAATTTTTCCTAATTGAAGAAAAGCGAGAAAATTATAAATTAATAATTAATAAATGTGCGCGACGCTAAAATAATAATTTAGTTGATAAAAGTGCGAAACACTAAATAAATAAACAATATTAATTAAAAATATGTTTCCATTGTGAGAACAAAGACAATTTTAAACTTATTACGTATTGGAATGGTGCAAGCAATAAGAACTTTCGATTAATGAAGATTATTCCAAGTTATTACATTCCAAAAACTTATTAAGGTACATTTTTAATTTAATTTTAAGATAAATAGTGTGATAGGATATTTTTTTATAATTTTTAATATTAAACTTGTAGTTAAATTATGAACGCCACTTAGGCATACTTTCATAATTATATTGTTTTTGTACAAATTAATTTTTATTTGTTTATTATATTTAAATTTTTGTAGTTATGTTTTTTATTCTTCATAAAACCTCTCCTTATTTAGTGAAACTTATAAACATAAGAGCCTGAGATAAGTAAGAACCGGTGAGTATTTTAGCCAGGGTATAATTCACATATGTGAGATTATCAGAATGTCTGATTGCCAATTAAAGTCAGGGGTTAGCAACAAGTTTTCTAACCGAAGTACCATAAAAAAGTAGAACACGATATAATATTGGTGGCGTCAAATAGTAAAACAATTTGAAATTTTTGACATAAAAATAAAACATCTAACTAGACAGTAAATATCATGAGAACAATGACATGTGGATTATTGTAAATAATCTCGTACCCACAACACAATAATAATAAAACTTAACAATTGAACTTGCCGCCAATAAATTCGATCATACTAAATAAAGTCAAAGGGCAAAGATGCAATGCTCCAGCCTCAACAGTGAAAGCGTATACTAGCCAATCAGGCATCTCTTCTTGTTTTCTGGCTGAAGATGATGAGTAGAGCCTTGAATCCGGTGTTTATCGGCTCAAAATCGGTCACTTAGTTGACGTTATCCGTCTCCTCGTCTATGTAGGCAGCCTCCAAGAAAGCTCTCTTTGGGAAACAGGGTTCATCCGCTAAGACAGATACATCCTCCACTCTAAAGAAGTGATTGTTGAACTTGAGATGTTGTGACAGACCGGTTTTATCCGAACCTATTTTTGCGTCGTAGGCATGTTGTTTGAATCTAGAAGACAACAACTGGCCAGTCTGGCCCACATAGGTTCTTTCGCATTCGCATTTTATTCGATATACCACGCCACTTCTGTATTTCAGTGGTACCAAGTCTTTCGTCCTGGAAAACACCAAGTTGCCCAATTTAAGTTTAGCGCCCCCATTGCGATCACCCTTACTACGGTGCCGGCTTGGAATAATGAAAACAAATGGATGCTTATCAGGAACTCATTTAAGCTGCCGGGAGCGGGGGGTCTGGGGGTATGGAATTTAGCGCCCCCATTGCGATGGTGCCTGAGGCAAACGCCTCAGTCGCCTCACCCTTGCTATGTAAAGTAAAAGGACGGGGAGACATTTTTATATGAATGTATTGCCGTGTTTCGCTACTGAATTATTTTTTTTTATATAGCGAGGGTTTAGCTACGACTCTTTTTTTTATGCTCCGGACTAGCTTGCATGAGACTCTCAGGGTCAAAAGTGGGTCATGTATCTGTCGAATGCTCATGTGAAACTTTTTAACTTAATTATTCTTAAGAAATGTCGGATAATAAACTTACTACACCTTGCAACTATTTCCTCTTTTACTCACTGCTGTAAAGTTAATTAAATCAAACGTAATGGTTGTATACCAAGCAATGTAATTTATTAATTAACACAATTATATAAAAAAACAAAAGATGGATTTCAATTAATAAGATTAAATCAAATTTACAAATTATCAAACAAGAACAAAAATTTATAAATCCCCCAAAACTTTATAAAACACGCGCGAACTGAATGTTACGAAAAAATTACTGTCATAATTGCTTACCGAACAGTTTTTCATGCACGACCGACGCAGGAGCAACAGCTGATAATCAGGAGAAGATTACTCGTAGTTTGATCCAAATCCCATACGTTCAGGTAGGTCAAATTTTCCATAATCATCTTTAATTCCAATAATTTAAAACAGAACCATAAAATATTATCAACCATACGACATTTGCAGTGGTCACCAAAATTTTCCAAATAATTCGAAATCGTAAATCTTATTTTCCATTCACAATTTTAATTCGTTGAACAAAAATTAATTAATCTCAACTTATACACAATTAATTTCAATAATTTAAATTCAGTTTCCAACTTTCCAAACTTATCGATAATAATGTCTTGATGTCTCTATTCACCATACGAGACCCCAAATCTACGTGTCTTCGCTTTTCATGTACGGAACAAGACCTTAATTTACCTGTTGACGTCCTCATAGACGGGACGAGACTTTAATTTACGTGTTGACGTCCTCATAGACGGGACGAGACTTCCTTCTCCTTCTCCTTGTTAATTTCACCAAATTCTTTATCAGACCGCGCACTTAATTTTAAAAGTCACAATTATTTAGTACAATTGCCTACACTTTTACAAATAATACTTAGTTTCAATTTAATCTCTAACCTCTTAAACCAAACTATCCAATCCTCTTTTGCCTTTAACACAATATTTTTACATACCTGCGTGTACAAATCCAGTGGCGGACTAAGGTGTTAAGAGGCCCGGGGCGGCAAAAGTAAATGAGGCCCTTAGCACAAATATCCTGCCGAAGGCACCGCCGGAGGCGAAAAATTTTTGGGGTGCCACGCCCAATTTTTACCCAAAAGTCGTGAAAATCGTTTAAAAAAAAACGGTTTAGGCGTATTAAAGTGAAAAATTAGTAAGTTGTACTCCAAGAGTCCGCCCCAAAAGTATATCGTAATTGTAGTTAATGTTCTTACTTTGGGAACTTACAAGCCTTGCGTGAAGATATGTGTATCGCAGCACCGTACCGCAAATAATACTTAAAGAGTATTTTATTTTTAGGCATCGAAATAATGACTCAGATACAGTAAAAAACCTTTATTCCTTGATTATAGAATAAAAATTAAACTTAATATTATCTAACTGCCAATTACAAATTATGTTTTCTGGCCTTCATTTTACTGAAGTTCTCAATAACTTGATTAAAGTCCATTTCTTTGGTAACCTTTCTTTCTATCGATAAAATTGATAAATTAACCAAACGTTCTTGGTGCATGGTAGTACGCAGATAGTTTTTTTTATTAATTTAAGTTTCGAAAAACTTCTTTCACACGATGCCACAGAAACACATATTGTTAAAAAATATTAATATAAGACAGACATTTGGCAATGATTCACTAAAATCCCATTTTACAATAAATTGTAAGGCTTCTTCAGCCGTGCAGCTAGCACCGATGTCTTCATCTGTATTTGTAGCCTTCAGATGTCTCCGATACCTTTTAATTTCTAGAAGCACTTGCTCTTTATTAAACTCATCAAAAATACTAATGAGATTATTTACTGCTTCAACCATATTCTCATCAGAAGATTGAAGCATAAACTTGGGCTCAACAACTTGAAAAGTATTGTAGATCTTCTTCATTGCTTTAGATCTCTGGGATAATTCTGTAATAAACCGGTCAATGCATTGAAACATTGACCGGCGCACTTCTTCTTGAATTGTTAGCCCAACATCTTGAGCTAATTCACCAGGCAATGTTCTTTGTATTCTTCTTCTGCCTCGTCGGTTGATATCAATTCCCATATCATCACAGGATTTGGTACCAAAATTTATAGCATTATCCACAATGCTAACTCTTTCCGTAGTTAAAAACTCATAAAGGGCTTCTAGTAAAAATGTTTTGCAAAAAGAAAAATATTTTTTTAAATGAAAATAATGTTTAATTTGACTCTTAATAAATTTTATATTGATAGAAATAGGAAATAGGTATAATTTTATTCGATGTGAGGCCCCTCCGAGCCCGAGGCCCGGGGCGGGCCGCCCCCTCCGCCCCCCCCTTAGTCCGCCACTGTACAAATCATTACGCTTTTTCTTTTATTAGGTTAATTAGAGCAAGCAGTCTATTCTAGAGTATTCAGAAGATTTAGGTGTATTAGTTTACGATTGATAACTTTATTTATAGTTCAATATTATTTAATGTAATATACAAAACTGTATAGTCTTATATTATACTCTTTTACTGGTTGTTGGTACTACAACAAACAACCAGTATACAGAGTGTCCTATAATACGTATACTTAATAACTTATCAGGGATGGCTTTAGACCATCCCGGAATAGTTGTAACATAACATTCCAACAAGGTGCAAGTCTTTATTCATCATTATGGTCTCAAGAATGACAATCACGACATGAGCATTTCACAGAAAAAACACCCAATTATACCAGACCTACCCTATTATAAGTAGAACATCGCAGTATATATTTTTTGAATTTTAAATTTCGTACAATTTCTACAACCAACCACAGCAAGAATTCATTCGCTCCGCCCTAAATCCGACATTTGAGTCGCTGGCGCTGTAATAAAATCTAGCATCCTGTGAGGTTAGCGGGTTAGCGTCACACGGTCGGTAAAGAAGGTACCATAAACCTTTGCCATAAACCAGCACAAGTAATGAACAAGTAGTGCAATAATAATTACGATTATTTTATTATTCGTGCACCAAGTGATCCTCACAACTGTGTGATTATTTTGGGTAAATTTTCGTAAAAGTATTTTAAAGTGAATGCTATTACTCGCTGCTTTAAACAGACGGTGCTATCCTAGCGTGGGTAGGTCGTTGACCACCAATCATCCTCGACGGTCGCCATTTTAAACTCACGTTCACTTGTTTCAAGTCAGGTACGAAAGTTTTTAATTAAACGTATAATCAATTCATTTTCTTATTAAATTAACCAAATATTAACCAAAGTGATTGTGTACTATTCCACGAACAGTCTTAATTTCTTCTAACAGAATTCATTACAGCTATGGATCAAATGCCAGCTTCGGATGAATTAGAAAATAAGGAAACCCATGGCCCAATTTTACAAACTCCATATATTCTTAAAAACAGTTACGAAATTAAAAACGAAGATTTAGAAGACGTTAATTTTAATCTAGAAGACTTCTTACATCACTCGATAGACATTAAAGAAGAGAGCGATACTGGTCAATTTACTCAGGAGCAACCTTCAAGTAAATCTAACGGCCCACATTTATTTGAGTGTGCAAATTGTGAGTATAAAGATATAAGTAAACGCGCATTAAAACAGCACGTAAGAACTCATATGGACAAAAAACGATTTCTTTGCAAAATATGTGGCTTCAAGTGTGCCTATAAAGTTGCTTTCAACAAGCATTTAAAAATTCATTCTGATAAAAAACGGTTCATTTGTGAAATATGTGACTACAAATTTGCACAAAAATCACGTTTAAACGTTCACTTAAGAACTCATACTGGCGAGAAACTGTTTGCTTGTGCAATATGTGATTATAAAAGTTCCACTAAAGGTTCTTTAAAACGACATTTAGGAATTCACACTGGTGTGAAACCGTTTGCTTGTGCAATATGTGATTATAAAAGTTCCCAGAAAGGTACTTTAAAAGAACATTTAAGTACTCACACCGGCGTGAAACCGTTTACTTGTGCAATATGTGACTATAAATCTGCACACAAATCGCATTTAAACGACCATTTAAACACTCACACTGGCGAGAAACCCTTTGCTTGCCAAATATGTGACTACAAAAGTATACGCAGAAGTCATTTAAAGAGGCATTTAAAAACTCACACTGGCGAGAAACCGTTTGCCTGTGAAAAATGCGATTATAAAAGTTCAGACAAATGGAGTTTAAAAGAACATTTGAGTACCCACACTGGCGAGAAACCGTTTGCTTGTCAAATATGTGACTTTAAATGTGTGCGGAAATTTGCTCTAAAAAATCATTTGAGAACCCACACCGGGGAGAAACCATTTGTATGTCAAATATGTGACTTTAAATGTTTGCTGAAATTTGGTTTAAAAAGTCATTTGAAAACCCACACTGGGGAGAAACCGTTTGGTTGTCAAATATGTGACTACAAATGTATCCATAGAAAAGATTTAAAAATCCATATAAGAACTCACACTGGCGAGAAACCGTTTACTTGTCAAATATGTGACCACAGATTTTCACGCCAATCAAATTTAAACAGTCATTTAAGATCCAACATTCATAATAAAACAAAAAATCGAAAAGCGAGTACTCCGTAAGCGTTGGCAACAAAGTAGATACCCAGGTGATAAAAGCAACCCTAATAAATGCACAAAAGAATTACATGAAATGTTAATAGATAAGCGCTTCCACTCAAAATGTTCATACTAGCTTATCTAACCAACAGATTCGCTTTACTATTAATAAATTATATAACCATAATAATACAGGTTTTTAATGTAATTAATGCAGAAAGTTCACTGCAACACTTTGTACATGTGATTTTATTTATATATTTCATTGTCAACTGAAGGTTTATAATCTAATGGATTGATTTCTAAATATATTGAGTTAAAAAAATTCATACTGACCAGAAACCGTTTGCTTGTCAAATATGGGATTATACACAGAAATCAAGTTGAAAATGTAATTTAAAAGCCAATACAGGCTAGCAAACGCGTGTATGTAAATTTTAAAACTTCAAATTAATTGAAAAGGAGTTTACAGATTTATTTTTTATTCTCAAGCTGCTGAGAAACGCATGCTTATGGTATTTATGTCTTATAAAGTGTCCATTAATATGGGCTTAAATAAATTGTTTATTTTGTGTTCTTAATAAATTGTAATTTTATTTGTGTTCGATCTTTTATTTTAATTTAGGCATCTTTTAATGAAACTACCACTTCAGATATATTTTAAAGTCATTCAGCCGGTGTACTTTAAAAGTTAGTGGCTAGAAATGATTAAAAAAAATGTTGAAATGATAATAATTTTTATTATGATTATTCATATACACGTAGTGATATAGCTGTGATCTGGTTTTGTGAATTTGAGACGAGAAAAGAGAGAATCTGAGATTTTGAAATCAAAGGAACGAACAAGGGAGGTCAAAGATTCGTATACAAAGTTCAGGGAGAGACCAAAAATACTGGTTGTAAAGGATTGAAACATTTGAAGTTTTATTAAAATTTTTAGGTTAGCCACGGTTGACAGTTCTGTATGGTGCCAACTGGTGCCAACCTCTAATGAGTAGGGAAATTGTTACAGCACACCAAAGAAAAACCTAACACGAACACCTTAAAGTGATAAAATAATATAGCACAGGAACCTCCAAGGCGTTGAGTCGGGTGCTGTGCTATACGCGAATATAAATAGAACTGTATAAGGAAGATAGAAATAGGGAATAGAATAGAATATAAAAATAAATAATAACAAGAATTTTGTCAAGGTGAGCGGCGAGAAACCTAATAAGAGCACACTCAAATGAACACAACAGAAGGAAGAGCGCGGTCAAACTCCCAACCATCTGTCGGGGGAGTACATCAAAAGAACAAGAGAAGTGGATGCTGAAGAACAAATACGGGCCTTCCAGAGAAGTAAGAAACCAGAGAAAACACCAACAAAAGTTAGTGACAGGCCGTTACAAGAACATCTGGGAGAACGTTTTGATATGGATGAGGAGCCTGACGGCAGCTCTGCCGTCATAAGTACGAAGGCAGTAAGTCAATTTTTTTCGAAAGTGAGTTTTTTATATTTTTGAAATCAGCGTAAAAAACCGCATCTATATCTATATAAAACTCAATTTCGAAAAAAATTGACTTACTGCCTTCTTACTTATGACGGCAGAGCTGTAGATAGGGGCTTTAAAGAAACCAACCTAGAGATCAAGGAAAATATCAGAGAAGTCAAAGATATAAAAGACAAACTGGATGGACTAGAACTAAAGTGGTGTGAGGAAAAACAAGAACTAAAAAAGGAAATTGAAGTGCTTGTGAACAAAAGACCAGGAGAACAGAATAGAAAATCTGGAAACCCAACTTGAAAGAAACGAAAAAGAGAAGAAAACATGTAATTTTCCCAGCACCGGAACAGTTACATGTAACAAAGCCGAGGAATTCATAAGCACGAAAATGAATGTACAAGTGGCGGATGCTTTCAAGATCGGGAAAAGGGAAGAGAATCGAGTGGTGGTAGCGAAATTGAGAGATTTCAAATAGAAAATGATGGTAATGGACAACAAGAATAAGCTAAAATGATCCAAAACCTACATAGAAAGTGATATGACCAACCAGGAGAGTGAGATCCAAAACAAAATATGGAGTGTAGCTAAGGAATCAATGAAAAACGGAGAAAAGGTAAAAGTTGGGTTTCAGAGGATGTACAATCAGGAGAAAATATACGTGTGGGACAAAAAAGAAGGATGCTTGAAGCTAAAATCGGAAGTAGACGATAAAAGGGATAATGAAACGGAAACAATAAGCCCAGAAAAAAACTAACGCTGAGGGTTGGAGTGGACGGCACGTCTCAACCGGAAGCTCCAATAACGATAGCAGAGACAAAGAGGACAACAAGGCAACTCAAAAGGAAAACCGAAACGGACAATGGAAGAATAATAAACAAAAGAAAACAAAATACGATGAAGATAGCCACATGGAATGTCAGAACTCTTTTGAAGTCTGGAAAGATGAACGAATTGAAGAGATACAAAATTGATGTGGCTGCCTTGCAGGAGATTAGATGGGGTGGCCAAGGCGAAATAGCAAGCAATGATTATAAGATGTTGTACTCAGATGAGGACAAGCAGGGAAGAAATGGAACGGTCTTTATGGTGAGAAAAGAGGATAAAGACAATATAATGCAGTTCAAGCCGATAAACGGAAGAATAGCATACATAAAAATAAAAAAAAACTAGTGAATGTGTCGATCATTTGCGCTTATGCCCCAACAGAGGACAGCGAAATGTCAGACAAAGAAACATTTTATCATCAATTGGAAGAGGTATGTGAAACAGTTGACAAGAGAGATATTCTAATCCTAGTAGGAGATTTCAATGCCAAAATCGGGAAAGAAGACTATATTAGTGAAGTAGCTGGAAAACATACAGTACATGATAAAATGAGTGACAATGGAAATAGATTATGTAACCTGGCAGCAGCAACAAATATGGATATATGTAGTATAAGATTCAAGCACGATAAATTGCATAAGATAACTTGGGTGTGGCCGGGAGGAAGCGGAGATGAAGGAAATCAAATAGCACATGTACTGGTCACAAAGAAGATGAAAGCAATGATCAAAGACGTGAGATCCTACAGAGGAGCGAATGCGGACTCCGATCACTATTAAATTAAAGCCAAAAAGGCATACAACGTTAAGGTCGGGAGAGAAAATGAAGACTTTGCGGTAGAAAAACTATCGGAAGAAAAAACAAAGAAAAGATTTGAAATCACATTACAGAAACAAATGGAAAACCATAGAAGAAACAACGATTTAGATGTAGAGTGTGAAAGAATCACAAACATTGTAAAAACATCAGCAAAGACAGTAATAGGATACAGAGAGAAAAAGAAGTATAAAGAATGGTTCGACGACGAATGTAAAAAATGGGGAAAGATGAAAACAGAAGCAAGACTGAGGTGGCTAGAAACAAAGAAAGAGGAAGATTTACAGAGCTATAGAGAGAGAAGAAGAGAAGCGTGTAAGGTATACAAGAAAAAGAAAGATGGGTCGAGTAACCTAAAGTTGACCACCCCAAATAAAATTAAAAATTTCCTATTGCAAAGAGGAAGGTTTATATAGTATACTGTTAAAATTTTACATGCGAATGTATTATCAAAACTTTTGAATAAATCGATTTTTAAGTTAGCAAATTTAACATGTAAAAGCCGACCGACGCGCGGGAATCTCATATTAGATTCCGCGCGTCGAGTTCTGTTGACGGTACGTGTGGAATGGTATACCCTAACACTTAGAAAATTTCGTCAGATGCTGCTCGCACGTCCTACAGGTAACATGACTCAAAACCCGGTTTTCTTGAAGCAGAGCACCTTCAAGTATGTTTAGCTTTCGCCGCGTAGCGGCTAAGGCGATGAAAAATCGGCCGGAGCTGCGGAACAGCGCAGGCTCAGGTTTTTCGATGCCCACAGCCGGACGAGTCTCGAATCCAAAATTTCAAATTCGATTTTTTTAAAATTTTGATAATACATTCGCATGTAAAATTTTAACAGTATACTATATACACCCTCCTCTTTGCAATAGGAAATTTTTAATTTTATTTGGGATGGTCAACTTTAGGTAACTGCCCCCAGAAAGATAAATGGATAGAGGAAATGATGAATGAAATGGAAGAGAGCAATCGATATAATAATAACAGAGTGTTCTATGAGAGACTAAAAAGACTGGGCATAAAATTAAGACGAGAGGAATGAGAAATAAGCAGGAGAGAATAGAAGACGATGCAGACAAAATAAAACAAGTAAGTATGGGTAGAGTACTTCGAAGAGCTACTAAACGTAACCCAAGCAAACATACGTATCCCCATAGTAACTGATGAGCAAGAAACAGAAGAACCAACCTACGAGGAAGTAGCTGAGATAATGGGAAGGATAAAGAATGGAAAATCACCTGGCAAAGATGGTATAAATGCGGAATTATTAAAATATGGAGGAGAATCATTATATGAAAAGATATATGACATTATAGAACAAGTATGGAGAGAAGAAAAAATGCCAAAAAGCTGGAAAGAGGGAATAATAATTACAATAAAGAAGAAAGGTAACGCAGAGAGATGTGAAAATTATGAGGAGTCACGTTACTGAATTTCGTCTATAAGGTAATGTCCACATTGATAAACAATAGGCTGAAGAGGTGTGTAAATGAAATAGTAGGCGAATACCAGTGTGGGTTTATAAAAGGTAAATCGACCGTAGATGCAATACACGTACTAAAGTACGTGTGGTGGTAATTGCGAGATCGGCAAGAACATTAATGGAAGTGGTTGAAAAGATAAGAGACGCAGCAGCACCAACGTGATTAAGAATTAACACGGAAAAGACAAAGTATATGAAATGTCACAGGGGTGAGACGTCGGGCGGATGCAATGATCTGAGAATAGGAAATGAAATATATGAAGAGGTACGGGACTTTAATTACTTGGGAACGCAAATAAATAATAAGAACAAGAGACAACGTGAGGTGGAAGCAAACTTGCAACAGGGAAGTAGAGCGTGTTATGCTAATAAACATCTGCTATGCGACAAGAAGTTAACAAGATCGACAAAGGTCAAGATTTACAAGACAATGATAAGGCCGGTGATTACGTACGCAGCGGAGACCATGTGTCTAAGTAATGTTGAAGAGGAAAAGATGAGAATATTTGAGAGAGGGATTTTAAGAAAAATATTTAGAACAGTAAAAACAGACTATCAGGAAAGTAGACAAATGATGAACCACGAAATCTTAAATCTGATGGGAAATGAGGATATAATAAAGGTTATAAAATCAATAAGGTTAAGATGGTTTGGACATATGAGGAGCGATGAGGGCTCCATGGTAAGGCAGATCACCAGATGGAGACCATCAATGGAGATTCGGAAACAAGGAAGACCCAATCTAAGATGGCATGATCAGGTGCTCGAGGACATTGGGAATATGGGAATCAGAGATTGGAGAACAAAAGTAGTGAATCGGAAAGAATGGCGAAAGATCGTGATGAAGGCGAAGACAGACAATAGAATTTGATTTCGAAAGTGGTTTGGGTTTGTTGGCATTTTTGTTTTGGAATTTAATAATTGGGTTGAGGGACGAATTGTATTTATCTTAGAATGTAAAAGAAATGAGGACTAATCTCAGAAAATGGATATGTAAATCTCGCAAGAGATAGCCTAATTCCGGTTAGGAACGTATGGTTCTATTATTACATTAGCCGCATTTAAACAAACTTTTTACTCTGGCCACCTCGATATTTACAAATTGTTGATGCTCTTAAACAGGAACAACACAACGTACTATGTATGTATATGCAGCTTTGAACAGTCTTTAGAAATTGCCGATTCGAAACGTTAATACTAAACCAAGGCAGGCGCTTGTTGATAAACTGCTGCAAAAATATGGCACCCAAGAAATGTCGCGGTTGGAATTTTTGAAGGCTGTCTCTTTTTACAATACTCCTCTGTTACATTAAGTACATTCGCTCCTTATTATAATGTGTATAAACAAATTAAAATACAGTATATCAATTTTTTTTCAAAATGGTAAAATGGGCAATTAATTTTTATTTTTTACTTGATATGGTTAATTAGAAGTTAAAAAGAAGATAATTAGCTTATTACAAATGACTTATTTATTCTGATGGTAATTTATTATTATCAATCAAAAAAACTAATATTCAGGGACGGACTGGCGTCAATAGGAGGCAGAAGTGTATTGAAGGGGGAAGTAAATGAATGGCCTATGCAGGATGTTAATATAAGTTAATCGACTTCGGGTCTTTATTGATCTACCATAATGCTTACAAAATTCAACTACTACAAATTTTACGTACAAATGATTACTTTGTTTGTTTACACGACTTCATTTCCACCCTGTACAAACATCACGAGTCGCTTACGCTCGTTTGAGTGGGGCGTGTGCAGAGCCACCTACGCAACCGCTGAATCGATCACTTTAAACCTAACCTTCAAGTTTGACGTTTCGTCCACATTCCTGTTAATTAATAAAATCAACGATTTAAAGTGAACAAAAATGTTGTCGACCATTTGGAAATTTATCAACCATTGGTACTTCCGTTATTTGTTGGTTACCGAGCTTTACATGGTCGAAAAATGGGAGAGGCGCATGATTCGTATCCTTTTTTATCAAAGTAATCAAACTTTGCATTCCACTACTAATAAAAATAGTTTTTCCTCAATTAACTTTCAGACGTCATATTTTTTATTATCTTTTCGATGATTGCAGTGTTTAATTGGACCGTAGTTCTAGCATTGGTGACCTCGATGGCACAAAAATTGAACATGGATTCCATTGCACCTTTTGCAAGTTTCGATGTGGTCAAGAATGTTTACGCCATATTTGCTTAGTTGTGCACAATGTTGGGTTGTTTGTAGATTTTTTAATACTTAATAAAGTGGCTTACGTTATTCTGTAGCTTCATTTTTGTGGGTTTTGCGGTGACTCGATAGTGCACTGTAGTGTGCAAATGTTCGATCGCAGATACCACAGCGGTGAGGCTTTTCGCCTGTGTGTATCGTCATGTGGGACTTCAGCACTCGTGGATCCGCAAACGCTTTATTGCAAACGCTGCAAACGTGGTTCTTTTCACCTAAAATCAAGATTTATTTTAAGTTCTGTTCGGCTACTTAAATTAAACATTTTTTAGCCCTGAAATGGAACTAATTTCGGACCCAATCGATTTAAATTGAAAGAAACAATAGCTTGTTGTAAAACTACAGCGTTTCCACTCTACTGGAAAACCTGAAAGTCAGGGACATTTTTTTGAAACTGAATTTTATTAAATTGAACAAAAGTTTTCAATTTTAAAAAACTTGGAAAAATTTGAGTTGTCAGTGAAATTATTCACAACTTCTATGAAAAACCTACAAAAGAGGAAAATTATTTTGGAACTTCAAGAGTTTTTAAGAGAAAACCAGTGAAATTAAAACCTGGGAAAAGTTCTTCAAACTCGAAAAAAAATTTTAAAAATTACAGTTTTTATTTTAATAAATAATTTTCTGTAAGACAAGAAAAAGGCCGGAATTTGCTTTAGGACATTTTGAAAAAATTTGATTTGTCAGTGAAATTATTTTGAAAATTCGAGGAAAACTACTTAAACTTAAAATAAATCAATTAAATTAATTATAGTAATTATTTTAGTTTATAGTAAAATTTTTCACAACTTGATGAAAAATCTGGAAAAGAGGAAAATTATTTTGGAACTTCAAGATTCCTAATAATTTTCGAAAGCTTCTTTAAATCTATAAAAGCCATGGAATTTTTAAGAGAAAATCAGTGAAATTAAAACGTGGAAAAATTCCTCCAAACTCGAAAAAATTTATAAAAATCACATTTTGTATTTTAATAAATAATTTTCTGTAAGACAAGAAAAAGGCCGGAATTTGCTTTAGGAAATTTTGAAAAAATTTGATTTGTCAGTGAAATTATTTTGGAAATTCGAGGAAAACTACTTAAAGTTAAAATAAATAATCAATTAAATTAATTATAGTAATTTTTTTAGTTTATAGTAAAAGTTTTCACAACTTGATGAAAAATCTGGAAAAGAGGAAAATTATTTTGGAACTTCAAGATTCCTAATAATTTTCGAAAGATTTTTTAAATCTATAAAAGCCAGGGTATTTTTAAGAGAAAACCAGTGAAATTAAAACCTAGAAAAAGTCCTTCAAACTTGAAAAAAATTTATAAAAATCCCATTTTTTATTTTAATAAATAATTTTCTGTAAGACAAGAAAAAGGCCGGAATTTGCTTTAGGAAATTTTGAAAAAATTTGATTTGTCAGTGATATTATTTTGGAAATTCGAGGAAAACTACTTAAAAGTTAAAATAAATAATCAATTAAATTAATTATAGTAATTTTTTTAGTTTATAGTAAAATTTTTCACAACTTGATGAAAAATCTGGAAAAGAGGAAAATTATTTTGGAACTTCAAGATTCCTAATAATTTTCGAAAGCTTCTTTAAATCTATAAAAGCCAGGGAATTTTTAAGAGAAAATCAGTGAAATTAAAACGTGGAAAAATTCCTCCAAACTCGAAAAAATTTATAAAAATCACATTTTGTATTTTAATAAATAATTTTCTGTAAGACAAGAAAAAGGCCGGAATTTGCTATAGGAAAGTTAGAAAAAAATTGATTTGTCAGTGAAATTATTTTGGAAATTCGAGGAAAACTACTTAAACTTAAAGTAAATCAATTAAATTAATTATAGTAATTATTTTAGTTTATACGAGTAGTAAAATTTTTCACAACTTGATGAAAAATCTGGAAAAGAGGAAAATTATTTTGGAACTTCAAGATTCCTAATAATTTTCGAAAGATTTTTTAAATCTATAAAAGCCAGGGTATTTTTAAGAGAAAACCAGTGAAATTAAAACCTAGAAAAAGTCCTTCAAACTTGAAAAAAATTTATAAAAATCACATTTTTTATTTTAATAAATAATTTTCTGTAAGACAAGAAAAAGGCCGGAATTGCTTTAGGAAATTTAGAAAAAATTTGATTTGTCAGTGATATTATTTTGGAAATTCGAGGAAAACTACTTAAACTTAAAGTAAATCAATTAAATTAATTATAGTAATTATTTTAGTTTATAGTAAAATTTTTCACAACTTGATGAAAAATCTGGAAAAGAGGAAAATTATTTTGGAACTTCAAGATTCCTAATAATTTTCGAAAGCTTCTTTAAATCTATAAAAGCCAGGGTATTTTTAAGAGAAAATCAGTGAAATTAAAACGTGGAAAAATTTCTTCAAACTCGAAAAAAATTTTAAAAATCACATTTTGTATTTTAATAAATAATTTTCTGTAAGTAAGACAATAGTTTTCAATTTTAAATAGGGAGAACTTGAAACAGGCCGGAATTTACTTTAGGAAAATTAACGGAAAGCTTGGAAAAATTTGAGTTGTCAGTGAAATTATTCACAATTTCTATGAAAAACCTACAAAAGAGGAACATTATTTTGGAACTTCAAGATTCCTAATAATTTTTGAAAGATTTTTTAAATCTATAAAAGCCAGGGTATTTTTAACAGAAAA